>JAIUJO010000417.1:292500-300000 GCA_023846275.1 Vanilla planifolia | reverse complement strand
CTCCTTCTCCTACTTCTTCTCCTTCTTCTTCTTCTTCCTCATCTTCTTCTTCTTCTTCTTCTTCTTCTTCTTCTTCTTCTTCTTCTTCTTCTGCTTTTTCTTCTTCTCCTCTTTCTCCTTCTCCATCATCTTCTACTTCTACTTCATCTTTTTCTTCTTCTTCTTCATCATCATCTTGGTCATCAACATCATCATCATCTTCTTCTTCTTTTTCTTCTTCTTCTTCTTCTTCTTCTCCTTCCACATTTTTTTCTTCTTCATCTTCTTCCCCCGCCTCGTCTTCTTCTTCTTCTTTTTCTCCTTCTTCTTCTTTTTCTCCTCCTTTTTCTTCTTCTTCTTCTTATTATTATTAATGTTCCTCTTCTTCTTCTCTTTCTTGTTCTTCCACAACTTGTAATTCTTCTACTTCTTCTTCCTCTTCTCCTTGTTCTTCTTGTTGTTGTTGTTGCTCTTCTCCTCCTTCTTCTTCTTCTTCTCCTCCTACTTCTTCCCCTTCTTCTTTTTATTCTTATTACTCTTATTATTATTATTATTATTATTATTATTATTATTACTATTCTTCTTCTTCTTTTTCTTTGTCTTCTTCTTCTTCTTATTCTTTTTCTTCTCCTTTTACAACTTTTTCTCCTTCTTCTTGTTCTTCTATTTTATCATCTTCTTCTTCATCATCTCCTTATTATTTTTCTTCTTCTTCTTCTCCTTCAACTTCTTTTTATTCTTCTCCTTCTCCTTCCACTTCTTCTTCTTCTTCCTCTTTTTCTTCTTCTTCCTGTTCTTCGTCCTCTTCTTCTTCTCCCCTTTCTTCTTCTTCACCTTCTTCTACTTGTACTTCTTCTTGTTCAGCTTCTTCTTCAACTTCCTCTTCCTCTTGTTCTTCTTCTAATTCTTCTTCTTCTACTTCTTCTTCTTCCACTTCCTCTTCCTCTTGTTCTTCTTCTAATTCTTCTTCTTTTACTACTTCTTTTTCTTCCTCTTCTAGTCCTCCTTCTTCCTCTTCTTCTTTGTCTTCCTCCTCTCCTACTTCTCCTTCTTCTTCTTCTTCTCCTCCTTGTTTTTCTTCTTCTTCTTCTTCTTCTTCTTCTTGTCCTTCTCCTTCTTCTCCTTCTTCTCCCTCTTCTCCTTCTTCTCCCTCTTCTCCTTCTTCTTCTTCTTCTTCTTCTTCTCCTCCTTCTTCTTCTTCTTCTTCTTCTTCATCTCTTTCTTATTTTCTTCACCTTCTTCTTCTTCATTTTCTTCTAATTTTTCTTCTTCTTCTTCTTCGTCTTCATCTTCTTCATCTTTGTCTTCTACTACTACTTTTTAGCTTTCTCCTTCTTTTTCTTCTTCTCATTTTTCTTCTTCTTCCCCTTCTTTTTCTTCTTCTTCTTCATCTTCATCCTCTTCTACTTCTTTGTTTCAACTTCTTCAACTTCCTCTTCTTCTTATTGTTGTTCTTCTTCTTATTATTGTTATTATTGTTATTATTATTCTCCTTCTCTATCTTCTTCTTCTTCTTCTTCACCTACTTCTCTTCTTCATCTTCTATTTCTTCTTCTTCTACTTCTTTTTCTCCTTCTTCTTCTTATTCTTATTCTCCTTCTTCTTCTACAACCTCTCCATCTTTTTCTTATTATTATTATTTTTCTTCTCCCTCTTCTTCTTCCTCTTCTACTACTACTTCTTCTACTTCTTCTTCCTCTTCTGCTTCTTCTCCTTCTTCTACTTCTTCATCTACTCATTCTTCCCCTTCTTCTTCTCCTTCTTTTTCTTCCTCTTCCTCTCATCTTCTTGTTCTTCTTCTTCTTTATTATCATCATCATCTACTTCATCATGTTCTCGTCCTTCTCCTTCATCATCTTCTTCTTCTTTGTCATCCTCTTGTTCTTCTTCTTCTACTTCATGTTCTTCTTATTCTTCTTCTTCTTCTTTTTCTTCTTCTACTTCTTCTTTATCTTCTTTTTCTTCTTCTCCTTCTCTTTTTTCTTATTCTTCTTTAGCATCATCATCATCATCTTCTTCTTCTTCTTCTTCTTTTTCATCTTCATCTCCTTCCTCTTCTTCATTGCCTTGTTCTTATTCTTCTTCTACTTCTTCTTCTTCTTCTTCTTCCTCTTCATCAACTTCTACTCCACCTCCTTCTTCTTCTTGTTCTTTTTCTTATTCTTATACAACCTCTCCTTCCTCTCCTTCTTATTGTTCTTCTTCTTCTACTACATCTTCTTTTTCTTCTACTTCTACTTCTTCTTCCTCTTCTCCTTCTTCTTCTTGTTCTTCTCAATCTTCTTCTTCTTCTCCTACTACTTCCCCTTCTTCTCCTTATTATTATTCTCCTTCTTCTCCCTCTTTTCCTCATCTTCTTGTTCTTCTTCTCCTTCTTCTTCTTCTTCTTCTTCTCCTTCTTTTTCTACTTCTTCTTTTTCTTCCTCTTCTTCCTTCTTATTCTTCCTCTTCTTCTTCTTCTTCTCCTTCTACCCCTTCTTCTACTTCTCCTTTTCTTTCTCCTTCTCCTTCTTCTTCTTCTTCTTCTTCTTCTTCTTCTTCTTCTTCTTCTTCTTCTCATTCTTCTTCTTGTTCTCCTTCTTCTTCCTCTTCTTCTTCTTCTTCTTCTCCTTCTTCTTCTTCTTCTTCTACTACAACTACTAATATTACTTCTTCTTCTTCTTTTTCTTCTTCTTTTTCATCTTCTCCTTCTTCCCTTTATTCTTCGTCTTCTTCACCTTCTTCATCTTCTCCTTCTTCACCTTCTACTTCTTTTCCTCTTCTTCTTCCTCTTTTTCTCCTTCTTCTTCCTCTTCTTCCTCTTCTTCTCCTCCTTCCTCTCCTTCTTCGTCTTCTTCCTCTCCAACTTCTTATTCTTCTTCATATTCTAGTTCTCCCTCTTCTTCTTCTTCCTAATCTTCTCCTTCTTCTCCATCTTCTTCTTGTTCTACTTCTTCTTCTTCTTCTTCTTCTCCTACTTCTTCTTCTTCTTCTCCTTCTTCTTCTTCATCTCCCCCTTCTTCTTCTTCTTCTTCTTTTCCTTCTTCTTCTCCTTCTTCTTTTCTTCTTCTCCTTTTTCTTCTTTTTCTGGTCCTTCTTCTTCTTCTTCTTCTTCTTCTCCTTCTTCTTCTTCTTCTTCTCCTTCTTCTTCTTCTTCTTCTTATTCTTATTCTTCCTTCTCCTCTTCTTCCTTCTCTACTTCTTCATAACTTTCTTCTTCATCATCTTCATCACCAACTTCTTCTTCTACTTCTTTTTCTTCTTTTTTCCTCTTCTTCTTCTGCTTCTTCTTCTACTTCATCTTCTTCTTCTTCTTAATCTTCTTTTTTTAACATTCTTCTTCTTCTTCTTCCCCTTCTTCTTCTTCTTCATCATCTTCTTCCTTCTTATTCTTCTTCTTATTCCTCTTCCTCTTCTTAATCTATTTCTTCTTCTACTTATTCTTCTTCTTCTTCTTCTTCTTCTCCTTCATCTACTTCATCTTCTTCTTATTCTTCTTCTTCTTCATCATCATTTTCTTCTTCTTCTTCCTCTTCTTCCTCTTCTACATCTTCATCATCTTCTACTTCTTCTCCTTCTTCTTCTTCTTCTTCTCCCTCCTCTTCTTCTTCATTGTCTTCTTTTTCCTCTACTTCCTCTTGTTTGCCTTCCTCTTCTTCTTCTTCACCTTCTTGTACTTCTTCTTCCTGTTCAAATCTTTCTTCCTCTATATTTTCATCATCATCTTCTTCTTCTACTTCTTTTTGTTCTTTTTCTTCTTCTTCTTCATCATCTCGTTCTGCTTCTTCTTCATCATCATCTTCTTCTTCTTGGTTTACCTTTTTATCACATTCTTCTTCTTTTTCTTCTTCTTCTTCCTCATCTTCTTCTTCCTCGACTTCTTCTTCCTCTTCTTCTTCTCCATCTTCTTCTTTTACTTCTTTTTCTATTTCTTCTTCTTCTTATTGTTCTACTTCTTCTACAACTTCTTCATCTTCTTCTTCTTCCTCTTCTTCTTCTTCTATAACTATTACTTAATATCATTCTTCCCCTACTTTTTTTATTCTTCATCATCACCTTCTTCTTCTTCTTCTTCTTCAATATCTTTCTTCTTCTTACAATTTTTTCTTCTTCTTCTACTTCTTTCTCTTCTACTTTTTATTCATCTTCTTCTTTGTCTTCTTCTTCTTAGTATTCTTCTTCTTAGTCTTCTTCTTCCTTTACTTCTCCTTCTTTTTGTTCTTCTTCCTCTTCTTCTTCTTTTTCTTCTTCTTCTTCTTCTTCAACTTTTATTCTTCATCTACTTCTTCTTCTCCTCCTTTTTCTTCTTTTTCCAATTCTTCTTGTTCTTTTACTTCTTCTTCTACTACTACTACTTCTTCTACTTCTTCTTCTTCTTCTTCTTCTTCTTCTTGACTTTCTTCTTCATCTTCTTCTTCTTCTTCTTCTTCTTCTTCTTCTTCTTCTTCTTCTTCTTCTTCTTTTTCTTCTTCTTCTTCTTCTTCTTCTTCTTCTTCTTCTTCTTCTTCTTCTTATTCTTCATCTTCTTCTTCTTCTTCTTCTTCTTCTTCTTCTTCTTCTTCTTCATCCTCTTCTTCTTTTTCTTTTTTTTCTTCTTCTTCCTCTTCTTCTCCTTCTTCTTCTTTCTCTTCTACATCATCCTCTTGTTCTTTTTCTTCTTTGTCTTCTTCTTCTTCTTTGTCTTCTTGTTCTTGTTCATCTTCTTCTTCCTCTTCTTTTTCCACTTTTTCATCTTCTTCGTTTTCCTCTTCTTGTTCTTCTTCTTCTTCATCTTCTAATGCTCCTTTCTTCTTCTTCTTCTTCTTCTACTTCTTCTTCTTCTTCTTCTTCTTCTTCTTCTTCTTCTTCTTCTTTTTCTATTTCTTCTACTTCTTCTTCTTGTTCTTATTCTTGTTCTCTTCTTCTTCTTCTTCTTCTTCTTCTTCTTCTTCTTCTTCTTCTTCTTCCTCTTCTACTTCTTCCTCTACTACTACTTTTTCTTCTTCTTCTTCCTATACTTCTTCTACTACTACTTTTTCTTCTTCTCCTTCATCATCTTCCTATTATTATTGTTGTTATTATTATTATTATTATTATTATTATTTGTTATTTTTCTTTGTTATTATTATTATTATTATTGTTGTTATTCTTGTTCTTTTACTTATTCTTCTGCTTTATTTTATTATTATTATGGTTCTTATTTTTCTTCTTCGTCTTCTTTTTTATTCTTCTTTTTCTTCTTCTTCTTCTTTTTCTTATTCTCCACCTCCTCCTTCTTTATAATCGTTAACAACATCATCATCATCTTCCTCTTCTTCTTCTTCTTCATACTCTTCTCTCACATCATCTCCTTCTCCTTCTTCCACTTCTTCCTCTTCTTCTTCGTCTTCTTTCTTCTTCTTATTCCTCTTCCTCTTTGTAAACTTCTTCTTCTTCAACATCATCTTTTTCTTCTCCTTTTTTTCTTCCTCTTCTTCTTCTTCTTCTTCTTCTACTTCTTCTTCTTCATATTCTTCTTATTCTTCCTTATCATCTTCTTCTTCTTCTTCTTCTTTTCTTTTTCTTCTTCACCTTCTATCTTCTTCAGCTTCTTCTTCTTCATCTTCTTCCATATCATGCTCTCCTTCTTTTTCTTCTTCTTCTTCTTCTTCATCTTCTTCTTCTTATTCTTCTTCCTCTTCTACTTCTTCTTCTCCATCATCTTATTCATCTAATTCTTCTTCTTCTTATTCTTCTTCTTCTTTCTCTTCTTCTTCTTCTTCTTCTTCTTCTTCTTCTTCCACTTCCACTTCTTCTTCTTCTTCTTCTTCCACTTCTCCTCCTTCATCTTCTTCATCTATGTATTATTCTTATTATTCATCTTCTTTCAGTTCTTCTTCTTCTTCTTCTTCTTCTTCTTCTTCTTCTTCTTCTCCTTCTTCTTCTTCTTCTTTTTCTTCTTCTTCTTCTTTTTCTTACTCTTCTTCTTCTACTTCTTCTTCTTCTCGTCCTTCTTCTTCTTCTTCTTCTTCTTCTACCTCTTCTTCTTCTTCTTCTTCTTCTTCTACCACTACTTCCTTTTCTTCTTCTTCTCTCTCCTTTTCTTCTCTTCTTCTCCTTCTTTTTCTTCATCATCTACTTTTTCCTCTTCTTCCACTTCTACTCCTTCTTCTTCACCATCTTCTACCTCTTCTTCTTCTTTTTATCTTTCTTGGTCTTCTTCTTAATCATCATCTTCTTCTTCTACTTCTTCTTCTTCTTCTTCTTCTTCTTCTTCTTCTTCTGCTTTTTCTTCCCCTTCATATTCTTCTTCTTCTTCTTCTTGGTCTACTTTTTTTCACATTCTTCTTCTTCTTCTTCTTCTACTTCATCCTCTTCTTCTTCTTACTCTTCTTCTTCTACTTCTACTTCATCGTCTTCTTTCTCATCATCTTCTTCTTGTTTTCCTTCTTCTTTTACTTCTTTTTCTTTTTCTTCTTCTTCTTATTGTTCTTCCACTTCTACTTCATCTTTTTCATCTTCTTCTTCCTATTCTTCTTCTTCTATGACTTCTACTTCATCTCATTCTCCATCTTCTACTTTTTATTCTTCATCATCACCTTCTTCTTCTTCTTCTTCTTCAAACTTCTACACTTTCTTCGTCTTCTAATTTTTTTCTTCTTCTTTTTCTTTTTCTTCCTCTTTCTTTTCTTCTTCTTCTTCTTCTTCTATTTCTTCCCCTTATCCTTCTTCTTCTTAATCCTCCTCTTTTTCTTTTTCTTCTTCTTCTTCTTCTTCATCTTCTCATTAACATTCTTCTTCTTCTTCGTCTTCATCTTGCACTTCTACATCATCCTCTTGTTCTTCTTCTTCTTCTTCTTCGTCTCCTTCTTCTTCTTTGTCTTCTTCTTCATCATCTTCTTCTTCCTCTTCTTTTTCCACTTCTTCTTCTTCTTCTTCTTCTTCCACTTCTTCTTCTTCTTCCTCATCTTCTTCTTCTACTACTTCTTCTTCATCTTATTCTTGTTCTTCTTCCTCTTCTTCTTCTTTTTCTTCTTCTTCTTCTTCTTCTTCTTCTTCTTCTCCTTCTTCTTCTTCTTCTATTTCTTCTCCTTCTTCTTTTTCTTATTCTTCTTCTTGTACTTCTTTTTCTCGTTCTTCTTCTTCTTCTTCTTCTTCTACTTCTTTTTCTTCTTCTTCTTCTTCTTCTTCCTCCTTTTCTTCCTCTACTACTACTACCTTTTCTTCTTATTCTCTCTCCTTTTCTTCTTCTTCTTCTTCATCATCTACTTTTTCCTCTTCTACTCCTTCTTCTTGTTCACCTTCTTCTACCTCTTCTTCTTCTTCTTCTTCGTCTTCTTATTATTATTCTTCTTCTTCTCCTTCTTCATCTTGCACTTCTACATCATCCTCTTGTTCTTCTTCTTCTTCGTCTCCTTCTTCTTTGCCTTCTTCTTCTTCATCTTCTTCTTCTTCTTCTTTTTCCACTTCTTCTTCTTCTTCTGCTTCCTCTTCTTCTTCTTCTTCTACTTCTTCTTCATCTTATTCTTGTTCTTCTTCCTCTTCTTCTTCTTCTTCTTCTTCTTCTTCTTCTCTTCTTCTTGT
>JAIUJO010000417.1:277500-287500 GCA_023846275.1 Vanilla planifolia | reverse complement strand
ATTATTAATGATAATAATATTAAGAATAAGAATAAGAAGAAGAAGAAAAAGAAGAAGAAGTAGAAGAAAAAGAAGTAGAAGAAGAAGAAGGAGAAGAAGAAGAAGAACGGGAAGAAGAAAAGTAGAAGGAAGAAAAGAAGAAGAGGAGGAGGAAGAATAAGAAGAAGAAGAAGAAGAAGAAGAAGAAGTAGAAGGAGAAGAATGAGAAGAAGAGGAATAAGAAGAAGAAGAAGAACCAGGATAATAATAATAATAATAATAATAATAATAATAATAATAATAATAATTAGAAGGAGAACAAGAAGAAGAAGAAGAAAAATAATAAAGAGATGGAGAAGAGGAAGTAGAAGTAGAAGAAGAGGAAGAAGAAGTACAAAAAGGGGAAGAAGTGGAAGAAGAGAAATGAGAAGAAGAAGAAGATGATGATGATGAAGTAGAAGAAAAAGAAGAAGTAGAAGATGGAGAAGAAGAATAAGAATAAGAATAAGAATAATACTAATAATGACATTAAAAAAGTAGAATAACAAGAAATAATAATAATAATAATAATAATAATAATAACAATAATAATAATAAGAACAAGAAGAACTAGAAGAAGAAAAAGAGGAAGAAGAAGTAAAGGAATAAGAGAAGAAGAAGAAGAAGGTGAAAGAGAAAAATTAAAAGATGGAGAAGACATAGAAGAAGAAGAAGAAGAGCAAGAGGAAGAAGTTAAAGAAGAAGATGAAACAAAACAAGAAGAAGTGGAAGTAGAGGCAGATGAAGAAAATGAAGAAGCGGAAGAAGAAGAAGAAGAAGATGATGAAGAAGAAGAAGGAGATGGAGAAGAAGAAGCAGTAGAAGAAGTAGAATTTGAAGAAGAAGATGATGATGAAGACATAGTAATAGAAAAGGAAGAAGAAATATAAGGAGAAGAAGAAGAAGTAAAAGAGGAAGAACAAGTAAAAGAAGAAGAAGAAGAAGAAGAAAGAAGAAGAAGACATAGAATAAGAAGAAGAAGAAGAAGAAAAAGAGAAGTAGTACTAGAAGAAGAAGAAAAAGGAAGAAGACTTAGAAGAAGATGATGATGATGAAGAAGTAGTAATAGAGGAAGAAGAAGAAAAATAAGAAGAAGAAGAAGAAGAGAAAGAGAAACAAAAGTAGAAGAAGAAGAAGAAAAAGAAGACGTAGAAGAAGAACATGAAAAAGGAGAAGAAGAAGAAGAAGAAGAGGAAAGGGAAGTAGAATAAAAAGAACTAGAAGAAGAAACAGAAGAAAGGTGAAAGAGAAGAATTAGAAGAATGAGAAGAAGAAGAAAAAGAAAAATAAATAGTGGATGTAGAAGAAGAAAAGGAAAATGAATAGGTGAATGAAAAAGAAAAAGATGAGGAAGAAGAAGGAGATGGAGAAGATGTAGAAGAAGAAGAAGAGGAAGAAGAAGAAGAGGAAAATGTAAAAGAAGAAGAAGAACAAGAACAAGAAGAAAAAGAAGAAGAAGAAGAAGAAGAAGAAGAAGAAGTAGAAGCAGTAGTAGAAGAAGAAGAAAAATAGAAGATGTAGGTGAAGTAGAAGAAGGAGGAGAAGAAGAAAAAGAAAAAGAAGTAGAAGCAGAAGAGGAAGGAGAAGAAGAAGAAGAAGAAGTGGAAGAAGAAGGAGAAGAAGAATAAGAAAAAGAAAAACAATAATAAAAATAATAATAACATTAATAATAACAAAAATAAGAAAATGAAGATGAAGTAGAGGAGAAGAAGAAGAAGAATAAGAAATAGAGGGAGATTGAGAAGAAGTAGAAGAAGAAGAAGTGGATGATGAAGAAGTAGAAAAAGATGAAGAAGAAGAGTAAGAAGAAGAAGGAGAAGAAGAAGAAGAAGAAGAAAAAGAATAATAAGAAGAAGAGAGAAAAAGAAGTGGAAGAAGATGAAGAACAAGAATAAGAACGATAATAATAATAATAATAACTATAAGAAGAAGAAGAAGAAGGAAAAAAAGAAGGAGAAGAAGAAAAAGAAGAAGAAGAATCATAAGAAGTAGAACAACAAGAAAAAGTAGTAGAAGAAGAAGAAGGTGAAGAAAAAGAAGAAGATGAAGTGGAAGGAGAATAAGAAGAAGAAATAGAACATGAAAAAGAGGAAGTTGAAGAAGAAGAAGAAAATCAAGAAGTGCAAGAAGAAGAAAAAGAAGAAGAAGAAGAAGAAGAAGGAGATGGAGAAGAAGAAGTAGAAGAAGAAGAAGAGGAAGAAGAAGAAGAATAAGAATAAGAAGAAGAAGAAGAAGAAGAAGAAGAAAAAGAAGAAGTAAAAGAATAAGAGGAAGAGGAGGAAGAAGAAGAAGTAGTAATTGTAGTAGTAGTAATAGAAGAAGAAGAACAAGAACAATACTATAAGAAGGAGAAGAAGAAGAAGAAGACGAAGAAGCAGAAGAAGAACTATAAGAAGAAGAAAAAGAAGAAGAGTATGAAGTGGAAGAAGTAGAAGGAGAACAAGAAGTAAAAGAACATGAAGAAGAAAAAGAAAGAATAAGAAGAAGAAAAAGCAGGGGAAGACAAGAAAGAAGAAGAAAGAAGAAGAGGAAGAAGAAGAAGGAGGAGAAGTAGTGGAAGAAGAAAAAGAAGAAACTAAAAAGAATAACAAGAAGAGGAAGAAGTAGATGTAGTAGTAGCAGTAGTAGTAGTAGTAGTAGTAGTAGAAGAAGAAGAAGAAGAAGAGAAAGAAGAAGAAGTATTAGAAGAAGAAGATGATGATGAAGAAGGGGAAGAAGAAGAAGTGGAAGAAGAAGAAGTACTAGTAGTAGTAGAAGAAGAAGAAGAAGATGAAGAAGTAAAAGAAGAAGAAGAAGAAGATGATGATGATGGTGAAGGAGAAGAAGGAGAAAAAGAAGAAGAAGAGGAAGAAGAAGAAGAAGAAAAGAAGAACAAGAATAAGTGTAAGAATAATAATAATAATATTAATATTAATAATAAGAAGAAGAATTAGAAAAATAAGAAGAAGAAGAAGGAGGAGATGAAGAAGAAGTAAAAGAAGAAGAAGAGGAAGAAGTAGAAACATAAGAAGAAGAGGAAGAAGAAGAAGAAGAAGAAGATCAAGAAGAAGAAGAAGAAGAAGTAAATGAAGAAGAAGAAGATGATGAAAATGATGATAGAGAATAATAATAAGAGGAAAAAAATTAGAAGAAGAAGAAGAAGAAGAAGAAGAAAAGGAAGAAGAGAATATTTTGAAGAAGAAAAAGAAGAAAAAAAAGAAGATGAAGAAGAAGAAGAGGAATTAGAAGAAAGAAAAAAAAAATAGAGAAGAAGAAGAAGAAAAAAGAACTAGAAGAAAAAGAAGGCAAAAAAGAAGAATTAGAAGAACTAAAAGAAGTAGAAGAAGAAGAAGAGGAAAAGGATGAAGAAGAAGAAGAAAAAGTAAAAGAAACAAAACTAGAAGAAGGAGAAGAAAATGAAGAAGTCAAGGAAGAAGAACAAGGCGATGGAGATAGATGTACAAGAAGAGGAGGAAGAAGAAGAAGGACAAGAAGTTGAAGAAGAAGAAGAAAAAGAAGTAAGAGAAGGAGAAGTGGAAGAAGAAGAAGAAGCAAAAGTTGTGGCAGAAGTACTAGTTGAAGGAGAAGATAAAGTAGAAGAAGAAGATGATAATGATGATGATGATGAAGACCTAGGAGAAGAAGAAAAAGGAGGAGGAGAAGTAGAAGAAGAAGAAGATGAAGAGGAAGTAGAAGAACAACAACAACAACAAGAAGACGAAGAAGGGGAAGAAGAAGAAGAAGAAGGAGGAGGACAAGAAGAAGAAGAAGAAGAAGAAGACAATGATGAAGAAGGCAGAGAAGAAGAAGAAGAAGAAGAAGAAGAAGATGAAGAAGAAGAATAAGAAGAAGACGAAGAAGAAGAAGAAGAAGAATAAGAAAATGAATAGTAATAATAATAATAATAATAATAATAATAAGAATTAGAAAAGAAAGAAGAAGAAGAGCAGAAGAAGAGGATGAAGAAGAAGAAGAATAAGAGGGAGAACGAGAAGATGTAGAAGAAGAAGAAGAAGAAGAATAACCTAAAGAAGAGGAAGCAAAAGAAGAAGAAGAAGAAGAAGGTGATGAAGAAGGATAAGAAGAATCAAAGAATAAGAAGAAGAAGAAGAAGGAGAAGAAGAAAAAGAGGTAGATGAAGAAGAAGAAGCAGAACAAGAAAAAGTGGAAGTAGAAGAAGAAGAAGAAGAAAATGAAGAAGATAAAGAAGAAGAAGAAGAAGAAGAAGAAGATGAAGAAGAAGGAGATGGAGAAGAAGTAGAAGAGGAGGAGGAGGAGAAGGAGGTAGAAGAAGAAGAAGAGGAGGAAAAAGTAAAAAAGTAGTAGTAGAAGAAAAAGAAGAAGAAGAAGATGTTGATGATGATGATGATGAAGTAGAAGAAGAAGAAGAAGGAGAGAAAGAAGAAGAAAAAGAAGAAGTAAAAGAAGATGAAGAAGAATAAGAATAATAAGAAGAAGAAGAACATGTAGAAGAAGAAGAAAATGAAGAAGAAAAAGAAGAAGACGAAGAAAAGGAGGAAAGAAGAAGAAGAAGAAGAAGTAAAAGAAGAAGAAGAAGTAAAAGAAGAAGAAGAAGATGAATAGAAAGAAGAAGAAGAAGAAGAAGAAGAAGAAGAAGAAGAATAAGAAGAAGAAAGTGAAGAGGAAGAAGAAGATGAAGAAGAAGAGTAAGAAGAAGGAGAAGAACAAGAAGAAGAAGAAGAAGATGAAGAAGAAGAAGAATAAGAGAAAGAAGAGGAAGATGAAGAAAAGCAAGAAGAAGTAGGAGAAGAAGAAGAAGGATAAGGAGAAGAAGAGGAAGAGGAGGAAGAAGAAGAAGAAGAACAGGTGGATGAAGAGGAAAAATATGGAAAAGTTGAAGAAGTAGAAGAAGAAGAGGAAGAAGAAGAAGAAGAAGAAGAAGAAGATTAAAAAGAAGTAGAAAAAGAAGAAGAAGAAGATGAAGAAGAGGAAGAAGAAGAAGAAGAAAATGAAAATGACGTAGAAGAAGATGAAGAAGTACAAGAAAAAGGAGAAGTTGAAGAAGAAGAAGAACAACAAGTACAAGAAGAAGAAGAAGATGAAGAAGAAGAAGAGTTAGAAGAAGAACAAGATGAAGAAGATGAAGTAGAACAAGATTGAGACTTTGATGAAGTAGATGAAGAAGACGAAAAAGAAGAAAAAGAAGAAGATGATGTAGAAAAAGAAGAAGCAGTTGATGAAGAAGAAGAAGAAGAAGAAGAAGAAGATGAAGAAGAAGAAAAAGAATAAAAAGAGAAAGAAGAAGAAGATTAAGATGAAGATGGGGAAGAAGAAGAAGAAGAAGATGAAGAAGAAAGAGAAGAAGAATATGAAGATAAAGAAGTGCATGAAGAAGAAGTATAAGTTGAAGAAGGATGGGAAGAAGAAAAGGAAGAAGAAGAAGAAGAAGTAGATTAAGTGGAAAAAGGGGGACAAGACGAAGAAGTAGAGGAAGAAGAAGAAGAATAAGAAGAACAAGATGAAGATGAAGAAGAGGTTGAAGAAAAAGAAGAAGCATAAGAAGAAGTAGAAGAACTAGTGATAGTTGTAGAATAATAATAACAATAATAATAAGAGGAAGATGATCAAGAAGAAAACGAAGAAGATGACGAATACGTAGAAGAATAATAAGAAGAAGTAGAAGAAGAAGAGGTAGAAGAAGGAGATGGGAAAGCAGAAGGAGGAGGAAGAGGAGAAGAAGAAGAAAAAGAAAAAGAAGATGTAAAAGAAGAAGAAGAAGTAGAAGCAGATGGAATAGAAGAATAAGAAGTAGTAGAAGAAGAAGAAGAAGTTTATGAAGAAGAAAAAGAGCTAGTAGAAGAAGAAGAAGAAGAGGAAGAAGGAAAAGAAGAAAAAGAAGATTATTAATAAAAAGAAGTAGATGTAGTAGAAGAAGAAGAAGATGATTATGAAAAATAAGAAGAAGAAGATGAAGAAGAAGAAGAAGAAGATGAAGAAGAAAAAATTGTAGAAGAAGAAGAAGAAGAAAAAGAAGTAGAAGAAGGAGAATAACAATAATAATAATAATTGTAATAATAATAAGAAGAGCAAGAAAAAGAAGAAGAAAAAAAAGAGAAGAAGAAGAACATGAAGAAGAAGAAGAAGGAGATGGAGAAAAGTAGAAGAAGATGAAGAAAAGGAAAAAGAAGTAGAAAAAGAAGAAGAAAAAAAGGAATATAAAGAAGAAGAAGAAGTAGAAGAAGAAGAAGAAGAAGAACTAAAATTAGAAGAAGAACAAGAAAAGAAGAAGATGGAGAATAATATTTATAATAATAATAATAATAGTAATAATAATAATAATAAAGAATGATAACAATAATAATAATAAGAAGGAGAAGACGAAGAAGAAGAATAGGAGAAGTAGTAGAAGAAGAAGAAGCCGAAGAAGAAGAAGAATATGGAGAAAAAGAAAGAGTAGGAGAAGATGAAGAAGAAGAAGTGGAAGAACAACAAGGTGAAGAAGATGAATAAGAAGACGGAGAAGAAGAAGAAGAAGAAGAAGAAAAGGAGGAAGAAGAAGAAGAAGAAGAAGAAGAAGAAGAAGAAGAAGAGGAAGAAGAGAAAGAAGAAAAAAAATTAGACAAAATGAAGAAAAAGTAGACGAAGAATAAGAAGAAAAAGAAGAACATGTAGAAGAAGAAGATGATGAAGAAGAAGAAGAAGAAGAAGAAGAAGAAGAAGGAAAAGAAGAGGAAGAAGAAATTGAAGAAGAAGAAGAAGAAGAAGATCATGATGATGAAAATGAAGAAGAAGAAGAAAAAGATGAAGAAGAAGAGGAAGAAGAAGAAGTTGAAGAAGAAGAAGAAGAAGAAGAAGAAGAAAACTAGAAGTAGAAGATGTAGTAGAAGATGAAGAAGAAAAAAGAATAATAATAATAATAATAAAAACAATAATAATAATAGTAACAATATTAGTAATAGTTGTAACAATAATAAGAAGAATAAGAAAAAGAAGAAGAAGAAAAGAAGAGAAAGATAAAGAACATGAAGAAGAAGAAGAAGGAGATGGAGAAGAAGTAGTAGAAGAAGAAGTAGAAATAGAAGAAAAAGAAGAGGAAGACGAAGACAAAGAAAAAGAACTAGAATAAGAAGTGGAAAAGGAAGATGGAGAAGAAGAATAAGAATAATAATAATAATGATAATAATTAGAAGAAGAAGAAGAGGAAGAAGAGTTAGGAGAAGCAGAAGGAGTAGGAGAAGACGAAGATGAAGAAGTAGAAGGAGTAGGAGAAGATGAAGAAGAAGTAGAACAATAACAAGATGAAGAAGTTGAATAAGAAGAAGAAGAAAAAGACGAAAAAGAAGAGGAACAAGATGAAGAAGAGAAAGAAGAAGAAGGAGAAGAAGAATTAAAAGAAGAAGAAGACATATAAGAAGAATAAGAAGGAGAAAAAGAAAATGTAAAAGAAGAAGAAGAAGAGAAAGAAGAAATAGAAGAAGAACAAGAAGAAAAGCAAGAAGTAAAAGAAGAAGAAGAAGAGAAAGAAGAAGAAAAAGAAGAAGTAGAAGAACAAGAAGAAGTATAAGAAGTAGAAGAAGAAGATGAACTTGAAGTAGAAGAAGAAGATGAAGAAGAAGTTGAAGAAAAAGAAGAAAAAGAAGAAGAAGAAGTAGAACATGAAGAAGTAGAAGTAGAAGAAGAAGAAGAAGAAGAAGAGGATGATCATGATGGACAAGATGTAGAAGAATAATAAGAAGAAGATGATGATGAAGAAGAAGAAGAAGAAGAAGAAAAGGAAGAAGAAGAAGAAGAAGGAGAAAAAAAAGAAGTGTCAGAAGAAGAAAAGGGGGATTAACAAAAGGAAGAAGAAGAAGAAGAAGAGGAAGCAGAAGAAGAAGTTCAAGAAAGACAAGAAGGAGAAGGCAACGAAGAAGAAGGATAAGAAGAGGAGGAGGAGGAGGAAGAAAAAGAAGAAGAAGAAGAAGAAGAAGAAGAAGAAGAAGAAGAGGATGAAGTAGAAAAGAAGGAAGAAAAGAAGAAAAAGAAGAATAATAATAAGAGGAAGAAGAAAAAGATGTAGAAGAAGAAGAAAAAGAAGAAGAAGAAGAAGAAGAAAAAGAAGAAGGGGAAGAGGAAGAAGAAGAAGAGGAAGGCAAAGAAATAAGAGAAGAAGTGCAAGAAAAAGAGAAAGAAGTAGAAGAAGAATAACAACAAGTTGTTCAAGAAGAAGAATAATAATAAATATAATAAGAAGAAGAAGGAGATAAAGAAGAACTAGAAGAAGACAAAGACATAAAAGAAGAAGAAAAAGAAGAAGAAAAAGAAGAACATGAAGAAGATGAAGAAGAAGGGTAAGAAGAAGAAGAGGAAGATTAAGAAGAGAAAGAAGAGGAAGATAAGGCGATGAAGAAGATGGATAACAAGAGGAAGGGGAAGAAGAAGATAAGGAAGAAGAAGAAGAAGAAGAAAAAGAAGTATAAGAAAAAGGAGAAGTAGAAGATGATGAAAAAGAAGAAGATGAAGAAGGAGAAGGAGAAGACGAAGAAGAAGATGCAGAAGAAGTAGAAGATGAAGAAGAATAGGAAGAAAAAGAAGGAGAAGGAGAAAGACAAGAACGAGAAGAAGAAGAAGAAAAAGAAGAAGGAGAAGAGTAAGAAGCAGAAGAAAAAGGAGAAGGAGAGAAAGAAGAAGAAGAAAAAGAAGAAGAAGAAGAAGAAGAAGGAGAAGAAGAAGAAGAAGAAGAAGAAGGGGAAGAACAAAAAGAAGAAGTAAAAGAAGAATAAGAGGAAGAAGAGAAAGATGAAGAAGGAGAAGGAGAAGAAAAAGAAGAAGAAGAAGAAGACAAAGAAGAAGGCGAAGCAAAAGAAGAAGTAGAAGAAGAAGAGGAACAAGAAGGAGAAGAAGAAGAAGAAGAAGAAGATGGAGAAGAAGGAGAAGAAATAGTAGTAGAATAAGAAGAAAATAAAGAAGAAGAATGGGAAGAAGAAGAAAAAGAAGAAGAAGAAGAAGAAGAAAATGAAAAATAGAATAAGACGAAGAAGAAGAAGAGAAAGAATGAAAGAAGAAGAAGAATAAGAAGAAAAAGAAGAATAAGAAGGAGAAGAAGAAGAAAAAGGACGAGAAGAAGAAGAAGGACGAGAATACGTAGTAGTAGTAGAAGAAGAAGAAGAAGAAGACGAAGAAGAAGAAGAAGAAGAAAAAGAAGAAGAAGAAGAAGATGAAGAAGAAAAAGAAGAAGCAGAAGAAGAAGAAGATGAACAAAAAAAGTAGAAAAAGAAAAAGAAAAAGAAGAAGAAGAAGAGGAAGAAGGAGAAGAAGAAGGAGAAGAAGAAGAAAAAGAAGGTGAAGTAGAGGAAGAAGAAGGAGAGGAAGAAGAAGGAGAAGAAGTAGAAGAAGATGATGATGAAGAAGAACGAGAAGAAGAAGAAGAAGAAGTAGAAGAAGAAGATGGAGAAGAAGGCGAAGAAGAAGGAGAAGGAGAAGAAGAAGAAGAAGAAGAAGAAGGAGAACAAAAAGAAAAAGAAGATGAAGAATAAGGAAAAGAACAGGAAGAAGAGAGAGAAGAATAAGAAGAAGAAGGAGAAGATGGAGGAGAAGAGTGAAGTGATTTGTGCTAAAGAAATCCCACAAGAGGGGGGGTGAATTGTGTATTTAAAAATCTTATAACTTTAGAAATTAAAACTTAAAAGACTTTAAGCAACAGTGAAGAATATTGAACACACAAATTTTTCAAGTGGTTCGACTCAAAACCGAGTCTACGTCCACCCCCAACCGGTGTTGGGAAAAATCCACTAAATGCACCGATTACAAGTGAGGTTTTTCCTACGGTTCACCTCGAACCTACTTGGGATTTTTACTACGGCTAATCCCAAACCTACTTGAGTTTTTTCCGGGCTCAACTCAAACCCGGGGCTTTAGCACTACTGCCGGGACGCCCTTGCCCCAAAACGAAAAATACAAAAATTGGCAAATAACTCGAGAAATAGGAGAAAAGAGGAGGCACACACAATCGAGAAATTAGAGGGATAGAAATTGAGAAATAATTGAAAAACCTCTAATTCCA
>JAIUJO010000417.1:262500-272500 GCA_023846275.1 Vanilla planifolia | reverse complement strand
AGAAGAAGAAGAAGAAGACAAGGGTAAAGAAGAACAAGAGGAAGATGAAGTAGTAGTAGTAGTAGAAGAAGAAGAAGAAAAAGAAGAATGCAGAGGAGAAGAAGAAGAAGAAAAACAAGAAGAAGTAGAAGAAGAAAAAGAAGAAGAAGAAGAATAAAAAGAAGAAGAAGAAGAAGAAGAAGAAGAAGAAGAAGAAGAAGAAGAAGAAGGAAAAGATGAATAAGAATAAGAAGAAGAAGAAAAATAAGAAGAAGAAGAAGAAGAAGAAGAAGAAGAAAAAGAAGAAGAAGAAGAAGAAGGAGAAAAAGAAGAAGAAGAAGAAGGAGAAGAAGAAGAAGAGGAAGAAGAAGAAGAAGAAGAAGAAGAAGAAGAAGAAGAAAGAAGAAGAAAAGGAAGAAGAAGAAGAAGAAGAAGAAAAAGATGAAGATGAAGAAGAAGAAGAAAAAGATGAAGATGAAGTAGAAGAAAAAGATGAAGAAGAAGATGAAGAAGGAGAAGAAGATAAAGAAGATGATGATGATGATGATGATGATGAAGGAAATGGAGAAGACGTAGAAAAAGATGATGAGGAGGAAGAGGAAGACGAAGAAGAAGAAGAAGGAGTAGAAGAAGAAGAAGAAAAGGAAGAAGAAGAAGAAGAAGTAGAGGAATAAGTATTAGAAGAAGTAGAAGTACTAGAAGAAGAAGAAGAAGAAGAAGAAGAAGAATAAAAAGAAGAAGAATAAGAAGTAGAAGAAGAAGAAGGCAAAGGAGAGGAAGAAGAAGAAGAAGATGAAGAAGATGTTGATGAAGGATGACAAGAAGAAGAAAAAGAAGAAGAAGAAGGGGAAGGAGAAGGTGGAGAAGAAGATCAAGAGATAGAAGAACAAGAAGGAGGAGATGGAGAAGTAGAAGAAGAAGATAAAGAACATGAAGAAGAAGAAGAAGATGACGATGATGATGAAGAAGAAGGCAAAGAAGAGGAATTAGAAGAAGACAAAAAAGAAAAAGAAGAAGAAGAAAAAGAGGACAAAGAAGAAGAAGATGAAGTAATAGAAGAAGTAGAAGAAGAAGCAGAAGTAGAAGAAGAAGAAGAAGAAGAAGAAGTAGAAGCAGAAGAAGAAGAAGAAGTAGAAGCACATGAAGAAGAAGATGATGTAGAAGAAGTAGATGAAGAAGGTGGAGAAGAAGAAGAAGAGGAAGAAGAGGGAGTAGTAGAAGAATAAGAAGAAGAAGAATAAGACGAGGAAAAAGAAGAAGAAAAAGTTGATGAAGCAGTAGTAATAGTAGTAGTAGTAGAAGAAGAAGAAGAAGAAAAAGAAGATGATGGAGGGGGAGAAGAACAAGAAGTAGAAGAAGAATAAAAAGAAGAAGAAGAAGAGGAAGAAGAGTTAGGAGAAGAAGAAGAAGAAGAAGAAGCAATAGTAGAAGATGAAGAAGAAGTAGAAGAAGAAGGAGTAGGAGAAGACAAAGAAGAAGAAGTAGAAGAAGAACAAGATAAAGAAGATGAATAAGAAGAAGGAGAAGAAAAAGAAGAAGAAGAAGAACTGGAAGAAGATGAAGAAAAGAAAGAAGAAGAATGAGAAGAAGAAGAAGAAGAAGACGTATAAGAAGAATAAGAAGAAGAAAAGGAAAATTTGGAAGAAGAAGAAGAAGAAGAAGAAATAGAAGAAGAAGAAGAAGAAGAAGAAGAAGTACAAGAAGAAGTAGAAGAACAAGAAGTATAAGAAGAAGTAGAAGAAGAAGATTAACTTGAAGTAGATTAAGAAGATGAAGAAGAAGAAGAAGAAGAAGAAGAAAGAAGATACAGAAGAAGAAGAAGAAGAAGATATGGAAGATGAAGAAGTAGAAGAAGAGGAAGAAAAAGAAGAAGAGAATGATGATGATGAATAAGATGTAGAAGAATAATAAGAAGAAGATGAAGAAGAAAAAGAAGAAGAAGAAGAAGAAAAAGAAGAACACAAAGGAGAAGGAGAAGAAGAGTAAGAAGAAGAATAGGAGGATTATAAAATGGAAGAAGAAGAGAAGAAGAGGATGCAAAAGAAGAAGAAGATCAAGAAAGATAAGAAGGAGAAGGCAAAGAAGAAGAAGGATAAGAAGAGGAGGAGGAGGAGGAGGAAGAAGAAGAAGAAGAAGAAGATGAGGAAGAAGAGGATGGAGAGGGTGAATGGGAAAAGAAGGAAGAAAAGAAGAAAAAGAAGAACAAAAAGAGTAACAACAAGAAGAACAAAAAAAAAGAAATAGAAGAAGAAGAGGATGCCAAAGAAATAGGACAAGAAGTGTAAGAAAAAGAGGAAGAAGTAGAAGAACGACAACAAGTTGTAGAAGTAAAAGAATAATTATAAATATAAAAAGAAGAAGAAAAAGGAGATCAAGAAGAAGAAGAAGACAAAGACATAAAAGAAGAAAAAGAAGAAGAAGAAGAAAAAGAAGAAGAAGAAGAACAAGAAGAAGATTAAGAAGAGCAAGAAGAGTAAGATACGGCGATGAAGAAAATGGATAAGAAGAGGAAGGGGAAGAAGAAGATAAGGAAGAAGAAGAAGAAGAAAAAGAAGTAAGAAAAAGAAGAAGTACAAGGAGAAGAACAACAAGTTGTAGACGAAGAAGAAGAATAATAAGAAGAAGAAGAAGGGGAAGGACTAGAAGAAGGAGAATTCGAAGAAGGAGAAGAAGAAGAAGAAGAAGAAGAAGGAGAAGAAGAAAAAGAAGAAGGAGAGGAAGAAGAAGAGGAAGAAGGATAAGAGGAAGGAGAACAAGTGGAATGAGAAGAATGACTAGAAGTAGAAGAAGGAGAAGAAGAAGAGGAAGAAGAAGAAGAAGACGATAATGATGATGAAAAAGAAGAAGAAGAAGAAGAAGAAGAAAACGAAGAAGAAGATGAAGAAAAAGAACAAGAGGAAGAAGAAGAAGAAGGAGAAGAAGAAGAGCAAGAAGAAGAAGGAGAACTGGAAGATGAAGAAGGATAAGAAGAAGAAGAGGAAGATGAAGAATAAGAAGAAGAAGGAGGAAAAGAAGAAGAATAGGAAGAAGGAGAAGAAGAACAAGGAGGAGGAGGAGAAGAAGAAGAAGAAGAAGAAGAAGAAGAAGAAGAAGAGGAAGGAGAAGAAGAAGGAGAAGAGGAAGAAGCTAAAGAAGAACAAGAAGAGGAAGAAGAACGAGAAGAAGAGGAACATAAAGAAGAGCAAGAAGACGGAGGAGAAGAAGAAGATTAAAAACAAGATGAATAAGAAAAGGATGAAGAAGAAGATTTAGAAGAAGAAGAAGAAAAAGATGAAGAGGATGAAGAGGAAGAAGAGGAGGGAGATGAAGGAGAAGAAGAAGAAGGAGAAGTAGAAGAAGAAGAAGAAGGAGAAGAAGAAGAAAAAGAAGATGTTGAAAAGGTAGAAGAAAAGGAGGAAGAAGAAGAAGAAGAAGAAAAAGTAGTAGTAGCAGTAGAAGAAGAAGAACAAGAAGAAGAAGAAGAAAAAGTAGAAGTAAATGAAAAAGATGATGAAGAAGAAGAAGAAGAAGAAGCAACGAAAGAAGAAGAGGAAAAAGAAGTAGATAAGAAAAAAATAGATCAAGAATAATAATAATAACACTAATAACAATAACAATAATAATAATAATAATAATAATAATAATAATAATAATAATAATAATAATCATAGCAATAATAGTAGCAATAATAAGAAAGAGAACCAGAAGAAGAAGAAGAAGAAGGAGAAGAAGAAGAATTAGTTGAAGAAGGAGAAATAGAATTCGAATTATAATTTTAATAATAAGAATAAAAATAAAAAAGCCATAATAATATATTTAATAATAATAAAAAAAGTAATAATAAAAATAAGAAGAAGAATTAGAAGAAGAAGAAGAAGAAGAAGAACAAGTAGAAGAAGAAGAAGAAGAAGAAGAGGAAGAGGAAGAAGAAGAAGAAGAAGAAGAAGAAGTAGAAGAATAATTGGAAGAAGAAGAAGAAGAAGAAGTTGAAGGAGAAAAAGAGGAAAATGACGAAGAAGAAGATGAAGAAGAAGAGGAAGTGGAGGAAGAAGAAGAAGAAGAAGAAGAAGACGAAGAAGAATACGAAGAACACGAAGAAGAAGAAGAAGAAGAAGAAGAAGACGAAGAAGAAGAAGAAGAAGAAGAAGAAGAAGTAGAAGAAGAAGACGAAGATGAAGAAGAAGGCAAAGCAGGACAAGAAAAAGAAGAACAAGATGAAGAAGAAGATGATGATGAAGATGATGATGAAGAAGAAGAAGAAAAAGAAGAAGAGGACGAAGAACAAGAAGAGGAAGAAAAAGAGGAGAAAGAAGAAGAGGTAGAAGATGAAGAGGACGAAGAAGGAGAAAAAGAAGAAGAAGAAGGGCAAGAGAAAGATGAAGAAGAGCAAGAAGAAGATGGAGTAGAAGAAGAATAAGAACAAGAAGAATCAAAAAAGGAGGAAAAAGAAAAAGTAGTAGAAAAAGAAGAAGAAAAAGAAGAAGAAGTGCATGAAGAGGAAGAGGAGAAGGAGAAGAAGAAGAAGAAGAAAAAGAAGAAGATGATGATGAAATAGTAGAAAATGAAGGAAAAGAATAAGAAGAAGAAGAAATAGTAGAAGAAGATGAAGAGGAAGAAAAAGAAGAAGAAGATGATGAAGAAGAAGAAGAAGAAGAAAAGAAGAAGAAGAAGAAAAAGAAGAAGATGATGATGAAATAATAGAAAATGAAGGAAAAGAATAAGAAGAATAAGAAGTACCAGAAGAAGAAGAAGAAGAAGAAGAAGAATAGGAAGAAAAAGAAGAATAAGAAGATGATGAAGAAGAAGAAGAAGAAAAGAAGAAGAAGAAGAAGAGGAAGAAGAAGATAAAAAAGAAGATGATAACAAACAAAGAAGGAGACGATGATGATGATGAAGATGAGGAAGAAGAAGAAGAAGACGAGGACGAAGAAGAAAAAGAAGAAGAAGGTGAAGAGTAAGAGAAAGACTATGGAGAGCCAGAAGAAGAAGGAGAAGAAGAATAAGACAAGAAAAAGATGAATCAAAATAGGATGAAGAAGAAGAAGTAGAAGAAGAAGAAGAAGAGATAGAAGAAGAGCATGAAGAGGAAGAAGAAGATGGAGAAGAAGAAGAAGAAGAAAAAGTAGAAGAATAAAAAGAAAAGGTTTAAATGAAGAAGAAGAAGAAGAATATGAGAAGAAGAAGAACAACAACAAGAAGTGGAAGAAGATGAAGAAGAAGAAGAACAAGAAGTGGAAGAAGAAGAAGAAGAAGAAGGAGATGAAACATAAGATAAGAAGAAAAAGAAGAAGATTATGAAGAAGTAGAGGAAGAAGAGGAAGTAGAAGAAGAAAAAATAATAATTTAATAATAATAATAGTAATAAAAATAACAATAATAATAATAATAATAATAATAATATTGATAATAAGAAGAAGGAGAAGAAGAAGAAGAAGAAGAAGAAGAAGGAGAAGAAGAAGAATAATAAGATGAAGTAGAAGAAGAAGAAGTAGACGAAGAAGGCAAAAAAGAGGAAGAAGAAGAAGAGGAAGAAGAAGAATAAGAAGATGATGAAGAAGAAAAAGAAGAAGAAGAAGAGGAAGAGGAAGAAGAAGAAGAAGATGATGAAGAAAAACAAGAAGAAGAAGAAGAAGAAGAAGATGATGATCATGAAAAAGAAGGATAAGAAGAAGAAGAAGAACAAGAAGAAAAAGGTGAAGAAGAAGAAGAAGAAGTCGAAGAAGAAGAAAAAACAAAAGAAGAAGAAGAAGAATAAGACGAACAAGAAGTAGAAGATGAAGAACAAGAAGAAGAGAAGAGGAAGAAGAAAAAGAAAAATAAGAAGTAGAGGAGGAAGAAGAAGAAGAAAAAGGTGAAGAAGAATATGAAAGAGAAGAAGAAGAAGAAGTAGAAGAAGAAGAAAGAGAAGAAGAACAAAAAGAAGAAGACCTTGATGAAGAAGAAGAAGAAGACGAGGAGGAGGAGGAAGAAGAAGAAGAAGATGATGATGATGATGAAGAAGTAGAAGAAGAATCAGAAGAAAAAAGGGACAATGAAAAAGAGGAAGAAGAAGAGGAGGAAGTAGAAGAAGAAGAATAGAAAGAAGAAAAACAAGATGAAGAGGAAGAAGAAGAAGAAGAAGAAGAAGAATGAAAATAAGAAGAATCAAAAAGGGATAAAAAAAAGTAGGGGAAGAAGAACAACAAAAAGAAGAAGAGTGTGAAGAGGAAGTAGAAGAAGGAGAAGAAGAAAAACAAGAAGTAGAAGTAGAAGAAGAAAAAAAGATGTTGAAAAAGAAGAAGAAAAAGAAGTAGAAGAAATGAAGAAGAAGAAAAAGATGAAGATGAAGAAGAAGTAGAAGAAAATGAAGAAGGAAAAGAAGAACAAGAGGAAGACTAAGAAGATCAAAATGAAGAAAAAAATGAGAGGAAGAAGGAGAGATGAAGAAGAAAACAAGAAAAGTAAGAAGAAGAAGAAGAAGAAGAGGAAGTAATAGAAGAAGAAGAAGAAGAAGAAGAAGAAGAAGATGATGATGAAGAAGAAGAAGAAGGAGAAGGAGAAGAAGAGAAAAGAGAAGAGAAGCAAAAGAAGAAGAAGAAGAAGAAGAAGAAGAAGAAGAAGAAGAAGTAGAAGGAGAAGGAGAAGAAGAAGAAGAAGAAGAAGGAGAAGAAGAAGAAGAAGAAGAAGAAGAAGAAGAAGAGGAAGAAGAAGAAGAAGAGGAAGAAGAGGATGAAGAAGAAGAGGGTGAAGAAGAAGAAGAAGAAGAGGAAGAAGAAGAAGAAGAAGATGAAGAAGAGGAAGAAGAGGAGGAAGAAGAAGAAGAAGAAGAGGGAGAAGAAGAGGAAGAAGAAGAGGAAGAAGAAGAAGAAGAAGAAGAAGAGGAAGAAGAAGAAGAAGAGGAAGTAGAAGAAGAAGAAGAGGAAGAAGAAGAAGAAGAAGAGGAAGAAGAAGAAGAAGAAGAAGAAGAAGAGGGCAAAGAAGAGGAAGAAGAAGAGGAAGAAGAAGAAGAAGAAGAAGAAGAAGAGGATGAAGAGGAAGAAGAAGAAGAAGAAGAAGAGGTAGCAGAAGAAGAAAAGGAAGAAAAATAAGAAGAAGAGGAAGAAAAAGAAGAGGATGAAGAAGAAGAAGTGGAAGAGGAAGAAGAAGAAGAAGAACAAGAAGAGGAAGAAGAAGAGGAAGAAGAAGAGGAAGAGGAAGAAGAAGTGGAAGAAGAAGAAGAGGAAGAAGAAGATGAAGAAGAAGAAGAAGAGGAAGTAGAAGTGGAAGAGGAAAAAGAGGAAAAGGAAGAAGAAGAAGAGGAAGAAGAAGTGTAAGAAGAAGTAGACAAAGAAGAAGAAGAGGAAGAAGAAGAAGAAGAAGGAGAAGAAGAAGAAGATGAAGAAGAAGGAGAAGAAGAACTAGAAGAGGAAGAAGAAGAAGAAGAAGAAGAAGAAGAAGAAGAAGAAGAAGAAATATAGGAGGAAGAAGTAAAAGAAGAAGAAGAGGAAGAAGAAGATAAAAAAGAAGAAGAAGATGCCCAAGATGGTGAAGAAGAAGAAGAAGAAGAGGAAGATGATAAAGAATAAGAAGAAGAAGAAGAAGAAGAAGAATAGAAGAAGAAGAGGATGAAGAAGAAGAAGAACAATAACAACAACAACAACAAGAAGATGAAGAAGAAGAAGAAGAAGAAGAAGAAGTAGAAGAAGAAGAAGATGATGACGATGAAGAAGAAGAAGAAGGGGAAGAAGTAGAAGAAGAGGAGGAAGAAGAGGAAGAAGAAGAAGAGGAAAAAGAAGAATAGGAAGAAGAAGAAGAAGAAGAAAACGAAGAAGTAGTAGTATAAGAAAAAGAAGAATAGTAAGAAGAAGAAGAAAAAATAGAAGAAGAAGAAGATAAATGAGAAGAAGAAGAAGAAGACAAAGAAGATGATGATGATGATGATGATAATGAAATAAAAGAAGAAGAAAGAAGAAGAAGATGAAGAAGAAAGAAGAAGAAGACGTAGAGGAAGCAAAAGAAGTAAAAGAAGAAGATTATGATTATGAAGATGAAGAACAAGATAAAGGAGGAGGAGATGAAGAAGAAGGACGAGAAGAAGATGAAGAAGAAGTAGAAGATGAAGAAGAACAGGAAGAAGAAGAAGGACAAGAAGGTGAAGAAGAAGAAGAAGAAGAAGAAGGAGAAGAGTAAGAAGAAGAAGAAATAGGAGGAGAGAAAGAAGAAGAAGAAGAAGAAGAAGAAGATGAAGAAGAAGAAGAAGAAGAAGAAGGTGAAGAAGAAGTAGAAGAGGAAGAAGAAGAAGAGGAAGGAGAAGAAGAAGAAGTAGAAGAAGAATAAGAGGAAGAAGAAGAAGAAGAACGAGAAGGAGAAGAACAATATTACGAAGAAGAAGAAGAAGACAAAGAAGAAGGAGGAGAAGAAGAAGAAGAAGTAGAAGAAGAAGAGGAAGAAGAAGGAGAAGGAGAAGAAGAAGAAGAAGAAGAAGAGAAGAAGATGAAGAGGTAGTAGAACAAGAAGAAAATGAAGAAGAAAAAGAAGAAATAGAATGAGAAGAAGAAGAAGAAGAAGAACAAGAAGGAGAAGAACAAGAACAAAAAGGAGAAGAAGAAGAAGAAGGAGAATAAGTAGTAGGAGTAGTAGTAGAAGAAGAAGAAGAAGAAGAAGACGATGAAGAAGAAGAAGAAGAACAAGAAGAAGAAGAAGGCGAAGAAGAAGAAGACCAAAAAGAGGAAGTAGAAGGAGAAGAAGAAGGAGGAGAAGAAGAACAAGAGGAAGCAGAAGAAGAAGATGACAAAGATGAAGAAGAAAATGAAGAAGAAAAAGAAGAAGAAGTGGAACAAGGAGAAGAAGAAGGAAAAGAAGAAGAAGAAGAAGAAGAAGGTGAAGAAGAGGAAGAAGATGGAGTGGAAGAAGAAGGAGAAGAAGAAGAAGAAGAAGAAGAAGAAGAAGAAGAAGAAGAAGAGGAAGAGGAAGAAGAAGAAGAAGAAGAAGAAGAATAGGAAAAAGAAGAAGAAGAAGAAGAAGAAGGAGAAGAAGGAGAATGAAAAGTTGAAGAAGGTGAAGAAGAAGAAAACGAAGAGGAAGAAGAGGGAGAAGAACAAGAAGAAGGAGAAGAAGAAGGAGAAGAGGAGAAGAAAAAGACAAAGAAGGAGAAGAAGAAGAAGAAGGAGAAAAAGAAGAAGAAGAAGAGGAATAAGACGAACAAGATGATGATGATGATGAAGAACAAGAAGAAGAAAAAGGAGAAGTAGTAGAAGATGAAGAAGTAGTAATAGAAGAAGAAGAAGAGGAAAATGAAGAAGATGAAGAAATGGAAGAAGAAGAGGAAAAAGAAGACAATGAAAAAGAAGAAAATAAAGAAGGAGAAGGAGAAGAAGAAGAAGAAATGGAAGAGGAAGAAGATTAAAAAGGAGAAGAAGAAGGTGGACAAGAAGGAGAAGAAGAAGAAAAAGAAGAAGTAGAAGTAATAATAGTAGAAGAAGAAGAAGAAGAAGAAGAAGAGGAAGTAGGAGGAGGAGGAGGAGGAGAAGAAGAAGAAGAAGAAGAAAAATAAGTATGAGAAAAAGAAAGACAAGAAGAAGAAGAAGAAGAAGGAGAAGAACAAGAAGAAGTAGCAGAAGAGGAAGAAGTTGAAAAAGAAGAAGTAGAAGAAAAAGAAGAAGAAGAAGAAGAAGAACAAGAAGAAGAAGTAGAAGAAGAAGAACAACAATAAGATGTAGTAGAAGAAGAAGACGATGAAGAAGTAGTAGTAGAAGAAGAAGAAGAAGAAGAAGCAGAAGAAGAAGAAGAAGAAGAAGAAGAAGAACAACAACAACAACAAGAAGAAGAAGTAGTAGAAGAAGAAGAAGGTGAAGTAGTAAAAGTAGAAGAAAATGAAGAAGGAGAAGAATTTCAAGTAGGAGAAGAAGAAGTGTAAGAGGACGAAGAAGAGAAGAAGAAGAAGAAGAAGAAGTAGAAGAAGATGAAGGAGAAGAAGGAGGAGAAGAAGAAGAAGAAGAAGAAGAAGAAGAAGAAGAAGAAGAAAATGTAGAATTAGAAAAACATGATGATGATAATGGAGAAGAAGAAGAATAATAAGTTGAAG
>JAIUJO010000417.1:245000-255000 GCA_023846275.1 Vanilla planifolia | reverse complement strand
CATAGTGAAAGAAGTAGATAAGAAGAAGAACAAGATGAAGAAGTAGAAGATGAAGCAACAGACAGAGGAGGAGGAGGAGAAGAAGAAAAAGAAGAAGAAGAATAAGAAGTCAAAGATAATAATAATAATAATAATAATAACCAAAATTATAATAATAATATAATAATAAATAAGAAAAAACGAAGAAGAGCAAGATGAAAAAGAAGTAGAAGAACAAGAAGGAGGAGGAGAGGGAGACAAAGAAGGAGAAGAAGAAGGAGAGGAGAAGGGGGAGTCGTAGAAGAGAAGTAGAAGAAAAAGGAGGAGAAGAAGGAGAGGAAGGAGAGACGGAAGAAGAAGAAGATAAAGAGAAAGAAGAAGAAGGCAAAGAAAAAGAAGAAGATTAAAAAGAAGAAGAGAAGAAGCAAAAGAAGAAGTAGATAAAAACAAGAAGTAGAACAAGTAGAAGCAGAAGTAGATGAAAAAGAAGGAGAAGAAGAAGAAGAAGAAGGAGTAGAAGAAGAAGAAGAAGAGAAGCAGCAGAAGTTGGCAAAGGAGAAGGTGGAGGAGGAGGAGAACAAGAAGAAGAAGAAGAAGAGATGAAGAAGAAGAATAATAAGTCTAAGAAGAAGAAGAAAAAGATGAAGAAGAAGAAACAAAGAACATACGAAAGAAAAAGAAGAAGAAGAAGAAGCAGAAGAAGAAGAAGATAAAAAAGGAGAAGAAGAAGAAGAAGAAGATGAAGAAGAAGAAAATGATGAAGAAGAAAAAGAAAAAGAAGTAGTTGGAAAAGAAGAAGAAGAAGAAGAAGAAGAAGAATTAGAAGAGGAAGAAGAAAAGAAGAAGAAGAAGAAGAAGAAGAAGAAGGAGAAGAAGAAGAAAAAGACAAAGAAGGAAGAGAAGAAGAAGATGAGTTGAAGATGATAATGACGAAGAAGAAAAAGAAGAAGACAAAGATGATGAAGAAGAAGAGGAAAGGGAGGAGGAAGAAGAGAAGAAGATTGAGGAGGAGGAGGAGGAAGAAGTAATAGGAGTAAAAGAAGAAGAAGAAGAAGAGCGAGCAGGAGGAGGAGGATGACAACGAGAAGGAGAAGAAGTAGAAGAAGAAGAAGATGATGATGAAGAAGAAGAGGAGGAAGAAGAAGAAAGAGGAGGAGGAAGGGGAGGAGAAGAAGAAGAAAGAGAAGGAGAAGAGAAGAAGAGAAGGAGAAGTAGGAGAAGAAGAAGAATCAATAAGAGGAGGCAAAGGTGCAGGAAGAGGAGGAGAAGGAGAACAAGAAGAAGAAGAAGAAGAAGAAGAAGAGAAGAAGAAGGAGAAGAATATAATTGTGGAGGAGAGGAAGGAGAAGAAGATGAAGAAGTAGTAGGGGAAAGAGAAGGAGGAGTAGAAGAAGAAGAATTAGAAGAACAAGAAGGATAAGAGGAGGAAGTAGAAGAAGAAGAAGAAGAAGAAGATGATGATGATGATGTTGATGAAGGAGAAGAAGAAGGCGAAGAAGAAGAAGAAGAAGAAGAAGACGAAGAAGAAGAAGAGGAAGAAGAATAAGAAGAAAAAAGTAGAAGAAGTCAAAGAAGAAGAAGAAGAAGAAGAAGATGAAGAAGAAGAAAAGAAGAAGACGAAAAAGAAGAAGGGTAAGAAGAAGACGAAGATGATGCACAAGAAGAAGAAGAAGAAGAAAAAGAAGAGGAAGTAGAAGAAGATGAAGAAGAAGAAGAAGAAGAAAAAGAAGTATAGTAGAAGAAGAAGAAGAAGGAGAGGAAGAAAAAAGAAGTAGCTGGAGGAGAAGTAATAGAAGAAGAAAATGAAGTGGAAATAAAAGAAGAAGAAGAAGAAGAAGAAGAATTTGAAGGAGAAGAGGAACAAGAAGAAAAAGAAGAGAATAAAAGGAAGAGAAAAAGAAGAAGAATAAGAAGAAGAAGACGAAGAAAGATGAGGAGAAGAAAATGATGATGAGATGAAGAAGAAGAAGAAGAAAAAGAAAGAAGAAGAAAATGAAGAAGAAGAAGAAGAGGAAAAAAAGAAGAAGAAGGAGGAGAAGGAGAAGTAAAAGAAGAAGAAGACAAATAGGAAGAAGAAGAGGGAGAAGAAGAGGAAGATGAAAGAAGAAGAAGAAGAAGAAGAAGAACAAAAAGAGAAGAGGATGTAAAAGAAGAAGATAGAGGAGGAGAAGAAGGAGAAGAAGAAGGAAACGAAGAAGGAGAAGGTGATGGAGAAGTAGAAGATGAAGAAGAAGAAGAAGAAGAATAAGAAGGAGAAGGAAGAGGAGGAGGAGGAGGAGAAGAAGAAGAAGAAGAAGATGATGATGATGAAAGAGAAGGAGAAGAATAAGAAGAAGAAGAAGAAGTCGTAATAGAAGGAGGAGGAGAAGAGGAAGAAGAAGAAGAAGAAGAAGGAGAAGAATTAGAAGAAGAAGAAGAAGAAAAAGAAGGAGAAGAAGAAAGGAAGAGCAAGAAGAAGAAGAAGAAGAAGAAGAATAGAAAAAGAAGAAGACGAAGGTGGAAGAGAAGAAGGAGAAGAAAAAGAAGAAGAAGAAGTTGAAGAAGAAGTAAGAGAACAAGAGAAGAGGAAGAAGAACAAGAAGGAGAAGGAGTTGGAGGAGGAGAAGAAGAAGAAGAAGAAGAAGGAGAAGGAGAAGAAGATAAAGAAAAGAAGAAGATAGATGATGAAGAAGAAGAAGAAAATGAAGAAGAAGTAGAACTAGTAGAAGAAGTAGAAGAAGAAGAAGAAGAAGATGAAGATGAATAATAATAATAATAATAAGAAGAACATGAAGAAGACGAAGAAAAGAAGAAGAAGAAAAGAAGAAGTTGTAGAAGTGGAAGAAGAAGAAGAAGATGATGACAAAGAATAAAAAGAAGAAGAAGAAGAAGAAGAAGAAAAGGTGGAGAAAGAAAAAGAAGAAGAAGAAGAAGAACAAGAAGAAGAGAAGTTGAAGAGGAAGGAGAGGAAGAAGAAGAAGAAGAAGAAGAAGACAAGGATGAGGAGTAGAAGGAGAAGAAGAAGAAGAAGGAGAAGTAAGAGAAGAAGAAAAGAAGAAGAAGAACTAGAAGGTGAAGAAAGACAAGAAGAAGAAGAACAAAAGTAGAAGAAGAAGAGAAGCAGTAGAAGAAGAATAAGAAGAAGAAGAAGAAGAAAAGAAGAAGAAGAAGAAGAAAAGAAGATGATGATGATGATCATGATGGAAAAAAAGAGAAGAAGGAGATGATGACGATGATAAAGATGATGAAGAAGATGAAGAAGAAGAAGTAGAAGAAGAAGAGGAAGAAGAAGAAGAAGAATAATTTGATGAAGATGATGAAGAAGAAGATGAAGAGGGAAGATGAAGAGGAAGATGAAGAAGAAGAAGAAGAAGAACAACAACAAGACAAAGAAGAAGAAGAAGAAGAAGTACTAGTAGAAGAAGAAGAAGAAAAAGTAGAAGAACTAGAAAAAGAAGAGGAAGAAGAAGATGAAGAAGAAGTAGAACAAGTAGAATAAGAAGAAGAAGAAGCCAGAATAAGAAGTAGGAGATGAAGTAGAAGTATTAGTTATATTAGTAGTAGTAGTAGTAGAAGTAGAAGAAGAGAAAGAAGAAGTAGAAGTAGAAGAAGTGGAAGTAGAAGAAGAAGAAGAAAGAAGAAGAAGAAGAAGAAGAAGAAGAAGTAGAAGCAGAAGTAGATGAAGAAGAAGTAGAAGAGGAAGAAAAGAAGAAGAAGAAGAATAAGAAGTAGAAGAATGAGAAGAAGATGAAGAAGATGAAGACAAAGAGAAGAAGAAGAAGAAGAAGTAGTAGTAGTAGTAGAAGAAGAAGAAGAAGAAGAAGAAGAGGAGGAAGAAGAAGAAAAGAAGATGGAGGAGGAGAAGAAGGGAAAGATGAAGAAGAGAAGAATAAGAGAAAGAAGAAGAAGGAGAAGAAGAAGAAGGAGAAGTGGAAGAAGAAGGAGAGAAGAAAAGATGATGATGATGGAGAAGAATAATAACAAAATTAATAAAATAACTATAATAATAATAATAAAAAAAGAAGCACAAGAAGAAGAAGATGAAGAAGAAGAAGAATATGGAAGCAGAGTTTGAGGAGGTTGAGGAGGAGGGGTAGGAGGAAGAGGAGTACAGGGAGGAAGACAAGAAGGGAGAAGAAGATGAAAAAGAAGAAGAAGAGGATGAAGAAAAAATAGAAGAAAAGAAGGAAAAGAAGAACAACAACAAGAAGAGAAGAAGAAGAAGGCAAAGAAGAAGAAAAAGAACAGGAAAAGAACAAGAAAAATAACAAGAAGAAGAAGAAGAAGGAGGAGGAGAAGGAGAGAAGAAGAAGAAGAAGAGAAGATTAAAAAGAAGTAGAAGACGAAGTAGAAGAAGAAGAAAAAGAAGGAGAAGAAGAAGGAGAAGAAGCAGAAGAAGATGAAAAAGAAAAGAACAAGAAAAAGAAAAGGAAGAAGAATAAGAAGAAGAAAAGAAGGAGGAGGAGGAAGAGGAAGAGGAGAAGGAGAGAAAAAGAAGAAGAAGATGAAGAAGTAGTAGTAGAAGAAGAAGAAGGAGAAGAAGGAGGAGAAGTAGAGGAAGAAGAAGAGGTGAAGAAGGAGAACAAGAAGAAGAAGAAGAACAAGAAGAAGAAGACATAGTGAAAGAAGTAGAATAAGAAGAAGAACAAGATGAAGAAGTAGAAGAAGAAGCAACAGACAGAGGAGGAGGAGGAGAAGAAGAAAAAGAAGAAGAAGAATAAGAAGTCAAAGAATAATAATAATAATAATAATAATATAACCAAAATTATAATAATAATATAATAATAATAAGAAAAAACAAAGAAGAGCAAGTTGAAAAAGAAGAAGAAGAACAAGAAGGAGGAGGAGAGGGAGACAAAGAAGGAGAAGAAGAAGGAGAGGAGAAGGGGGAGTCGTAGAAGAAGAAGTAGAAGAAAAAGGAGGAGAAGAAGAGAGGAAGGAGAAGAAGAAGAAGAAGAAGAAGATAAAGAAGAAAGAAGAAGAAGGCAAAGAAAAAGAAGAAGATTAAAAAGAAGAAGAAGAAGAAGCAAAAGAAGAAGTAGATAAAAAACAAGAAGTAGAACAAGTAGAAGCAGAAGTAGATGAAAAAAGAAGGAGAAGAAGAAGAAGAAGAAGGAGTAGAAGAAGAAGAAGAAGAAGAAGCAGCAGAAGTTGGCAAAGGAGAAGGTGGAGGAGGAGGAGAACAAGAAGAAGAAGAAGAAGATGAAGAAGAAGAATAATAAGTCTAAGAAGAAGAAGAAAAAGATGAAGAAGAAGAAACAAAAGAACATACGAAGAAAAAGAAGAAGAAGAAGAAGCAGAAGAAGAAGAAGATAAAAAAGGAGAAGAAGAAGAAGAAGACGATGAAGAAGAAGAAAATGATGAAGAAGAAAAAGAAAAAGAAGTAGTTGGAAAAGAAGAAGAAGAAGAAGAAGAAGAAGAAGATTCCGAAAAAGAAGATCGAGGTAAATGAGGCGGAGGTAGAGGAGGAGGTCGAGGAGGAAGAGGAAGAGGACAAGGAGGAGGAGGAGGAGGAGGAGAAGAAGAAGAAGTAGAAGAAGAAGAAGAAGAAGGAGAAGCAGTAGAAGAAGAGGAAGAAGAAGAAAAAGAAGAAGAAGATAAAGAAGAAAAAGATGGAGGAGGAGAAGGACAAGAAGAAGAAGATGAAGTAGAAGGTGAAGGTGAAGGTGAAGAAGAAGAAGAAGAAGATGATGATGATGATGAAGAAGGAGGAAGAGAGGAAGGAGAAGATGAAGAACAAGAAGAAAAGAAGAAGAAAAAGAAGAAGAAGAAGAAGAAAAAAATAAAGAAGCAGAAGTTGGACAATAAGTAGTAGTAGAGGAAGAAGGAGAAGAAGATGGAGGAGGAGGAGGAGGAGGAGACGAAGAAGAAGAAGAAGAAGAAGCAACAAGAGGATAAGAAGGAGGAGTAGGAGCAGGAGCAGAAGAGGAAGAAGAAGAAAAAGAAGAAAACGAAGAAGCTGCAACAAAAGAAGAAGAAGAAGAAGAAGAAGATGGAGAAGAAGAAGGAGAAATAGAAGAAGAAGAGGGTTATGATGGTGATTTAAAAGAAGAAGATGAAGAAGAAGAAGAAGAAGAAAAAGAAGGGGAAGAAGAAGAAGAAGAAAAAGAAGAAGAAGACAAAGAAGAATCTGACGAAGAAGACGATGATGATGAAGTAGAAGAAGAAGAAGGGGAAGGAGAACAAGAAGAAGAGTAAGAAGAAGAAGAAGAAGAAGTAGAAGTGGAAAAAGAAGAAGCAACATATAAAGAAGGAGGAGGAGGAGAAGAATAAGACAATGACAAATATTAATAAAAATAATAAAAAATATTAATAATATGTAGAAAAATTAGAAGAAGAAGAAGAAGAAGAGAAAAAGAAAAGGAAGAAGAAGATGAAGGAGGACAAGAAGGAGAAGAAGAAGAACAACAACAAGAAAGAGAAGGAGAATGATTAGAAGAAGAAGTAGAACCAAAAGGAAAATAAGGAGAAAAAGGAGAAGAAGAAGAAGAAGAAGAAGAAGGGAAAGAAGAAGAAGAAGAAGAAGAAGAAGAAGAAGAAGATGAAGATGAAGAAGAAGAAGAAGAAGAAGAAGATGAACAAATATAAGAAGAAGTAAAAGAAGAACATGAACAAGAAGAAGAAGAAGTAGAATAAGAAAAAGAAGAAGTAGAAGAAGTAGAAGAAGAAGTAGAAGTAGAAGAAGAAGAAGAAGAAGAAGAAGATGTAGTAGTAGTAGTAGAAGAAGCATAACAAGAACAAGAAGAAGAAGTATAAGAAGTAGTAGAAGAGGAGGATGAAGAAGAAGAAGAAGTAGAAGAAAAAGAAGAAGAAGAAGAAGTAGAAGCAAAAGAAGAAAAAGTAAAAGTAGAAGAAGAAGATAGAGAAGGAGAAGTAGAAGAAGAAGAAGATGAAGAAGAAGAAAAAGAAGTAGAAAAAGATGAAGATGAAGAAGAAAGAAGAAGAAGAAGATGATGAAGAAGAAGTTGGAGGATGGGGAGGAGGAGGTGGAGGAGGTGGAGGAGGATGAGGGAGGAAGAGGAGGAGGTGGTGGAGAAGAAGAATAAGAAGAAGTAGAAGAAGAAGAAGAAGAAGAGGAAGAAGAAGAAGAAGAACAAGAAGAAGGAGAAGAAGAAGGCAAAGAAGAAGAAGAAGAAGAAGAAGAAGAAGAAGTAGAAGAAGAAGAAGAAGAAGAAGAAGATGAAGAAGGAAGAGAAGAAGAAGAAGAAGAAGAATAAGGGGAAGAAGAAGAAGAAGGTGAAGAAGAAGAAGGAGGTGGAGGAGGATGAGAAGTAGAAGGAGAGAAGAAGAAGAAGAAGATGATGATGATGATGATGAAGGAGAAGAAATAGAATAAGAAGAAGGAGGAGAAGAAGAAGAAGAAAAATAAGGAGAGGAAGAAGAAGAAAGAGAAGAAGAAGAAGAAGGAGAAGAAGAAAAATAAGAACAAGAACAAGAAGAAGAAGGAGTAGTAGAAGAAGAAGAAGAAGAATAAAAGGAAGAAGAAGAAGAAAAAGAAGAAGGGGAATATAAAGAAGAAGTAGAAGAAGAAGAAGTAGAAGAAGAAGAAGAAGAAGAAGAAAAAGAAGAAAAAAATGAAGAAGAATAAAAAGAAGAAGAAGAAGGCAAAGAAGAGGAGGAGGAAGAAGAAGAAGAAGAAGAAGATGATGATGATGAAGGAGGAGAAGAAGGAAAAGAAGACGAAGAAGAAGAAGAATAAAGGGAAGGAGAAGGTGGAGAAGAAGACTAAGTGGTAGAAGAACGAGGAGGAGGAGAAGAAAAAGATGAAGAAAAAGAAGAAAAAGATAAAGAAGGTGAAGAAGAAGAAGAAGAAGAAGAAGAAGATCATGATGATGATGATGAAAATGAAGAAGAAGATAGAGAAGAAGAATTAGCAAAGACATAAAAGAAGAAGAACAACAAGAAGAAGAATTAAAAGAGGACAAAAAAGAAGAAGAAGAAGAAGTAAAAGAAGTAGTAGAAGAAGTAGAAGAAGAAGAAGAATTAGAAGTAGAAACAGAAGAAGTAGAGGCACAAGAACAAGAAGCAGAAGAAGTAGAAGCAGAAGTCGATGAAGGAGGAGAAGAAGAAGAAGAAGAGGAAGAAGAGGGAGTAGTAATAGTAGTAGTAGTATTAGAAGAAGAAGAAGAAGAAGAGGAAAAAGAAGAAGAAGAAGAAGATGAAGAAGTAGTTGTAGTAGTAGAAGAAGAACAACAACAAAAAGAAGATCATGGAGGATGAGAAGAAGAAGAAGAAGAAGAGAAAGAAGTAGAAGAAGAAAAACAAGAACACGAACAAGAAGAATTAGAGGAAGAAGAAAAAGAAGGAGGAGGAGGAGAAGAAGAATAAGAATAAGAAGAAGAAGATGAATAAGAATAAGAAGAAGAAGAAAAAGAAGAAGAAGAAGAAGAAGAAAATGAATAAGAAGAAGAAGAAGAAGGCAAATAGGAAGAAGAAGAGGTGGAAGAAGAAGAAGAAGAAGAAAGAAGAAGAAAAAGGAAAAGAAGAAGAAGAAGAAAAAGATGAAGAAGAAGAAGAAGAAGATGATGAAGAGGAGATGAAGAAGAAGAAGAAGAAGAAGATGATGATGATGATGATGATGATGATGATGATGAAGAAAAGGAAGAAGACATAAAAAAAGATGATGATGAGGAGGAGGAGGAAGAAGAAGAAGAAGAAGAAGAACGAGTAAAAGAAGAAGATGAAGATGAAGAAGAAGAAGAAGAAAAGGAAGAAGATGAAGAAAAAAGGAAGGGAATAAGAAGAAGAAGTAAAAGTAGTATAAGAGGAAGAAGAAGAACAAGAAGAAGAAAAAGAAGAAGAACAAGAAGTAGAAGAAGAAGAAGAGGCAAAGAAGAGGAAGAAGAAGAAGAAGAAGAAGATGATGATGTTGAGGATGATGAAGGAGGAGGAGAAGAAGGAAATGAAGAAGAAGAAGGAAAAGGAGAAGGTGGAGAAGGAGACGAAGAGATAGAAGAACAAGAAAGAGGAAAAGGAGAAGAAGAAGAAGAAGAAGAAACTGAAGAAGAAGATAAGAAGATGATGAAGAAGAAGAAGATGATGATGATGATGATGATGATGAAGAATAAGAAGGCAAAGAAGAAGAATTAGAAGAAGTCATAGAAGAAAAAGAAGAACAAGAAGAAGAAAAAGAGGACAAACAATAAGTAGAAGAAGAAGTAGAAGTAGAAGAAGAAGAAGAAGGAGTAGAAGCAGAAGAAGAAGAAGTAGAAGCACATGAAAAGAAGAAAAATTAGAAGCAGAAATAGATGAAAATGGAGGAGGAGAAGAAGAAGAAGAGGAAGAAGAGGGAGTAGTAGAAGAATAAGAAGAAGAAGAAGAAGACAAGGAAAAGAAGAAGAAGAAGATGTTGAAGAAGTAGTAGTTGTAGTAGTAGAAGAAGAAGAAAAAGAAGATCATGGTGGAAGAGAAGAAGAAGAAGAAGAAGAAGAAGAAGAAGTAGAACAAGAAGAAGAAGAAGAGGAAGAATAAGAAGAAAAGGAAATAAAAGAAGGAGAAGAAGAAGAAGAAGAAGAAAAGATGAATAAGAATAACAATTATAATAATAATAGTAACAAGAAGAAGAAGAAAAAAGAGAAGGAGGAGAATAAGAAGAAGAAGAAGAAGAAGAAGATGAAGAGGAAGAAGAAGAGGAGGAAGTAGAAGAAGAAAGAAGAAGAAGAAGAAGAAGAAGAAGAAGAAGAAGAAGAACATGAAGAAGAAGAAGAAGAAGAAGATGACGACGGAGAAGAAGAAGAAGAAGAAGAAGATGATTATGATGATGATGATGATGATTAGGAAGAAAAGGGAGAAGACGTAGAAAAAGATGATGAAGCAGAAGAAGAAGAAGAAGAAGAAGAAGAAGAGGAAGGAGGAGGAAGAAGAGGTGGAGGAGATAGTGGAAATGGGAGGAGGAGGAAGAGGAGGGGGTGAAGGTGTAAGAGGAGGGGCAGAAGAAGAAGAAGAAGAAGAAAAAGGAGAAGAACATGAAAAAAAAGAAAAGAAGAAGAAAAAGAAGATGATGATGAAGAAGGTGAAAAAGAAACAGAAGAAGAAGAAGAAG
>JAIUJO010000417.1:222500-235000 GCA_023846275.1 Vanilla planifolia | reverse complement strand
TAGTGTGTATATTGTAAATTACCTGTGTGAAAGTGTGCACATTGCAAATTGGTATCAGAGACTTGTGCTCACATTGTTCTTGTAAGTTTTTTTATGAAATAAACTTTATGTTTGCTTCTTATATTATGTCTAAGTAAACTTTTGTTTATGTTTTCTTATTAAAAGATTTGTTTGTAAAATGAGTTAGATTGTTTTAAGATTTTCTTCTTCCTTGTATTCTGTTTCTTTATGCTATGGAGTAGGAAATGAACTATAGTTGTACTCCTATTTTATTAGAAGTCTATTAGGGATGGTGGTCTTTGTAAGAATCCCAAACTTCTCCCAAAAAGCCATGGGACCCTTGTAGTTTTGGAAGGGTAGATGTAGCTGTAAAATAGAGGGTCAAAACAGAAATACAATAGAAAAGAAGAACAAGCCTCCTAAAAAATCAAAACTAATTTTATGAACTCATCTAGTAATAAGAAAACATAAAGATCTTCTCAAAATCTATAAAAAAATATACTAATTCCTGATGACACTTATAAGTGTCAAATTACTAAAAACATCAAGGATTATGAACATATAATCTATATGCCTACCATAGTAGGAAATGACCCTACCATAGTAAGAATACTGAATTACATTGCTGATCTATTAAAGGAGATCAAAGATAAAATTCAGAATCTAGAACACAAAAATAATAATGCATCAAAGATCTATTATTTTGGAACAAAACTAACCAAACAATAATGGTAAAATTAAAATCCACAGACTTTATTATGGATTTAAAAAAAATTAGATAAATCCTTTTATTTGTAGTTCCTAGAACTTCAATAGAAAGAACTCACTAGAGAAATTTCTAGTGAAAAAATTTATAATTTCTATGAACAAAATCATGAAGTTATAGATTTTTATAGAAACTAATAAGAAAATGATTATAACATTAGGATGGAAAGAGGAGAAAGTACTAGAAGTACTCTCTACTTCCCTAGTCCTCATGGTTATGTTCCACAAAGACCTTCACCTAAAATTAACATGCAAGAATCTAAAGGAGATAATATGGAACAAGTTTATACTACTCCTTTGTATTCATCCATGTTAAATTATGGTAAACGCACAGATTGGCATACATACCATAAAAGTAAAAATTGCCATTTAGAAGAAAAGAGAGACTCTTCAACTTGGTGACTTGCTTTAAACATAGATACTATACCATATAAAAGAGTCAAAGACTATTGCATAGAATGGACTCAAAAAATAAAAGAAACTATATTTATGCTTCCTCCTACCATGAATGTTTCAGAATACACACAATTCTCTACATCATAATGGGAAGGAAATACATTATCTTGGCTGACAAATTTCAAAAGAAGTAATAAAGATGAATGTCAAAAAATCTTATAGTAAACAGATAAACAAACTGTAATTGAAATACTGGTTTCACTACTAGTTGCTAATTCTATGGGATCAGAATGGAGTGAAAAACTAAACTATGAAGAAAAACTTCATAAAATGAAATTATATGACATATGTATGTTAGATGAATTTATATCTAAATACATAAGATATATTTATCATCTAAATGAAACTCCTCAACAAGAGTTTTGGATACAAGTCTTTTTTCTAAAATACCCTTCCCTTAGAACAATATAATATCCACAAATTTCCAAAAGTTACTTACATCTAGAGGAACTCTTAGACAACACAACACAAGAATGCTTAATCTATCGAAATGATCTGTGAAAGTACTTCTGCTAAAAAAGAAATGAGTAGAAACTTAAAATCTTCTAGAATGGGCTGCAACTATTGCTCAAAATTTTTAGAAGATTTAAATTATATTTATGGTTGTCCACATATTTATGATTGGAGGACATATCTTCTAAACCATATTATGCTAAAAACAAAAGAAATCCAAGACATAAAATTTCTAAAAGAAAATGGAAACCCAAATTTAGAAAAGAACAAAAGTTTGGGAAAAAAAGTTTTTCAAAAAAAAATATAATAAAAAGAAAGGTAAAAAAATATTCTAGATGCTTTAAATGTAACAAAGATGGGTATTATGCAAATGAATGACCAGTTAACATCAAAAGAGTTATTATTCCTAATATAGAAGAATATTTCATCAATATTGGAACAATTTATGAAATTTTTTATGACAATAATTCTACCTATAAAATTACATCTTGTTATGACTCCACAGGGTCTGAATCTGACTTCATAGAGTCTTAATCTGAATAATATTTAGATAAACAATTTAAACGTTTTGACAAACTCAAAATTAATATGATTATAATAAACAAAACATTGATAGAAATAAAGGTTATTCCTTTATTATCATCACTAAAACTTCCTAAAAAGGGAAGAATATCCTCACTAGAATATACAATCTACATGAGAAAGATGCTTAGACTTAAGCATTATCGAACTATAGAGATAATGTTAGATCTAATCATTTTATTTCCATTTGGATACTATAGGATAATACATAATATCCCATATCATGCAAAAGAAAATATTTTTATTTCCCATGGGATAATTGAACCCATGAAATATCAAGCACCAATAGTCTTGATTAAAAATACCAGTCTAAAAGATTGGGATTATTTAATTAGACCAAATGATGCTATTGGAACATTTGTTATCCATAAATATGAGGATTTTCTCATCATAACATCTGAAACAGCTATAGATGATTCAAAGAACTCCAAAAAATATCGAGAATTTCAAATCAATATGAATACACTTACTTCTTAAGAAGTAAATACAATAGAACTACATGACAGTATAGGAGAACAATTTGAAATCTCAGATGAAGACTTATAAAAACTAAAAGCGGCAATACCTCATCGAGAAAAAAATGAGATTTATAAAGCTTCTTCTTTTAAATCTCGCTTTCTTAATATATTTTCGAGCGTATGCAATGAAATATAGATCTAAAAGGAGATGATGATTTAACATCTATCAGTCTTCTTAACAAAAAAAATAGAAAAATTAAAAAGAAAATGCCCAAAAATGAATTACCTACACATAGGTATGATCCAAGTAAAAATAACTATTCTATTTTGTAATGAAATAGATACACCAATAATGATCATTTGTATGGACAAACAAATCATTAACAAGCCACTTAGTAGCATAATTAAAGGAGCCAAATCCAATCTTGCTAATAGATTATTTGGAATAAATATTCACCCTAATTTTTGTAAAAGTCTGAACGACTAAAATGTTGAAAAGACTTCTACATTATCAATAAGCCTTAAAGGAAAATAATTACTACCTGGATCAAAAACCCTAGGTCTACAATGGGAATACTACATGGCTCTAAATGATACTTTCACATTTAGATCCATCACCCCAAACAATTTCGTAAAATTATTCAATGTTGGGATTGGAAAAATAATCCAACCAAAATCATGGACATACTACATCTTAAGTTAGATAATGATATTCAACTTTTTGTAAAAACCTTGAAACCAAAGGTTCAAATACTGGTAGAATATTTTATTGCTTTTGGTAATACAATTTCCACTATTACAAAAAATCCTATCAATCATGCCTCTTCTTCTATGAGTCTTCCAAGATATTACAAAGAAGGACAAACATCTGAATCTCTAGAAGTGAGACCATGCTTTCATATTCCTGTACAAGATCCAGTCGAAGGTTGTACCTTATGACTTCTTGAAAATAAAAAATCTATTACTCCTCCCTAAATGGATTTAATGAAGGAAGCTCAATTACTTATATATCTTCCTATTACTATACATCTTCCTAGTTATGAGGATGTAACACTTCATGCTTTAGTCGATACTGGCACTGAAACTAGTTTACTTTAGCAAATCTTTGTTCCTAAACAATTTTCGCTTCCTTTTGAAACCAAAACAACACTAACCAATTTTATCTGCAAACAAGTTCCTGTTACTCATAAAGTAGCAAATCTCAAAATCTCTATACCTGATATTTACAACAATCCTCATACTTATACATATATTTTGCATTATTACCATTAGACTTCAATATTGATTGTTTGCTTGGGCTTGATAATCTTCGCCATTTTACTCCTTTTAATACCCATTTCTTTGATTTTGATGGACACGTTATTCCTCGAATGCATCTCATGCCCGCATTGCACCTTAAGTTTTCGCAAACCAGCATGGTGAAAAACCCAAAACCACTCTCATCGATCCCAATACCAACATTCATCTAATTTATACATATAACCTTCCAAATGCAACCCCTTTTGATGAAACCATTCACAAATTCTTAGAACCTTTATATTCCAATGATCCTCTAAAATGGTTTGATAAATCTCCCTACTATTGTTCTATAGAACTCTTAAAATAATATCAGAATACAAATATACGAGTCAATAGTATAATGATATCTCCAGTAGATAAACAAGAATTTAATAGTCAAATATAGGAACTGTTAAATTTAAAACTAACATAAAAAAGCTACAATTCACATTTTTCTCCGACATTTATAGTACAGAATCACGCAGCAATAAAACTTGGTAAGGCCCAAATGGTCATCAACTATTACAAGTTAAACTCTTGCAAAGAATTTGATGGTCATTTTATACCAACCGTCGAGCACCTAATCAAACAAATCCAAGGTGCTAAATACTATAGCAAATTTGATGCCAAATCAGGATATTGGCAAATCAAACTTGCAAACCAAACATCAATAGAATTAAAAAATTTTAGCTGTCTACAAGATCATTTTTAATAGCTAGTCATGCCATTTGGATTAAAAAAATGCACCTCAAATATTTCAGAAATGGATTAATTCTATTTTTAGACATTTACCTTATGTCATCACTTGCATTGATGATATACTTGTTTTTTCTCAAATAGAGGAAGAAAATAAAGATCATTTTTTACATGTTATCAAAATAATGTCAAGCAATTGTATTATTTTGAGTCCAAAGCAAGCCAAATAATTCAAGACTGAAATCGATTTTCTAGGAAAACAACTAAAAAATGGTTAAGTACAATTACAAGACCATATATATGCAAAAGTTAAAGAGTTTCCCGAAAATTTTACCTGTTTAAAACAATTAAAAAGTTTTTTAGGACTCTTAAAGTATGCACGAAAGTTCATACCTAAACTTCCCTCTAAAATTAAAGCCTTACAAACAACTTGGCTACCAAACAATCCAAATACAAAATGACTGACGGTAAACAACCTCTTCGCAAGAATACAGATAAAATCTCTATTTCTTTGAGTTTAGAAGAAAAAAAATTTAAAAAATTAAAGAATTTGTTACAAAAAAAGCAAATTCTTTATTTTCCAGTAAAAGATGAATAGATTATATTACAAACAGATGCCTCAAATTTATTCTGGTCTGGAGTCTTAGTAACAAATACAAATGAGATCGTAGCATATACTACAGCAAAATTTACAAAACCTGAAAATAAATATACTTCTTATGATAATGAATTATTAGCTATAAAATTAGCTATCAAAAGTCTCAAAATATATCTACTCCATAGAGTATTTACAATAGAAACTGACAACAAATCTATTGCCCAATTTTTACAAAAAAAGACTAAATAATCCAGAAGAAAATCTTAGACGCATACATTTTGCTTTATACCTTGAAATATTTACTTACAATGTTAAATATATTCCTAGATTTACTAACGTTATTGCTGATTTTCTTAACAGACCATCAACGAAGAAGATCTTATATTTCTCAAAGAATTTGTAGAAAAAATAAAAAGAGCAGGACAATTTACAAAAATTCCCCCAAAGAAAGCAAAGGCCCAAAAGGTTGAAGTAGAAACATTTGACCAAAACCAAACGGCAAAAACTTCTCATGCTCAACAGGCATAAAAAACCCAAAAGGCTGATTTAAAAGCTCAAACCCAACAAGGAAAAGATCAAGCTCAACCAGCTAAAGTTTTGATTAAACACAAAATCAGTTCTTATGGAAACTTCAAAAAGAGAAAAACGTTTGCCTCCATAGTGGCAAAAGAATGGTATAACAAAGCTCTCAAAGAATCGATCCAACTTTCTTTGAGAAAATTAACAAATGCTTCTATGCTTTACTAGCCAATGATTAGTGATCAGCAAATTATTAGTTAACGCAAATTAAGAAAGCTTATTTAAGCTTGAAACAAACAATGGTCTTGTAGACTAATCAAGAAGAAAACAACAAGAAGACCCTGGAATTATATATTGTTAAGATCTACAACAACTCAGCCTTCTTCTTTGTAAAAATTTAAACAACTTTCATCGATTGAATCACTCTTAGAACTATTTACCAATAGCCACACTTTTGACCTAATTCATTTTCATATTAAGGATTTCTTATCCTTATTACATTTATTCAATATAAAGTCAAAAGAGACAAGGAAATTAGAGACTGAAGTTACTATTAAGGAAATGCTTCAACTATATCAGCAAAATATTTTGGATGAAGAAAAATTCCTTTTATTCTTTAATCAACTAGAGAAAACAAACATAAAGCAATTGTTTCTCAATCAAGAAGTTTTAAATTATATTACTAAAAGGCCTAGAATAATAGCTTGCTTCAATGAGATTCTTAAATATCAAGTCCATCTCAGAAAAGGACTAGTACATAATGTCTATATTAATACCAAACAGCCCGAAGATTATACAGGCTTTATTCTTGATATTTACAAGAATTGTCTGAATCTTTACTCAAACTAAATTCTCTGCAATTTTTGTTTTTTGCATCTAGACAATTTGGGAAGAATAAGAGTATATCAATTTATACTCTTCAATTTAGCTATGGATGCTAATAAAACATTCAGACACTCCACCACTTCTTGAATAATTCAAACCAAGCTTATTCAATGAAGAAGAAGCTCGATGGTATGCTACTACAGACTTTTTTCAGAAGCTAGATTTCAATTCTAAATATCTAGGCAAACAAATTCACTATGAAAAGATAGTTTGTTTTCTTGAAACTTTAGCCAATGAAGTCGAAGATTTAACTCAAAAAGAAAAGAAAATAAAAACATTTCTGAGAAAGATTAACTTGGGCAAAATAAGACAAGTAGCTAAATAAGAGTTCTTTGCTACTTGAATGGAATTCAATTAAGAGAATAATGAATTGGATGAAGAAACTATGGAAGCCTTGGCCCTTACAGATTGAAGTATGGTGGGACCATAAAAAGTCAATTTGCAAACACTTTCCAACACCATCAGAAGCATTCAAAAGATTCGCAACTATAAGACAGGCCAGTAAATGAAGTATGATCTACAGTCTACAGTAAAAAGTGTGTAATCTATAGTGAACAATGTATGATCTACAGTGAAATGTGTACGATGAATAGTAACATGTAATAGTACTGAGCAATTATCAAAAGCAATATCTATAGGTAACGGTGCTTTCCTTTGTGTCTAATTGAAGCAAGCCTGGCTTATAAATTCAGACGCTCTCCAGAACTAAGGCAACGAAAGAGCTAGAGCTTTCTGCTTTCTACTTTTTATTTCCTTGCCTCCACAATTGTAATCCTCCACCCCTATAAAATTAGTGAGTGCATATCGTAAATTACCATTGTGAAAGTGTGCGTGCTATAGATTGGCATCAGAGCCTTGTGCTCATGTTGTTCTTGTAAATTTATTTCTATGAAATAAACTTTACGTTTGCTTCTTATATTATGTATGAGTAAACTTTTGTTTATGTTTTCTTATTAAAAGATTTGTTTGTACAATGAGTTAGTTTGTTTTAAGATTCTTCTTCTTCCTCGTATTCTATTTCTTTACACTATAGAGTAGGAAAAAACCCATAGCTATGCTCCTATTTTATATGGCAGTCTACTAGGATTGGTGGTCTTTGTAAGAATCCCTAACTTCCCTCAGAAATCCATGAGAACCTTGAGGTTTTGGAAGGGTAGACGTAGCCATAAAATAGAAGGTGAAAAAAGAAATAAAATACAAAAGAAGAACAAGCCTCTTAGAAAATCAAAACAAATTTTACAAACTCATTTAGTAATAAGAAAACATAAGCATCAACAAAAAATCTATGAAAAATATACTAATTCCAGACGACACTTATAAGTGTCAAATTACTAAAAACATCTAGATTATGAATAGATAATCAATATAACTACCACAGTAGGAAATGAGCCTACAATAGGAATACTGAATTACATCATTGATCTATTAAAGGAGATAAAAGATAAAATTCAAAATCTAGATCACAAAAATAATAATACATCAAAGTTCTATTAGTTGGAACAAAACTAACCCAACAATAATGGTAAAATTAAAATCAACAAACTTTATTATGGATTTACAAAAATTGGATAAATGTAGAAGAAGCAGAAGAAGAGGAAGAAGAAGAACGAGATGAAGAAGAAGATAGAAAAGAATAATAATAATAATAATAATAATAATAATAAGAGGGTCAAGAAGAAGAGGAAAAAGATGAAGAAAAAGAACAGGAAGAAGAAGAAGAAGAACATGAAGAAGAAAAAGTTGACGAAGAAGAATATGAAGGAGTAGGTAAATAAGAAGAAAAAGGTGAAGCAAAGGAAGAAGGAGAAGGAGAAGAAGAAGAAGAAGAAGAAGAAGAAGAAGAATAAGAAGAAGAAGACAAAGATGACGAGGAAGAAAACTAAGAAGAAGACGAAAACGAAGATGAAGAAGAAGAAGATTAAGAAGAGGAGGGAGAAGAAGATGAAGAAGATGGAGATGAGGAAGAAAAAGAAAAAGTAGAAGAAGAAAAATAAGAAAAGAAGAAGAAGAAGAAGAAGAAAGAGAAGGAGAAGAGAAGAAGAAGAAGGAGAAGCAGAAGTAGTAAAAGAAGAAGAAGAAGTAGTAATAGTTGAAGAAGAAGAAGAAGAAGAAGAAGATGAAGAAGAAGAAGAAGTAGGGGAAGAAGAAAAAGAAGAAGAAGAAGAAGAAGATGAAGAAAAGGAAGAGGAAGAAGAAGAAGAAAAAGATGAAGAATAAGGGGAAGTAGTAGAAGAAGAAGAAGAAGAAGTAGAAGAAAAAGAAGAGGGAGAACAACATGAAGAAGGATAATAAAATGAAAAATAATAGGAAGAAAAAGATTTTTAAAATAAAAAGAAGAAGTTGATTATGAAGAATAGGAAGATGGAGATAAAGAGGAAGTAGAAGAAAAAGAAGAAGAAGAAGAGAAAATAGCTGAAGAAAACGAAGAAGAAGAAGAGGAAGAAGAAGAAGAAGAAGAATAAGAAGTAGAAGTAGAAGAAGAAGAAGAACAAGAAGAAGAAGAAGCAGAAGAAGGAGAAGATGAAGATGAAGAAGTAGAAGAGGAAGAAGAAAAAGTAGTAGTAGAAGAAGAAGAAGTAGTAGTTGTAGAAGAAGAAGAAAGAGAAGAAGGAGAAGAAGAAGAAGAAGAAAAAGATGAAGAAGTGGAAGAAGTGGAAAAAGAAGAAGAAGAAGAAGAAAAAGAAGAAGAAAAGGAAGAAGAAGAAGAAGATGAAGAAGAAGAAGAGGAAGAAGGAGAAGAAAAAGAAGAAGAATAAGAATAAGAAGAAGAAGATGATGATGATGATGTTGATGATGAAGAGAAAAAGAAAGAAGAAGAAGACGAAGAAGAAGAGGAAGAAGAAGATGGTGAAGAAAAAGAAGAAGAAGAAGAAGAAGAAAAAGAAGAAGAGGAGGAAGAAGAAGAGGAAAATGATGAACAAGAAAAAAGAAGAAGAAGAATAAGAAGAAGAAGATAAAGAAGAAGTACACAAAGAAGTGGAAAAATAAGAAGTAGGGAAGGAAGAAGATGAAGAAGACGACAAAGACAAAGAAGAAAATTTAGAAGTATTTGAGGAAGAAGAGGAAGAAGAGGAAGAAGAAGAAGAAGAAAAAAAAGACAAAGAAGAAGAAGAAGAAAAAAGGGGTAGAAGATGAAGAAGAAAAGGAAATAAAAGAGGGAGAACAGAAGAAGAAGAAGAAGTTTAAGAAGGGGAAGAAGAAGATGAAAAAAAAGACGAAGAAGAAGAAGATGAAGAAGAAGATAGAAAAGAAGAAGGAGGAGGAGGAGGAGGAGGAGTTGAAGAAGAATAAGTAGAAGAAGAAGAGAAAGCAGAAGAGGAGGAAGAAGAAGTTGAAGAAGAAGAAGAAGAAAAAGAAGAGAGGAAAGGGAAGTAAAAGATGAAGAAGAAGAAGAAAAGGACGAACAAGATGAACAAGAGGAATTAGAAAAAGAAGAAAAGGAAGAAAAAGTTGATGTAGATGAAGAAGATAACGAGAAGGAAAAGGAAGATGAAGATGATGAAGATGCAAAAGTTGAAGAAGAAGAAGACGAAGAAGAAGAATAAGAAGGAGAAGAAGAAGAAGAAGACGACGAAGAAGAGGAAAACGATGAAGAAGAAGAGGAAGAAGAAGAAGAGGAGGAGGAGGAGGAGGAGGAAGCAGAAGAAGAAGAAGAAGACGAAGAAGAAGAAGAAGAGGAGGAATAAGAAGAAGAAGAAGAAGAAGAAGAAGAAGTGGAAGAGAAAGAATAAAACAAAAAAGAAGAAGAAGAAGAAGTTAGAAAAAGAAGAATAATAACAATAAGTAGGAGAAGAAGAATGGGGAAAAGAAGAAGAAGAAAAAGAAGAAGATGTAGAAGAAGAAGATGACAATAAAAGCAAAAGAGAAGAAGAAGAATAAGAACAAGAAGAAGAAGAAGTAGAAGAAGAAGAAGAAGAAGAAGAAAAAGAAGAAGAAGTATAACTAGAAGAACAAGAAGAAGAAGAAGAAGAAGAAGAAGAGGAAGAAGAAGAAGAAGAAGAAGTGGACAAAGAAGTGTAAGAAGAGGAAGAACATGATGATGGAGAAGAAAAAGAAGAAGAAGAAGAAAAAGAAGAGGAAGGAGTGGAAGAAGAAGATGAATACCATGAAGAAGAAAGAGAAGAAGAAGAAGAAGAAGAAGAAGAAGAAGAAGAAGAAGATGAAGAAGAAGAAGAGGAGGAAGAAGAAGAAGTACGAGGAGGAGGATGAGGAGGAGGAGAAGTAGTAGAAGAAGAAGATGATAATGATGACGAAGAAGAAGAACAAGAACAAGAAGAGCGAAGAAGGAGAAGAAGAAGAATAAGAAAAAGAAGAAAAAGAAAGGGAAGTGAAAGAAGAAGAAGAAAAGAAGAAGAAAAAAAGGTCAAACAAGATGAAGAGGAAGAACTAGAAGAAGAAGAAAAGGAAGAAAAAGATGATGAAGAAAAAGAAGATGTTGATATTTAAAAGGAAGATGAAGATGAGGAAGAAGTAGAAGAAGAAAAAGAAGAAGAAGAAGAAGTAGAAGAGGAAGAAGAAGAAGATGAAGAAAAACCAGGGGAAGTAAAGAAAGAATAAGATGTAGAAGAAGAAGAAGAAGAAGAAGAAGAAGAGGAAACGACCGAAGAAGAAGAAGAAAAATAAGAAGAAACTAAAAAAGAAGAGGAAGAAGAAGTTGAAAAGGAAGAAGATGAAGAAAATGAAGGAGTAGAAAAATAAGAAGAAGAAGAGGAGGAGGAGAAAAAGGAAGATGTGGAACTAGAACAAGAATAAGAATAAGAATAAGAAGAAGAAGCAGAAGAAGGAAAAGAAGAAGAAGAGGAAGAAGAAGAAGAAGTAGACGAAGAGGAGGAGGAGGAAGAAGAAGAAGAAGTGGAGGGGAATGAAGAAGTAGTTAAAGAAGAAGAAGAAAAAGAAGAGGAAGAAGAAGAAGAAGAAGAAGATGAAGAAGAAGTTTAAGAAGAAGAAGAAGACAAGGAAAAATAAGAAGATGCAAAAGAAAAAGAAAAAGCTGAAGCAATAGAAGGAAAAGAAGAAGAAGAAGGAGAAGACAAAGAAGATGATGATGAAGAAGAAGAAGAAAATAGAGAGGAAGAAGAAGTAGAAGAAGAAGAAGAAGAAGAAGAGGAAGAAGAAGAATAAGTAGAAGAAGACGGGGAAGATGAAGAAGAAGAAGAAGATGAAGAAAAAGAAGAAGAAGAAGATGAAGAACAAGAACAAGAACAAGAACAAGAAGAAGGTGAAGAAGATGAAGAAGAAGACGAAGATGAAGAAATGGAAGAAGTGAAAAGTTTAAGAAGAAGAAGAAGAAGAAGAAAAGGACGAACAAGAAGAAGAAGTTGATGATGAATAAGAAAAAGAAGAAGAAGTAGAAGAAGAAGAAGATGATGATGATGAAGAGGAAGAAGAAGAAGAAGAAGAAGAAGAACTGGAACAAGAAGGAAAAGAAGAAGGAGAAGAAGAAGAAGGAGAAGAAGAAGAGGAAGAAGAAGAAGAAGAATAAAATTAAGAAGAGGAAGACAAAGAACAATAAAAAGATGAAGGGGAGGAAGAAGAAGAGGAAAATGATGAAGAAGTAAATGAAGACGAAGAAGAAAAAGAAGATGAAGAAGAATAAGAAGAAGAAGAAGAAGAAGAAGAAGATGAAGTTGAAGAACAAGCACAAAATAAGAAGTAGGAGAAGAAGAAGAAAAATAAGAAGAAGACTAAGACAAAGAAGAAGAAGAAGAAAAGTAGTAGTGGAAGATGAAGAAGGAAAGGAAAAGGAGGAAAATGAAGAAAAAGAAGAAGTTGAAGAAGAAGAAGAAGAAGATGAAGAAGAAGAAGTTGAA
>JAIUJO010000417.1:30000-220000 GCA_023846275.1 Vanilla planifolia | reverse complement strand
AAGAAGAAGAGGTGGAGGAAGAGGAAGAAGTGGACGAACAAGAAGAATAATAATAAGAAGAAGAAGGAGAAGAGAAACAGCAACAACAACAAGATGATGAAGAAGAAGAAGAAGAGGAGGAGGAGGAAGAACATGAGGAGGGAAAAGAAGAAGGAGAAGAAGAAGAAGAAGAAGATAAAGAAGAGGAAGAAGAAGAAGAAAAGTATGACAAAGAAGAAGTAGAAGACAAAGAAGAAAAAGAAGTTGAAGAAGAACAAGAAAAGGTGAATAGTAAAACAAAAAGATTAAGAAGAAGAAGGAGAAGAGAAAGTAGAAGAAGAAGAAGAAGAAGGAGAAGAAGAAGAAGAAAACAGAGATGAAGAAGAAGAGGAAGAAGAAGAACATGAAGAAGAAGTAGTAGTACAAGGAGAAGAAGGAGAAAAAGAAAAAGAAGAAAAAGAAGAAGAAGAGGGATAGGAAGAAGAAGAAGAAGAAGAAGAAGAAGTGGATGAAGAAGAATAAGAAAAAGAAGAAGAATAACAAGAGGATCAAGAAGATGAAGAAGAGGAAGATAAAGAAGATGAAGCGGAAGAAGGGGAAGAAAACAAAAAAGAAGTGAAGAAGGAGAAGAAGATGAAGAAGAAGAAAATGAGGAAGAAATCAAAGTAGTAGAAGAAGAAGAAGAAGAAGGAGAAGAAGAAGGAGAAGGAGAAGAAGAAGAAGAAGAAGAAGAAGAAGGATAAGAAGAAGAAGAAGAAGAAGAAGGAGAAGGAGAAGAAGAAAAGAAGAAGAAGGAGAAGATGATGAAGAAAAAGAAGGAGAAGAAGAAGAAGAAGAAGAAGAAGGAGAAGAAGAAGAAGAAGAAGAAGAATAAGAAGAAGAAGAAGAAGAAGAAAAAGGAGAAGAAGAAGGAGGAGAAGAAGAAGAAGAAGAAGAAGGAGAAGGAGAAGAAGAAGACCAAGAAGAAAGAAAAAGAAGAAGAAAGAAGAAGAGGCAAGTCAACGAAGAGCTTGCAGATTATATATAATGCACCATCTTCCCCCATCCATCTTTCACTGTGTGACAGATCGCAAAGCGTGCAGATTATATATTGCAACAAATTTGTCAACGAAAAAGGCAAGTCTAACTATAGGAAATGTCGTATCTCTACGACAGAAGCCTACTGGGCTAAAAATCTCGATAAAAGTTACACATTTCTACCACCAAATGATGTGGGCACACCTTGCACCTCAATGCGCACAGATAGGCCACACCGCTCAAACATGGTGCACATGTCTGCTTTTTCCACCACCAATTCCCTACTAAATATACAACCCAAAATAGGCAAACCATTGCACATGTTGCATTATCCATCTTTCGCTTCATTGCAGGCCACGAAGCGTCACACATTCGCACATGTTTTCTATATATTGTGACAAATCTATTGACAAATAAGGAAGGTCTACCAATAAGTAATGCCACATCCCAGCGATAGCGGCCCGCAGAGCTAAAAATCTAGATAAATGATACACTTTTCTACTGCCAAATGACGTGGGCACACATTGCACCTCAATGGATGGTGATAGGCCTCAATGCATGCACGCGGTGCACAGGCCTTCTTGAAGCACCATCTGTGCTCTATGGATGACACAACCAAAAATGCTTAAACCATTGCAAATGTTGCATCATCCATCTTTCACTTTGCTGCTGATCGCATAGAGTCATACACGCCCACTTGTGGATTATATATTGCAACAATTCTTTAGGCAAATGATGTAAGTCTACCAATAGGAAATTGCCATATCCCATCGATAGTAGCCTGCAGAGCTAAAAATCCCAATAAAAGTCATACTTTTCAAAAACCAAATGACACGGGCACATGATGCCCTTGAGCAAGAGCAGACAATCCACTGTGCATGTGCATTGTGCACATGCTTGCATGCAGCATCATCAGTGCACTAGCACTATATTATTAAATCATATCAAAGAATAGAACAACAATCTTACACTAGTATAGAGGCCACACTACATCCCACATTCCCATCAACGAAGTGTATATTTGCAAAATTTCCATCACGAAAGAAGGCAAGGATCCCATTAGTAATCTTCTAATCCATTGGCAGTAGCCCATAGATCTAAAATTCAAGATAAAAGTTACTTTTTTTTATGCGAAATTATTCAGGCACACATTGCACCATCAGTGCTCTACGAAAGATACAACCGAAAATGTTGCGAAGGATACAACCCAAAACGCTTAAACCATTTACAAAACAATCAATCTTTCACTTCACGGCGGACCACATAGCATCACACATTCCCACTTTTAGATTGTTTATTATGACAAATCTATTGACGAGTGAGTGATGTCTACCAATAGGTAATTATCGTATCCATACTACAGTAGCCCGCAGAGCTAAAAATCTTGATAAAAGTTACACTTTCTTGTTGCCAAATGATGTGGGTGCACGTTGCCCCTGAGCACACACAGATGGGCCACCGTGTGCTCGTGTGCTATGCATGCCTATGCACAGCACCATCTATGCCCTGTCACTAAGTGATTAAACCATACCAAAGATTGGAACAACAATCTCCCACTAGTCTACTAGCCGCATTGCATCCCACATTCGCACTTGTGAAGTGTATATTTGCAAAAACTCCATCACAAAAGAAGGCAAGGCTACCTATAGTTAATCACCCAATCCCTGGGACAGCAGCCCACAGAGCTAAAAATCCTCATAAAAGTTATGCTTTTCTAAAGCGAAATGATGTAGGCGCATATTGCACCTCAACAAGCACCAGTAGGCGACCTCGTGCACGCAGTGCACATGCACGAATCCCCATTAGTGCTCTGTGAATTGGATATTGCAAATTGTATATTATGAAGTGAGGCATAAACCTTGCACCGAGGTAGAGCCACCAAGGGGAACATTGCAAAGCTAGTTTGACAATAATGGCACAAAAGTATTTGCACAAAGTATCGTTAAGTATCGCAATAAATCGAGCTATGTCGAGCGATCGAGCAAGCTCGTATTTTTGCTCATTAAAAATTCCTATGACTTCAACCTTTCATAAGAGTTGGTGCCAAATTTATTGAAACATAGGGTTAGATCTTTGTGGATCGTGGTAGCAATGCCACTCTTTCACTTACATGCCCCATCACAAATTTAAGTCATCTGTAAAAGATTCTACACATCGTTCATTCTTAAATATCATTTTTTGCATTGCCCATGTTGTCCAATTTTCAGTGACACTAGACTAAATAGTGGTCTTGTCCCCTTGGGGTGCCAAGCCTAAACTACAAGCCAACAGGCAAATGACAGGCCAAAGCGAAGCATCGTAGCATGGATTCTGACTTAGAGGCAACCACTCATAATCCTACACATGATAGCTTCATTCCACGAGCTTTTCAACCAAGCGTGATGACTAATTATGTAGATCAATGGTTCCTCTCGTACTAGGTTGAATTACTATCACAACACATAGATCAGTAGAGTAAAACTAACCTGTCTCACGACACTCTAAACCTAGCTCACGTTCCCTATTGGTGGGTGAACAATCCAACACTTGGTGTGAATTCTGCTTCATAATGATAGGAAGAGCCGACATCAAAGGATCAAAAAGCAATGTCGCTATGAACGCTTAACTGCTACAAGCCTAAAGGATCGATTGGCCATGCTTTCATGGTTCATATTCATACTGAAAATCAGAATCAAAACATTTTTTACTCTTTTGTTCCACACTAGATTTCTATTCTTGTTGGGCTCATCTTTGAGCACCTGCTTTATCTTCTACACATGTGCCGCCCCCCCCAAAATCCCCACCTGATAATGTCTTCTACCCAGATTGACATGTCGAGGTTAGACTTGGAAACAAAAAAGGGGTTGTGCCCCACCTCTGGCTGATAGAATACGTAGAATAACATTAAAAGTAGTGGTATTTTAATTTCGTCGGCTTGTCGACTCCCACTTATGCTATACCTCTCAAGTCATTTCACAAAGTTGGACTACAGCCAAGCTCAACAAGGTCTTTCCCCATTGATTCTACCAAGCCCATTCCCTTGGTTGTGGTTTCACTGGATAGTAGGTGGGAACAATGTGAATCTCTTTAATCCATTCATGCGAATCACTAATTAGATGATGAGGCATTTGGCTGCCTTAAGGGAGTCATAGTTACTATTGCCATTTACCTATGCTTGGTTGAATTTTTTCACTTTGACATTTATAGCACTTCGCAGAAGTCACATTGCATGAGCATCCTTGAGCACCATCACAATGCTTTGTTTTAATTAAATAGTCGAAATCTCCATGTCTGTTCCAGTTCTGAGTCAATTGTTCGATGCCTGGGGAAGGCTCCTATAGGGCCCTGTCCCTATTCATCTCCCAATCGAGACATGCCAAGCTACTCTTGCCACGCAAGTAACTCGCCAGTCCACTGACATCCAATAAGTTTGGGATTGGAACCCCCATGCCCAACCCTTAAAGCTAATCCTTTTTTTGAAGCTACATATCCATTTTCCTGACTTCCTTTGCCAACATTGCTCTATCAACCAAAAGTTGTTCACCTTCGAGACCTGGTGCGGTTATGAATAGGACCAGGCATTGAAGGAACTCGACCATCTGAATTTTCAAGGGTTTTCAGGGGTGCATCGGACACTTCTCAACATGTGGTGCTCTTCTAACCACTTGGCCCTACCTTTTCTTGAGCTATTTCCAGGGCTGATAGGTTGTTAAGTAAAAAAGATAACTCTTGCCAAGGCCACCACAGACGTCTCCAGACCACTTTTATTGACCACCACATCCTAGCTCAAGAATTTTAAATCGATTCTCGTTCGAAGCTTGTGCAAAACAGCACCCTCCGACGAGTTTCCCACATCTCTTAGGATTGGCTATCCCATATGCAAGTGTCGTTCACATGGAACCTTTCTCCCCTTTAGCCTTCAATGTTCTCATTTGAATATTTGCTACTACCACAAAGATCTACACAAATGGATGCTCCACATGGGCTCATGCCCCACATTTTGTAGTGACCATTGCATCCTCCTTCAAGTTGGAGGCTTCCATTGCTCCAATGGCTAGGTGTGGGTTGCATGCTTAAGTGCCATCCATTTTTAAGACTAGTTGGTTTGACAGGTGAGTTGTTATACATTCTTTAGCAGTTTTCAACTTCCATGACCACCATCCTACTGTCTTAATTGACCAATAACTTTGCAGGCTCTAGATTAGTGCATAGTTGGACACTATAACCTTGCTTTTAATTCATCCCGCATTGTCAGTTCTGCCTACCAAAAATGGCCCATTTGGACCCTAGATTCCTTGGCTCAAATCGTCAAAGTAGCCAAGCCATCCTACTGATTTAAAGTTTAAAAATAGGTTAATGGAATTATGCCCCTAATGCCTCTAATCATTGGCTTTACCTGATAGAACTCTGATTATGACTCCAACTATCCTAAGGGAAACTTCAAAAAGAACTAGCTACTTGATTGTTTGATAGTCTTTCACCCCTATACCAAAGCCAGATGAACTATTTGCATGTCAATATCACGGTAGACCTCCACCAGAGTTTCATCTAGCTTCGTCCCACTTGGGCATAGTTCACCATCTTTTTGGTCCCGACAGGAATGCTCTCACTCGAAGCGCTTAATAGAAGATCTGGGATGGTTGGTGGCTCATCCCTCAAATGAGGAACATAAAAATCAACTTCCTTGCACATTCCTAGCTTCCTCACCCATTGACTCGCAAGCATGTCTATTTCCATGGTTTGTGTTTCAAGATGGGTCAGATGGGTAGCCCACCGGCCATCTGCCATGTATGCAATGCTGCCATGACATGCCTTGATGGTGCAAGAAATGTGAATGGCCACCATGATGATTTGTCCTAAGTGACGTCCACTCGAGCTCTGTTAGCCATGATGGTCCGAGGCAGTTTGCTCCTAGAGCTGTGCGACAAATCGTCATTCTACTTTCTTCATCTAGCCAAGCTGCACCGCTATCCCCTATTTACTTCCCTACTGACAATTTCAAGCACTCTTTGACTCTTTTTACAAAGTCATTTTATCTTTACCTTGCAATATTTGTTTGTTATCAGCCTCTCACAATTATTTAGCCTTGGTTGTAATTTACCACCCAATTTGGTCTACATTCCAAAACAATTTGACTCACTGACAGTGCCTTGTGTAGCAGTAGGGTACGAGCCGAACGGGGCTCTCGCCCTCCATGGAACCTTTCTTTAAGGGTCATGATCCTGATTCATCATAGAGGAGGTCTCTCTAAACTACAATTCAGGCTTCAGGCAACCTAATTTCCAAACTGGGTTGGTCCCATTTCACCGTTATTACTAATTGAATCGCTATAAGTTCCTTCTCCTCTATTAATTTATATGCTTAAACTCAATGGGTAGCCTCACCTTACATGGGGTCACAAGTCCACACCATGGAGCATGGAGTTGGATCTGTGAGGGGCATCTCCTTGTCACCCTACAACATCAATTCTTGCTGGCCAACACCATGATAGTCAATGGAATCCACCTTTGATCATGTTGACAGTCAACAATCAAATAACACTTCAACATGCCATGCAATAACACGGGTGCCATGAATCATCTCCAAACTGGGGCCTAGGACCCAAACCAATGATTCCAGTCTTTTGCAAGGAGCAACAAGTCGCATTACACCCATGTGGGCGTGCCCTCGGCTTGCATCCTCTTGCACAACTTGTGTTCAAAAAAAGGATGGTTCATGAGATTCTACAATTCATAAGACGTTTCATATTTTGCTACATTCTTCAATGATGTGAGAGCCAAGATATCCATTATTGAGAGTCATTCAACGTCCTATTACCCAACCTCACTGGACTTGATGATGAAAAGCATACTCCTCTGCTGTGTTAAAATTTGCTCTCCCTTGGCACTTGACCGCACCCACAAGCTATTGTTTATCCCCCATAGCATCGAGCTCCATGTGAAAGCAAGGGCACATGCTATGAAAGAGCACATCATCAAACAACCTTTGCACACCCACATGTTTGATAGATCGCTCCATCATTCATACCCCTCGTTAATGATCCTTCAGGAGGTTCACCTAAAGAAACCTTGTTACGACTTCTCCTTCCTCTAAATAAAAAGATTCAACGGACTTCTCGATGAGTATCATGCCACAAACCATTGACATCGTAGCCATCTAAATACTTCATTGTACCATTCAATCAATAGAAGCAGCAAGCAATGTGTACAAAGGACAGGGACGTAGTAAACGTGACCTAATGTCTTGTGCTTACGGAGAATTCCTTATTAAAGACCAACAATTGCAATGATCTATCCCCATCATGATGAAATTTTCATAAGATTTCCTAGGCCTTTCAACCAAGGTAATCAACTCGTTGAATACATCAATGTAGCATCTATGTAGCCCAAAACATCAAAGTGCATCATAGCTATCACCTCAAACTTCATGGCCTAAGCAACCATAGTCCCTCTAAGAAGCTGGGCATAGGCATTGCACCCCACATAGCTAGTTAGCAAGCTAAGGTCTTGTTCATTAACGGAATTAACTAGACAAATCGCTCAACCAAATAAGAACGACCATGCACCACCACACTTAGAATCAAGAAAGACCTCACAATCTATCAATCCTTACTATGTCTGGACTTGGTAAGCTTCCCTGTGTTGAGTCAAATTAAGCTATAGACTCCACTCTTTATGTTGCTCTTTTGTTAATTCCTTTAAGTTTTATCAATAGAACCCAAAGACTTTGTGATGGTTTTGTGAGATTTTGTGATGGTTTCACGTCGTGGCACAGAGGGAAGCTACAAAGATGCAAACGTGCATGAGGGTTTGGGGTAACATACAAAGATGCGAACGTCTGTTGCTTCAATTGGCACTAAAGATGATTTAGAGGTATACGGGAGGAGGGGTTGTGACATAAAAGTGTGATGTGCAGAGCAAAGAATGATGCGTGATGCATATATGCACACACAAGCTTAGCAATCTACATTTAATTCATTTTAATGAATTCACTAGGTAGAGTGGAGCTAAGCATAATTGAAACTATGTGTTTCGAGTGCATGCATAACTCATCTTAGGTGCTGTGAGGTTCATTATGTGATTTGGGTAGCTTCTTGTGCATCAATTTCTATAGTATTCTGCTATATCAATTAAACAAAATTTCAAATACCAAGGTTAATTATAAACCTGGAACTTTAAAATTTCTTATAGCTCAATTCTCAAGATTGCCTAGTTATTGCTGCTTGAAGTGGTTATTAATTGCTACAAGTGTTGTATTATGCTTTTACTTTGCAATTACTTGTTGTGCTTTTGTGTTGGAAGTGTTAGAAAAGAATTGCATAGGTTGTGTTGGTTTAGATAACTACTGGTTGAAATAATTCCTGAAAGTGTTGGTTGAAATAGTTACTATAATTGCTTTGCTATGTGGTTATTTCTATGTTTGATGTGCTACAAGAGTAGGTTATGGTTGACACTAAAACAAAGAAGAGCAACAAAAAGGGGAAGAGTTTTGAACATGTGTCTCCCACGTGTAATGAGTTAGTGGTTGGGGAATGTAATTACATTATAAACTCAACAAACAAGGAAGTCAAACTAGCCATCCCTACAATTGGGGATGAGGTGGAAGTGGAGTTGAATGATAGTGAAACATTAGCTGACTCAGTATCTACTGAGAGTGGCACTGGTGTGGGATCTATAAGAGAGATAGAGGAAACCAACTCCTACTTGGTGTTGGATGGAAAGGTAGAAAATGCATTGGTCATAACAGGTGATAGCAGGGATAATGATAACTTTATGAATAAGGGAGCATCGAGACAGGGGAACAAAAAAATCATTCTAATGAGGACTAGAATAAAGAAGGGTAGGATAGTGTGATGTAAGAAGGGGAATATGGTGAGGGTGGTAAACAAGACATTCCCAACAAAGTAAGCTTCAAGGATGTGCTGACTATTGGAAGGAACTCAAATACAACATTTTCAACAACCACTGAGTGGCCTCCTTATACAGATGTTATGAAGGCTGCTATCAAGATGATGGATTATGTAGTACAGGATGAGATTATTATTTTAAATTTGGTATGTAGTAAACACAAGGAGTTTCATTAGTTTGATATGGTGGGGAGAGTCTATGGTAGTTGCCTCCTTTTCTACATTATTGCAAGGCTTTTACAGTATAGGTAGAGGTATTTCAAGAATTTCAAAATATTGGATCTATCATCAGGTTGCTTTTGCCATCATTTTGATTCAATTGAGGACAAGAATGTGGTGTGGCTTGGGGAACCTTGGCAGGTAGCAGGACAAGCTATGGGGTTGGATGTACGGACCCCTAAGTTTAGGCTGAGTGCCATGACTATGATGCGTGCCCCGATGTGGGTTAGATTTCCCTCACTTCTATTGCTATACTAGGATACGAAGAATATTTTATGCATTGCCAAAGCTATTGGAGAAAAAATTTTACTGGATGGTCGGACAGCTAATTTATAACGATCTTTGTATATTGGGGTTTGTGTGAGGATGGACCTTTTGAAACCTTCAAAACTGGGTATGTGGCTGAGTGGGCTTTTGGGGAAGATATTCCAATCATTTGAGTATGAGGGCCTTTCTCGCATGTGTTACACCATTGTCCATGTTGGCCATTACATGGATCAATGCCCCACTTGTGGGAAACAAGTTTACTTCATAGGGAATTTGGAGGAGGATGCAATAGGTGCGAAGGAGGAGACTGAAAAAACAATGAAAAGAAGCCAGGAACATCCACAAAAAGCAATTTAGTGGGATGAGAATGATGGAGTAAGGAAAGGGCTAAGCCCTTGGATGCTAGTGCAAACAAGGAGAAGGAGGGCTGTCATACCTATCCAAGGAAGATTTCAAAGAAATATAGTTATTCCAAACTTTTAGAGGGAGCCAAGAGGGGATATGAATAATGGTGGAGTTAGGAGGTACCGAGGTAGGCATAGGAGTGTCTCTATTGGAAAGGGTAAGGAACCTTTTAGGAGAGTATGGACCCAACAGGATACACTGGGGAAGGAGGCTACAATACTGTTGGCTCAATATACCAATGGAGGTTAGTGAGAGGAGAGGTCAAAAGAGGAAGACAACAATGTGAAAGGGAGATGATAGAAGGATGGTGATATGATTGGGGGAGTTTCAAGCCATGTGGCTATACAAAACTATATAGAGAGAGGGGAACTCTCAGCTACAGTTCGTTGGCAGCAACATTTGTAATGAAATGTCCTTGGTGATGATTTATAGAGGTGCAAGCTATAGTGGGAGGTGTAGGGATTATATTCATGATTATAAGCAAGGTGTTTGGTGTGAATGCTTTGGGCCAAATTGGGTGGATGCTCTCTTTTGTTTCTAGTTTGCTTTCAGACAAGCTTATTACTATAGTAAAAGGCCTTGTAATCCTTCATGGAATAATGCTTCGATACATAATGGGCAATGGGCTAAGGGGGAATCCAATAGGGTGCTGGAAATGAAGATGAGAGACTTGGTGAAAAATGAACAGAGTTACTTGGCAAAGTGTTGTTGCTTCTTTCAATTTGGTGTAGCATGTGAGGAGAAAGGAAATAAATAAGGATGCAGCATTGGAATCCAACTATGCTGAATATAAAAATAGAATTAAGGATGGCATGGAGAGGGCAATGCAAGAGGGCTAATAATTGGGAGGTTGCTGTTAGAGGATTGCTGGTGCAGTGGGATATCAAAAGCTATAGGGAATTTAGATGCTGGCATGAATTCCTTAAGCCATGCTGGTGTTCTATGGGGAGGTAGATTGCTACTAATTAGGTGCTAGAGATGTACTTGGTGGCATATTATGTGTAGTAGGAATATGAGGATGTAGGATGTAATTTTTTGTGGAGACATGCTGTTGTTGAAATGGTGTTGATGGTGCTTTGTGTGACAAGGAACATGCTATATGGTGACTAAAAAATGTGGTATATGCAAGAGGGGGGTTCCTTGGCAACATTGTTCTAGGTCTACTACAATAGAAAATATAATCAAAATTGATGCTGCAGCAAATGTAATAGAAACTGCTGCAACAACAAACGTAATTATTATAGTAGCAATTGTTGTAGCAACAATTTTCTCTGTTGCTGTAGGTTCTCCTTAGTCAAAGGTGAAGTTGCCACTGGAGGATTATTGTAGGCAAGGTGCTGTTATGAATTTGGCTACCTTTATGAACTCCTTAAGCCATGCTTGCATTTTGTTGGAAGCTAGTTTATTACTGATGAGGTTCTAGAGATGTGCTTGGTGGCATATCATGTGTAGTAATAATATGAGGATGAAGAATGCAATTTTGTGTGAAGAAATGCTATTGCGAAAATGGTGCTCGTGGAGTCTACTATCGTAAGGAATCTACTGTATGTAGAAAAAAAGGCTAAATGCAAGGATGAAGGGGAATGCTACAGATGGGAAGCTAGAGGTAATTCTAAAATCAAATGGAAGTTCCAAGAGACAAGACAAGCTATGGGTTTTTCTTTTTGCTGGTGTATGGTTTGAATACAAATGGTAAAACTCCTTGAAATGCTAAGATGGATTGGCTACTCAATGCTAGGTATGGTGTGTGGAAGTATGCATCTACAACTTGTTGAAATGCTTATGTGGCAGTAGGAATTGGACATCATGTGGAAGTGTTGTCAATATGTCGAAAGGTCAGGCACTATTAGGTGGAGATTCTTGATGTTGCTGCACTTTATTTTAACCAAAAAAGATTAAGTTTGTAGTATGGAATATTCAGGGAAAAAGGGATAAGAAATTGAGGGGTTACCTACAGCAACTTGTAAAAATGGGTATTAAAGTAGTAGGAAAGATGCGAATTTGTTGCTTGATAGAGGTTGGAAGTTCATAGTAGAACCATGAGCTGGATTGTTTTGTGGGATTGTGGTTTTGTGGAGGAGCTGGTAAACTTGAATGTCATGAAGATTTCATCACAAGTGCTTGTAGTATAGGCAAGAGTGGGGGAGGGAAAACTAATAAAATATTGTGAGGTGTATGCTTCCAAGGAGCCTATCAAGAGGAATGTTGTATCTGATATCTTGAAGGAGGAGGCTACAGTAGGGGACCCATGATTATGTTGAGGGACTTCAATGTTATTATGTCAAAGGAGAAGAAAAGAGGAGGGAAGAGGTTCAGGAGTAGGTAAGGCCAACAAGATTTTTCTAAAATAAGAATTAGAGTTGATTGACTTGGGATATATGGGCAACAAATACACTTGGGGCAATGGGAAAGAAGGAGATGCTCAAATATTAGAGAGACTTGATAGACTGCAAATGAATTTCCATGGAAAATAGGACTTTTCGACAACTACAGTTACTCGTTTGTCATGCATCAAGTCAAATCATTGCCCATTACTTATTGAGTTGGGAACACATTAGGAGATGGCTACTAAAAATGAAATCAATTTGAGGTGCTTGGCTAGCATTTTCTTAGACTATTAGTGTTGTATAGAGAGCGTTGAATAGATCAACAAGAGAGAATCCCATGGAGAGGCTCTCTACAAAATTCTGCATCTCTAACTACTTTGAGCAGGAGGAGGAAGTCTGAGATTCACAATCTCATAGATAGGAATGGTGAACTTGAAAAGAAAATCCAAGATCTATAACTCAAGGAATTTGAGGTGGGTCTTAATGATCAGGAACATATCCAGCTTGGACATCTCATTTCTTCTTTTCATAGGGTGAGTACACTTGAGCAGAGATGAGGGTGGCAACATGAAATGGTCTAATGAGCTCAACTAGGTGATTATAATACTAGTTTCTTCTAGTATATTATGACTTTAAGGTGGAGGGATAAACATATTCTATAGCTAAAGGATGATAAAGGAGAGGTGGTTAGTTCCACAAAAAAATTAAAAAGCTTGTTGTTTAACCATTTTGAGTCAAAGTGGTGCAATACTGATGTTGACTATCCTCCACTGCAATGCCAACCTTACAGATGCATTGGAGTGGAGCAGGAAGGAATGCTAACCATGCAGGCTACCGAGGAAGAAGTCATCAAGGCTATTAGCTCCATAAGAAAGAACAAAGCACCAGGGATGGATGGGGTTACTGCAGAGTTTATACAGAGGTATTAAGAGATTACTCATGAGGATATTATTAGAGTTGTGTTACAATTTTTTCATGATAGAAAGATGCCAATAGCTTAGAAAGATACTCTTATTATACTAATTCCAAAAGTGTAGAGTACAAATAGATCGAAATAGTTTAGGCCCATAAGTTTGTTCATGTTATATATATAAAATAGTGGCGAGGATTTTGGTGGAATGAATGGTGTAGGTTTTACCTGGACTAATTGTGAAGGAATAAGTTACTTTTGCACCGTGTAGATCTATCACAAATAATATTTTATTTCTCAAAAAATGACAACCAAGATGCACTCTTTGATCTCTAGAGAGGGTCTTATGGCAATTGAAGTAGATATGGAATAGGCATATGATAAGATGAGATGACAATTTGTCATTAATATGATGACTTTCTTGGGCTTCCCAATATTATGGTTTGAGTGGGTGAGTGCATGTCTCTCAGCACTAAGGATTGGGGTGTTATTTAATGGGATCAAAATCCCATGGATTGAGGCCAAGAGAGTACTAAGTCAAGGATGCTCATTGTCACCATATCTGTTCACCATACATCTAAATTTCTATCTAGGCTTGTGAGGAAGTATGAAACTATGACATTCGTGAAATTTTGGTGTGGGCCAACTTCTCCAATCATTTCACATTTGCCAATGATGTCATGCTATATTCTCCAACTACATATGCTACTGTTAGGTCAGTAAGATAGATCATGGAGAAATATGAGAAGTAATCTAGGAAGATGGTTAATTTTGTTAAATTAAGAGTCTATTTTAGTAAGGGGATGATGGGAAAGAGAAGGAAGATGGTGGCTCCCAAAGTTCTTATGACCCAGGCAAAAAATCTTACTTATTTAAGGATACCTATTTTAGAAAAGTTGCTAAACAAGGGAGACTTTAACTTTACCATTCAAAGAGTGGAAGAGCAAGTTGCAAAATAGAGAATCAGGACTTTTCCTTGGTAGACAAGATTATTTTGATTAACTTTGCCTAGGTAGCTATTCCTAGTTTCTATTTGAGCCATTATGTGGTGCTAAAGGGAGTGATTAAGGAATTGGAAAGGATGTTCAAAGATACTTACAGTGTGGTGCCAATGAAGGACATGTAATGCATCATACTAACTAGAGTATTATCACTTTACCAAAGGAGGATGGTGGATTGGGTATCCATGATCTTAGTTTTTGGTAATGGGCATTGATTATGAAGTAATGAAAGAGGATCTTCGATAAGAGAGGATTATGTGTGGGTGGAGGGGATGAGGAGTAAATGTTTGGTAGGGAGAAAAGATTGGGGGGCTCCATCGGTGGTGTCATAGGCATGTAGACTCATTAAGGAGGCAATGTCATGGGCTATTCCAAACTTTGTGTAGAGAATTGGAGAGGGTAGGGATGTACTTTTTGCTGAAGACACTTTGCTGGGGTCTCTTCAAATCAAGTGGTGTCCTACTTATATTAATATAGAGGTAGAATGGCTGTATTTTCTTGGGGAATGTTTTATTGAACATGGGAAATGGGAAATGTGCAATATTAAAGCTTGGGGAAGTGAATTATCTCTTGATAGTGTACTACATCTTCTTTGAGCTTTGGATGGAAGCGAGGAGCTACTATTACAAGTACAAATAGAATCCATGGTGGTTCATAATGCTAAGATCTGCTCAACAACAGTTCGTGTTGGAATTTTGGAAAATGTTGGAAGCTCACGCCCTACTGTAAATAATTATAGTTGGATATAGAAACATAAGGTGTTATCCAAGGTGAAGAGTTTCATTTAGAGATTGGTTAAAAATTGTATTCCTACCATTGAATGGCTTTTTAAGAGAAGAATGGTGGAGTGTGATAGGTGCTTTGTGAATGCTGGAAAGTGAGAGACGTTTAGTATGTGTAGCACATGAAGGACACTGTTGTTGCTATCATTCCAAATAACAGTAATATTATGTTACAACATATATATAGCTCCTTTGAGGCAAATGATTTGATGTCTAGTGATGTGATTAAACATGCTGCTATTGTTTCTTCAGGTCTTTATTACATTTGGTCAAACAAGAACTTAAAAAATCACAAGGAGCAAGTTATGAGTAATGCTGTCTTATTGAGAATGATTGAAATTGACACGGTGGCTATAATAAAGAAATACAAATTTGCTTCATTCATGTCTAGTGGGAGTCCACACAACTCACATGAGTTGAATGTAGCTTTATTTTTGGCTCCTCCTCTAACTGGATGGATAAAAATCAATTAAGATGCGACAGTCAGGATGATGCTGTGGGGTTGGGAATTATTGTCAGATATCACTTTGGTAAGCCATTGCTTGGCACTAGAAGAAAGGTATTTTTTCTAAATCAAGAATAGCTATGGAGGTACATACCATTCTGGAGGCCTTGACACTTTTAGGTCAAAGTTCATGATTTTATCATGTTGTTGAGATTCAGTCATATTCTATTATGGTTATTCAAGAGGTTGGCAATCTTCTATGACACCCTTCACATAGAGAAAGATTCAAGGACTCTTTCTGGTATGTTCAAGGCATGGACAGCTTTTCATTAATGCATATTTATAGGCAAGAAAATGCTCCAGTGGACTTGCAGCACATTATACATGTTCATCTGATTTTAATTGGGACTGGGGTATGCCCCTTCCCAAGCCTCTTTTGATGTTGTTGTTTTCGAACTTTTTGTTTGATCCTCCATAGAGGACTTCTTTTAGGCATTGGGCATTAATATATTACCAAAGGAATGCAAAGACTTTATGAGAGTGGTGAAGGTTTCACGTCACCAAATGGAGGGAAGGCCGTCAGTGTGGTAGGTGTGAAGGAAGTTGGGTGTGGGTGCTTGCACTGGCCCTCATTGCTCACGCGGAGGGGGTTCTAGAATGTGCTCAATTGGGATCGATAAAGGTGCAAATGTCATCAATCACTATACGTTGAGGTAAAAGAAGTTTGACAGGGCAGCAGGTGTGAATTAAGGCATGGATGCTCGCACGGCTCTTGTTGTGCACGCGTGCTGGTTCAGGGATGACATTACGAAGGAACTAATGCCCACGACTTCAAACATGGTGCTTAAGTACATTTTGTGGGGGAAGGTTGGCAGTGTGACGGGTGGTCGAGTAGCTCCTACTGCACACGCGTAAGGTGTTTTAAATTGGCACTGAAGGTGAAGCGTGCACAAAGGCGCAAACACTTAGAACTTCAAATTGGCACTGAAGGTAGTTGAGGTGTATACAATAAATAGCATGGTGACATGAATAGCATGACATGTAGAGCAAAGCGCATGACGTGCAGAGCGAAGCACTGTGCATGGTGCACATGCATGCATGTAAGGAATTTGATCTTGAATTAATACATTTCGACACAAGTAGCATTACAATCTTTTTCCTAAACTTTCAGTTGTAGACAAAAACAATTTAGGCCTATAAGCTAGTGCAATGTTGAATAAAAAAAAGTGGCAAGGGTCTTGGTGGCAAGATCGAAGATGGTTTTACCTGACCAAATTGTGAAGGAACAAGGTGCTTTTGTTTTGGGCAGACCTTTCTCAGATAATATATTTATTACTAAAGAAACCAGGATTCACTCTTTAATCTCTAGAGAGGGTCTTATGGCAATAAAGGTGGATATGGAACATGCATATGCTAAGGTGAGATGGTGGTTTGTCATTTATATGATGACATTCTTTGGGTTCCTAATAGTATGGTGTTTGTGGGTGAATACTTGTATCTCAACACTAAGGTTTGGGGTGTTATTAAATGGGTTTAGAATCCTATGGATTGAGGCCAAGAGAGGACTTAGGCAAGGATGTCTATTGTCACCATATCTATTCATCATTACATTTGATTTCTATCTAGGCTTGTGAAGAAATATGAAGCTATGACATTGGTGGGATTTTGGTGTGGGCCAACTTCTCTAATTATTTATCATCTATTATATGTTGTTGATGTCATTCTATATGCTCTTACTACATATGTTATTGTTAGGGTAGTAAGATAGATTTTGGAGGATTATGAGAAGTATTCTAGGCAGAAGATAAATCTTGTTAAATCAAGAGTTTATTTTAGCAAGGGGATGATAGGAAAGAGAAGCAAGATGGTGGTTGGCAAAGTTCATGTAACCCTCAGGAAATCTTAATTATTTGGGGATACTAATTTTCACAAAGTTGCAAAACATGGGAGACTTTAACTTTATCATTCAAAGAGTGGAAGAACAGGTTGCAAAATAGAGAATTAGGCCTCTTTCCTTAATGGGCTATATTGTTATGATCAACTCTGTGCTGACAGTGATTCCTAATTTCTACTTAAGCCATTGTGTGGTGTCAAAGAGGGTGATCAATGTATTAGAAAGGATGCTCGAAAGATACTTATGGTATGGAACTAATAAAGGACATGCAATGCATTATGTAAACTGGAGCACTATCACTTAACGTAAAGAGGAGGGTGGTTTGGGTATTCTTGATCTTAGTATTTGGTAACGGGCCTTGACTATGAAGCAATGTAGGAGAAACATGGCAAGAGTGTGGGTGGAGGTGATGACGAGTGAATACTTGATGGGAGAAGAGATGGAGGTGTTCCACAAGAGCTTTGCAAGAATGTAGACTAATTAAGGAGGTAATGCCATGGGCTATACCAAACTTTATGTGGAGAACTAAAGAGGTCAGGGATGTAATTTTTGTTGAAGACAACTGGCTAGGGTTTCTTCCAATCTACTGACATTAATATGGAGGTAGAATGGTTGAAATTTGCTAATGAATGCATTATTGAGCATGAGGAATGAGATGTATGTAGTCTTAAAGCTTAGGCTTGTGAATTATTTCTTGATAGGGTGCTACATCTTCCTTAAGTGTTGAATAATAGCATAGATGAATTGCTGCAATTTCAAACTGAGTCCATGGAGGTGCACAATGCTAAGCTCTACTAAAAAATGGTCCATGGATGAAGATTCAAAGACTCTCTCTGGTATGTTTGAGGCAAGGATAACTTTTGGTTAGTGCATATTTATAAGAAAGGGAATGCTCTAGTAGACTGGGCAGTGCATTATGCATGTTCATCTAATTTTACTTGGCACTGAGGTATAGCCCTTCCCAAACTACTTTTGATGTTGTTCTGTTTGGACTTTTTGTCTGATCCTCCATAGAGGACCTTTTGTAGGCTTCAACCATTAATAAATTATGAATGGAACCTAAAGACTTTGTGGAATTGTCAAAAATGCTAGAAGCTCACGACCTACTGCAAGTAATTATAGTTGAATTTAGAAGCTCAAGGTGCTGTCCAAGGTGAGGATTTTCATTTGGAGATTAGTTAATAATTGTGTTCCTACCATTGAATGACTATTTAAGAGGAGAATGGTTGAGTGTAGCTACTACATTTGGGGTTGTAATTGGGCCAAAACTTCACATCTATTGTGAGAATGTAGAAGGCAAAACAGGTTTGGAATGCACAGTGCATGAAGAGCATTGTTGTAGCATTTGTTCCAAGCAGTAGTAGAAATAGCAACAAAAATTTTACATTACAATAGGTATATAGAATTTTGGAGGCCAATGATTTGAAGTGCGGGGATGTGATTAAGCATGCTGCTATTGTTGCTACAAAACTTTATTACATTTGGACGAATACAAATTCAAAAAAACATGAGGAGAGGGTCATGAGTAGTGCTGTGCTTTTGATAAATATTCAAATTGATGCAATAGCTGCAATCAAAAAATAACACTTGGCTTCATCAATGCCTTGTAAGGGTCCATGCAGCTCACATGAGTTGAATGTAGCTTTATTTTGGGATCCTCATTTAACTGGATGGACAAAATCAATTGTGATGTAGTGGTTCAAGATGAAGCTGTGGGGCTAGGAATTGTTGTTAGAGATCACCTTGGTAATCCAATACTTGTTGCTGGAAGGAGGGTTGTTTCTATATCAAGCACAGCCATGGAGGTGCACATCATTCTAAAGGCTTTCATATTGCTTAGGTCAAAGTTCTTGATTTATCATGTAATTAAGATTCAGTGTTATTCCACTATGGCTATTCAAGAGGTTTGCAATCTTCTACGACACCCTTCACATGGAAGAACATTGAAAGACTCTCTCTAGTATGTTCGAGGCATGGATACCTTTCAATTAATATATATTTATAGGCAAGAAAATGCTCTAGCAAGCTGGGTGTTGCATTATGCATGTTCATCAGATTTTAGTTGGGACTAGGAAATGCCCCTTCCTAAACTACTTTTGATAATGTTGTATTCGGACATTTTGTTCGATCCTCTGTAGAGGACTTTTTGTAGGCTTCGACCATTAATAAATTATAAATGGAACCTAAAGACTTTGTGAGAGTGGTGAGGATTTCACATCGCCTCGCAGAGTGATGATTGTCGATGAGGTGGGTGCACAGGAAGTTGGGTGCAGCTACTCACACAGGTGCTTACTGTGGGCATAGATGGGGTTCTGGGACATGCTCAGCTGGGATCTATAAAGGCACGAATGTCATCAATCATTGTACATTAAGGATGAGGAAGTTTTGCAGGGCAGCGTGTGTGATGAAATCAGGGCATGGGTGCTCAAGCAGCTCCTACGGCATGCACACGAGGGGTTTTGGAATGACATTAAGAAGGCATGAATATCTATGGCTTCAACCATGGCGCTAAAGTACATTTGGCGGAGAAAGGTCGGCATTGTAGCAGGTGGTTGCGTGGTTCCAGCTACATGTGCTCGGGGGGTTTAAATTGCCACTAAAGGGGATCGCACAAAAAGACGTGATTGGTCACGACTTCAAAAATGTGCTAAAGGCAGTCGATATACAGTAGGTGGCACAGTGAAGTGAATAGTGTGACGTGTAGTGCAAAGCATGATGTGCAGTGCACATGTGCATGTGCATGGGATTTAATCTTGAATTAATACATTTCAATGCATTTTGCTGGGCAGAATAACGCAATCGGACTACAAACTGTGGGTTTCAAGTGCACCCATAATTCATTTTGGGCTCTGTGAGGTCCAGTGTTTGCTTGGGGCAGCTTCTCATGCTACAATTTCTATAGTACTCTGTTATATCAATAGAATGAAATTCCACTTGTGCAAGTCAATTCTAAACCTAGAACATTTAAATTTCACATAGTTCTATTTTCTGGAATACCTTGTGCTGTTACAGGAATTTGTGGTATAATTGCTGCAAATTCTATGTTGTGCAATTTCTTCGCAATTGCTTTGCTATGTTGTTATATTAGAAGTGCTGGAAAATAATTACATAAGTTGTGCTGGCTAAAATAATTGTTGGTTGAAATAATCACTACAAGAGCTGGTTAAAATAATTGCCATAATTACTTTGCTGTGTTGCTCTTGTTGTGTTGGGATTGCTAAAAGTGTAGGGTGATACCTATAATTTGGCTGGCACTAAATCAAGGAAGAGCACCAAGAAGCAGAAAAGTTGTGAACATTTGTCCCTTACGCGTAATGAATTGTTGGTTAGGGAATGCAGTTATATTGTAATCTCAGCAAATAAGGAAGTCATACTGGTAGTCTCTGCACCTGATGGTGAATGGGAGTGGATTTGAATGATAGTGAAATATTGGCAGACTCTGCATCTACTAAGAGTGACACTGGCATAGGATTTACTAGAGAGCTAGAGGAGACAAACTCTTATATGAGGATGGAGGGAAAGGCAGTCATTGCTTAGGACATAACAGGTGGAAGCAGAGATTGCAACAATTCTATGAACAATAGAGCATCGAGGCAGGCAAACATTCAAAATAATACCAATGAAGATCTAAATAAAGAAGGGCAGGACAATATGATGCAAGGAGTGGGATATTGTGAGGGTGGTAGATACAATAATTCCAACAAAGTAAACTTCAAGGATATATTAACAACTGAAAGGAACTCAAATATTGCAATTACAACAACCACTGAGTTGCCTCCTTATATAGATGCAAAAGAGGTTGCTGCTAAGATGATTGATTTGGTAGTATAGGATGAGATTATTATGTTTTATTTGGCATGCAACAGATAAAAAGAGTTTCATTAGTTTGTCTGATGGGGAGAGTCTATGATAATACCCTTCCTTTCTACATTATTATAAGTCTTTCATAGCAAGGTGGGGCCATTTCAAGATCTTCAGAATGTTGGATCTATCATCAGGTTACTTTTGTCTTCTTTTTGAATCAAGTAGGGACAAGAATGTGATGTGGCTTGAGGGACCTTGGCAGGAAATGGGACAAACCATGGGGTTGGATGTATGGACCCCTGAGTTTAGGCTGAGTGCCATGTCTATAATGTATGCCATAGTGAGGGTCAGATTTACATCGCATTCTTTGCTCTATTGGAACATGAAAAATATTTTACCTATTGCTAAAGCTACTAGGGAACTAATTTTATTGGATGGATAGACCTCTGATTTGCAATGATTCTTGTATGCGAGGGTCTGTGTTAGGATGGACCTCTCAAAACCTTTTAAGCTATGAATGTGGCTGAGTGGGCTATTGGGAAAGACATTCTAATCTTTTGAGTATGAGGGCCTTCCTCAGATGTGTTACATCTGTGGTCATGGTGGCCACTACAATGATCAATGTTCAACTTAGGGGAAATGAGTTGATTTGATTGGTGAGGTAGAAGGAAATGCAGTAGGCAAGAAGGAGGAGACTAATAAATCATCGCAAAGGAACTAAGAACCTCAACAACTAAGCACTCAGTGGGATGAGGATGAGAGAGCAAAGAAAGGGCTAGGACCTTTGATTCTAGTGCAATCAAGAAGAAGGTGGGCTGTTATGCATGCGTAAGGAAGATTTAAAAATCTTATAGCTACTCTAAACTTTTCGAGCGATTTTAAGGGGCAGTTTACAACGATGGAGAAGGGAGGTACCCAGGTAAGCACATAAGTGCCTTTATTGAAAGGGGTAAGGAACCTTTTAGGCATATATGGACCCCAAAGGACACATTGGGGAGGGAAGCTACAAAGGAGGTGACTCAATTTACTAAAGAAAGCCAGCTTATAAAGAGGTCAAAAGAGGGGGACACTAACGAGAAAAGAAGATTATAGTTGGGTGGTCATATGATTTCAGGAGGTTCAAGCCATGTGGCTGTATAAAACTAAATGGAGAGAGAGCGAAACCTCTCAACTACAGTTCGTGTGCTACAGGATTTGCAATGGAATCTACTTGGTGATGAAGTATAGAGGTGCAAGTTATTGTGAGAGGTGTCGGGATTGCATTGTCTCCAAGTTGGGTGATTACTATGTATGCATTTGGTTGAAAGTGGTGGATGCTCCACTTAGTTACTGCTATTGTAGTTGTTGAGAAATTTTGTTGATAGAGAGCTGGAAAGTAGCTTTGAGACATGCTCAGTACTGTATTAGAAGGCTGTGCAACTCTTCATGCATTAAGGGCTGGGAACAAAGTGGGCAGCAAGCTAAGAGGGAGTCCAACAAGGTGCTGGAAATGAAGATGAAATGTTTGTCAGAAATTAATAGTTTGGTTTTGCAAAGTGCTGATGCTCCATTTAATTTGGTGATACAATTGAGGAATTAGGGAATGAATGAGGATGTAGTATTTGGATGTAGCTATGCTAAATGTAGAAAGAGAAATGAGGATGGCATGGGCAAATTAGGGGAAGTGATGTTTCTACTGGAGGACTGCCAACGCTGGAAGATGACAAGAGGTAGGGAATTTTCTTACTATTGTGAACTCTTAAAGCCATTATGGCATTCTATTGGGAGGTCAATCACTGCTAGAGTGGTGTTGGACATGTGCTTGGTGGCATATCATAAGCAGTATGAATGCGAGGAGGCAGATAGCAGTTTTGTGTGGATATAAGAGGTTGTTGAAATGGTGTTTGTGGAGTCTGCTGAGGTAGCGAGCTTGCTGTTTGATGACTCAAAAAATGATAAGTGCAAGAATGAAAGGAGATGCTATAGATGTTAAGTTGGAGGGCATTCTAGAAACATGTGGAAGTTCAAAAGACAAGGCAAGGTATCTTATTTCTTTGAAGCTGGTTATGTGGTTTGAATGGGACTACTAAATTCCATTAATTGCTAAGATGGTTGGGCTACAAAATGCTGGACACTGAATGTGGAGTTGTGGGTTACAACTTCTTCAAATGCTTTGTTAGAAGCAGGAATTGGATGTACACTTCAAGTGGAAGTGCTACTAGTTCACTAAAAGGCCTACTATTATTAGTGGGAGATACTAAATTTTGCTATGATTTATTATTACCATAAATGATTTAAGTTTTTGTATGGAATATTCAAAGAATAAGGGAAAAGAAATTGAGGGGTTATCTGCAGTGACTTGTATGAACAATGTGTATTGCAGTAGTTGCACATATTAAAATCATGGTAGAGAAATTAAATAAGAGAGATGTGAATTTGATTCTTGGCAAAGATTGGGAGTTTGGAGTGTAACCATCAACCGGCTATTCTGGAGAGATTGTGATTCTATGGAGGAGCTAGGTGAACTTGAAAGTTATGAAGATTTTGTTGAAAGTACTTGTAGTGTAGGCAAGGGTAGGAGAGGATAGGCTTATAAAATGTTGTGTGGTGTATGCATCCAAGGACCCTAGCAAGAAAAACATTATGTGGGAGATCCTAACAAAGGAGGCTAGAAGTAGGGGCCCATGATTATGGTAGGAGACTTCAATATTGTAATGTTACAGGAGGAGAAGAGAGGATAGAAGAGGTTTAGAGGTAGGCTAAAACAACAACAGTTTTCTAAAATCATGTAAGAATTGAAGTTGGCTGATTTGGGATATGTGGGTAATAGGTACACTTGATGTAATGGGAAAGAAAGAGGTGCTCAAATATTAGAGAGGCTAGATAGAGTGCTAACAAATCTCCAGGGCATACAAGACTTTCCTGCAACTATAGTTACTTGTCACACATTGGGTCAGATCATTGCCTATTACTTATTGAGTTGGGGACACATCAGGGGATGGCCACTAATAGAAGAAATCAATTTGAGAGTGCTTGGCTTGTATTTCCAAAGATTGTAGGGGTCGTATAGAAAGTCTGGAATAGATCAGTAAGAGGGAATCCCATAGAGAGTCTTTCTACAAAATTGTATATATCCCTAGTTGCTTTGAGCAGGTGGAGCAAGACTAAGATGTGCAATCTTATTAACAAGAATGACAAACTTGAAAAGGAAACCCAAGGTCTACAACTCAAGGAAGCTGAGGTGGATCTTAATGATCAGGAACATAACAAGCTCCTATATCTCATTTCTTCTTTTCACTTTAAGAGAGGTGGTGGTGACAAAGAGCAAAGGTCCAATGGGCTCAACTGGGAGAATTAAATTCTTGTTTCTTCCATGTTGTTGCAAGTTCTAGGTGGAGGGATAAGCATATACTATAGTTAAATTATGATAAAGGGGAGGTGGTTAGCTCCATAGATAAAATTAAAAGCTTATTGGTGAACTTTTTTGAGTCAAAGTGATGCAATACTGATGTTTATTATCCTCAACTATAATACCAATCTTATAGATGCATTGGATGGAATAGGAAGGAATGCACACCATGCAGATTATTGAGGAAGAAGTTATCAGAGCTATCAGATCTATAAGGATGAACAAGACTCTCGGGATGGATGGGATTGTAGTGGAGTTCATACAAGGGTATTGGGAGATTACTCAAGGGGATATTGTTAGAGTTGCACTACAATTTTTTCATGATAGATAGACGCCCAAGGATTGGAAGGATACTCTTATTGGACTTATTCCTAAACTACAGTTTGCACACTGCAATAGTTTAGGCCCCATATGTTTGTGTAATGTTGCATACAAAATAGTGGCAAGGTTCCTGGTGCAAGACTAAAGATGGTTTTACTTGACCTAATTATGAAGGAACAAGGTGCTTTTGTTCTTAGCAAACCTATCTCAGATAATATTTTGTAGCTCAAGAAGTGGCAACCAGGATGCACTCTTCAATCTCCAAAGAGGGTCTTATAGCAATAAAGGTGGATATGGAACATGAATATGTTAAGGTGAGATGGTAGTTTGTCTTATATATGATGGCATTCTTGGGCTTCCTAATAGTGTGGTGTGAGTGGCTAAATACTTGTTCTCAATACCAAGGTTTGGGGTGTTATTCAATTGGGTCACTATCCCATGGATTGAGGCCATGAGAGGACTTAGGCAAGGATGCATGTTGTCACATATGTTCGCCATTAGATCCGAATTTCTATCTGGGCTTGTGAAGAAGTATGAAGCTATGACATTAAAGGGATTTTGGTGTGGGCCAACTTCTCCAATCATTTCTCATCTGTTATATGTTATTGATGTCATTCTATATGCTCCTACTACATATGCTATTGCTAGGGTAGTAAGAAAGATTTTGGAGGATTATGGGAAGTATTCTGGGTAGAAGATAATCTTGCTAAATTAAGAGTTTATTTTAGCAAAGGGATGGTGGAAAAGAGAAGGAAGATGGTGGCTGGAAAAGTTCATATGGTCTAGGAAAAAATCTTAATTATTTGGGATACCTACTTAAGAAAAGTTGCTAAATAAAGGAGACTTTAACTTTATCATTCAAAGAGTGGAAGAACAAGTAGCAAAATAGAGAATCAGGCCTCTTTCCTCAGCAGGTAAGATTGTTATGATCAACTCTATGCTAACAATGATCCTAATTTCTACTTGAGCCATTGTGTGGTGCCAAAGAGGGCTATCAAATTAGAAATGATGTTCAGAATATACTTATGGTGTGGTGTTAATGAAGGACTTGCAACGCATTTTGTGGACTTGAGTACTATCACTTCTTCGAAGGACGAGGGTGGTTTGGGTATCCATGGTCTTAGTATTTGGCAATGGGCCCTGACTTGAAACAATGTAGGAGGATCTTTGTAAGAGTAGGTTGTGTGTGGGTGGAGGTGACGAGGAGTAAATATTTCATGGGAAAAAAGATGGGGGGTGTTCCACAGAGAGCTTTGTAGTCATGTAGACTAATCAAGAAGCCAATGTCATGGGTAATACCAAATTTGTGTGGAGAATTAGAGTGGGTAGGGATGTATGTTTTGCTAAAGACAACTGGCTCAACTTTCTTCTAATCAAGTGGTTGCCTATTTAAGCAAATATGGAGGTAGAATTGCCAAAGTGTGTTAGTGAATGCATTATTGAGCATGGGAAATGGGATATGGGAAGTCTTAAAGCTTGGGCTATTGAATTATTACTTGATAAGGTACTGCATCTTCCTTGGGTGCTGAATAATAGCATGGACTAGCTACTACGATTAGAAATTGAGTCAATGGTGGTGCACAATGCTAAGCTCTACTTCAAAATCTTTCATATTAGAGTTATGGAAAATACTGGAAGCTCAGGACCTACTGTAAGTAATTATAATAGGATTTGGAAGCTTAAGGTACTGCCTATGGTGAGGAAATTCATTTGGAGATTTGTTAAAAATTGTATTCCTACCACTGAATAGCTATTTAAGAAAAGAAAGGTGGAGTGTAGCAACTACATTTGGGTTGGTAACCAGGCCGAAACTTCACAACATTTGTGGTGTGGAAGCTGGAAGGTGACAGACGTTTGGAATGTGCAACACATGAAGGATGCTGCTACAACTCTTATTCCAAGCAGCAATGGAAGAAGTAATAGCAATTTTACATTTTAGCACGTATAAAGCACCTTGAAGGCGAATGATTTGAGGTGTGAGGGGTGTGATTAAGTATGCGGCTATTATTGCTACAACTCTTTATTACATTTAGACTATCAGAAATTTAAAAAGACATAAGGAGCAGGACATGAGTAATGTTGTTCTATTGGGAAATATTCAAGTTGATGTTGTGGTTGCAATAAGAAAGACTTGGTTTCAACCATGTCTTACGAGAGTCCACACAACTCACATCAGTTGAATGTAGCCTTATTTTGGCATCGACCTTCAACAAGATGGATCAAAATCAATTGTGATGTGGCAGTTTGAGATGATGTTGCAGGGCGAGGAATTGTTGTCAGAGATCACCTTGGTGTGCCAATGCTTGTTGTTGGAAGGAGGGTTGTTTCTCAATCAAGCATAGCTATGGAGGTGCATGTCATTTTGTAGGCTTTGACATTGCTCTAGTCAAAGTTCTTGATTTATCATACTATTGAGATTCAATCAAATTCTACTATGGCTATTTAGGAGGTTGGCAATTTTTATGACACCCTTCATGTGGAAGAAGATTCAAAGACTCTCTCTGGTATGTTGGTAGTATGGATACCTTTTGGTTAATGCATATTTATAGGCAAGAAAATGCCCCAACAGACTAGGCGGCACATTACGCATGCTCATCTTATTTTACGTGGGACTGGGGTATGCCAAGCTACTTTTGATGCATTTGTTTTTAGAATTTTTGTTTGATCCTCTATAAAGGATATTTTGTAGGCTTCAATCATTAATAAATTATCAATGGAACATAAAGTCTTTGATTTCTCATAAAGTGCTGATGGAGTCCAAAGAGTAGCATCTACAAACCCCTTGTCAACATCGTTTATGGTTTAGACTATGATGGTATCTGATAATATTTGAGCCCCCAACTTTTGTTCTTGATTAATGAAATCATCTTTAGCAAATGCTTTCACAATGGTTGCTCTTTCATAAATCCAAGAATTTTTAATCTGACTATGAAATAAGAATGCTCACGGCTGTCCCTCTTAATCATTACTCTGATCCCAATGGCCAACTAAATAGGCTTGAAATCTTATGATGTTATCTTATTCTAATGTATCCAGAGCATGGGTTGGCTTTGAGCACTCCAATTTCTTTAAAGTAACAATGCTGAGGACATGACCCAGCCAGCTAATTTCGAACTACATTGTTGAGCAAAGGATCAAGATGAGTGGTGCACACCAAAAGGTGAATCGATTGGCACAAACCAAGGTCCAACTACTAGCTTTTTAACTACAACAACTTAAATATATGCTATTGGAGCTGAAATTACTGTGGCTATTTGTACCAGACTTGCTCTCCAATGGATCTTTGTTAAAGGATTTAGATTGTACTCATTCAAATTACCAGACTCATGGAGTCCGATATTGTTATTTATTGTAACTACTTCCCTATGTCAGGATTGGGTAATTTGTGTGTCAGTAGTTTTCCTTTGATGTGGTGGCCATCTCTCAAGCTCCCATTCTAGAATTTAACACTAAATCTTTGTAACCCATCACCACCATGGTAGGCTCTTTCCTACCATAGAAAGTTGATAGGGCAAAAATTTCAAAGATGCATCATCGACACGAAGGTCATATGATCTGACAAGTTATCATGAATGTCAAGCAGTCAGGCAAAAGCCTGCATCAACCTTTTCCCTAACAAATGCATCCCTTTCAAAAGTCAGGGCTTGGTGCACGTATTAGCTCTTGAATTATTATGGTTATCTGAGTAGCAAGTACCATCTAGCAAACTATAACTTGTTTAATGAGCCATTTGTAGTTTCACAATCTAAAATTATTTATACTTACACATGCATGGCTTAATATTTGAGAGAAGCATATGACTATTGGTAGGATCAACCAGGTAAATTACAATGATAATGCACTAGGTAAAATCCATTATCCCAATTAACATGTTCTTCATGTCTTGTGATAACTTACTCAAAGGAAGAGCAAATGCTCCCAATTTGAGATACCATCCTCTAAGTTTCAAAACATTGCCTATCAACAATTGCATTTCGTAAGGACAACCCTGTTTGGCAGAGAATAAAAAGATTGAAATGAATGATTTCCAAGTCCATGCAAACAAGAGAGCAGGGATGACCATGCCTTCAACAGCAATACAAAACATCGTAGTTCCAACACTGGAGTGTTGTGGCATAATAAAAATAATTGAATGGAACTACCCATTCGATTGATAAGCAAAAGAAATATGAATTTCCTCACAAAGAAGGTTCGATCAAGTGACAAAGCCCTACTAATATAATGGCTGACCACACCAAGAGGTAGCTATGCTATACAAAGCAACACCACAAAAAATATCTATTGTGCAAAAATGGTCTCACGTCAATCGAATTCCATTAGCCCAAAGAGCCTCAAAGATGTACAAAAAAGAAACACAAAGGGTCAAATTAGGGATGAAGGCCTTGGCAACACCTACATTGTATGACAAGAAATACTTGGCACAATGTGCAAAAGGAATAGCCTGCTGAACGGACATAAAGCCACGCAAAAATTGTACCACTTGAAGACACCTATTGAGCAACCCCTTGTTCCTACATTGGCATTCCCAAGATATGATAGGTCAAAAAGAGTCACACATTTCTCAAATAAAGTGCCACTACATGAGGAAACCCATAATAACTAGTACCAAAAAGGGATTGAACAAGGATGACAAGGACTTGTCCAAGCGCTAGGGGCTCCACCGAACCTTCACTGAGACCCGTTGCCTAAATGAAAGTGCAAAGGGCATCAATTTGAATAGCAAATAGCCCCACGCTCCACCACGACAGTGCACTGCTTGGGCAGCAACCTGCATGTTCAAACCCTAGCATACATTACACATCTATGTGGCAGCAATCCATAGTGTTAAAAATCCAGAAACAAGCTACTCTTTGTGGTTCAAACAAGTCTCCCACACAGGTCACGACTGAGCCTGAGCAAGCAGTGCACTGGCATGCACTCCGCACCAACAGCGTAGGGCTATGACTATAGCCAAGAGTGCTTAAATAATTTGAGCACATCGAACGATTCACCTTCCACTTTGGTGCAGGCAGCACTACATCAACCTTCCTACATGCAAATTATTTATTATGATAATTTTGAACAAGACAAGACTACCAATAGGTAATCAAACTTATCCATGCACCAGGAGTATGCAGTGTAAAATTTCTCATAAACGTTACACTTCTAGAACCAACATTCCACACACGATGGTAATAATTGAGGGCGCTCAGAGAAGACACCCACTGTATGGCAAGTAGGCATGCCATAGTGCACGCACCCTTTGCATTGGCACTACATATGCTTAAACCATTCCTTATATTGAACCTAAAATCATAGAATTTTCTACAAGCCAAATAGCATTTAACATGCACACATTTTGGTTGCTAGTGAGCTCTCTCGGACAAGCCCTCAGATTGGTGTAGATAAATGCCAGCACGAGCGGGTAGTGAAAGCCGTGCCATCAGAGCTAGGCACTGACTTGTAGCCCAAAATGCTTAAACCCCTGGCAAAATGACTCATCCAACTTCCAATATTGCTTTAGGCCACATAGCCTACAATATTCCTACTACTAGATTGCATATTGCATCAACTCTGTCAAGGAAGAAGATAAGACCATAAATAATTAATCACCTTAACCATATGTCAGCAAGTCGTAGTAGTAAAAATACCAAAAAAAGGTTATAATTAGGGTCCTCACATGCCATGCTCATAGGTTGTTTCTGGGAGTGCACAGATAGGCACCCCACGTGTAAGAGAAGGTTGGCCATTGTTCGTGCATGTGGTGGACAGGCACTACGTGATTAAACCATACTAAAGATTGGAACAACAATTTTACACTACTCTACAGGCAACATTACATCTCACATTCCCCCCTGTGAATTGTATATTTGCAAAATTTCTATCATGAAAGAAGGCAAGGCTATATATAGGTAATTGCCTGATCCCAGGGGTAGTAGCACAGAGCTAAAAATCCTAATAAAAGTTATAATTTTCTAAAGACAAATGACATAGGCATACTTTGCACCTTAATTCACATTGATAGGACACCGCGCGCGTGCACCATGCACATGACTATGCACAGCACCACCAGTGCTCTATGAAGGATACAACCAAAAAATGTGTAAATTGTTGCACTTGTTGCCTCATCAATCTTTCACTTCATTGCAAGCCACACAGCGTCACACATTCCCACATGTAGATTGCATATTGTAATGAATTTGTCGATGAATGAGGCAGGTCTACTAATAGGTAATCACCGTATCCCTGCTACAGCCGCCTACATAGTTAAAAATATTGATAAAAATAACAATTTTCTTAAGACAAATGATGTGGGTGCACGTTGCACCTCAGCAAGTAGCAATAGGCAACACTGGCATGCACAGTGCACATGCCAACTTGCAGGACCACTAGTGCTCTGCAAAGGATACAACGCAAAATGTGTAAACCGTTGCACATGTTGAATTGTCCATCATTCACTTCGTTGCAAGCCACTTAGTGTCACACATTCCCACATGTAGATTGTATATTGTGACAAATATGTCGATGAATGAGACAAGTCTACATAAAGGTAAACGTCGTATCCCTGCGACAGCAACTCGTAGGGCTAAAAATCTCGATAAAAGTTACACTTTTCTGTCACTAAATGATAAAGTGTTCATTGCACCTCAGTGCATGCAGATAGAACACACCATGTGTGCAGTACCACCAGTGCCTTGCTAAGGATTCAATCCAAAATGAGTAGACCATTGCACATGTTGTACCATCCATCATTCACTTCACTACAGGCTACACAGCATCACACATTCCCATAAGCTGACTATATATTGTGAAAAATCTGTCGATGAACGAGGCAAGTCTAATAATAGGTAATCTCCGTATCCAAGCGGCAGTAGCTCACAAAGTTAAAATCCCATTAAATGTTACACTTTTCAGCTGCCAAATGACGTAGGTGCAAATTGCACCTCAGTGCACAATGATAGGCACTACATGTGCATGTGGTGCATTGCCTACACGAAGCACCATCAGTTCTCTATGAGTGATACAATCCAAAATGCCTAAACCATTGCAAATGATACATCATCCATCTTTCAATTTGCAGTCCGTTGCAAATTGTATATTGAAGCAATTGTTTCAATGAATGAGGTAAGTCACTAATTGGTAATCGTTGTATCCCTGTGATAGCAGCTCTTAGAGCTAAAAATCCAAATAAAGCTACACTTTTCTACAACAAAATGTCATGGGTGCACATTGCCACTGAGCGCACACAAACAAGACACCACATGCATGCAAAGTGCACATGGCTACATGCAGCACCATCAGTGCATTGGCACTATGTTATTAAACCACCCCGAAGAATAGAAAAAAAATCTTACAATAGACTGTAAGCTGCATTGCGTCCCATTTTCCCACCAGCAAAGTGTATATTTGTGAAATTTCCATCATGAAAGATGGCAAGGCTCTCTGTAGGTAATCGCATGATCCATGGGGCAGCAGTCTATAGAGCTAAAAATCCAAATAAAAGTTACATTTTCTGAGGCCAAATTTTGTGGGTACACATTGCACCTCAGCATGTGGCAATAGGTGACCATGCAGTGCGCGATGCACATGCCTGCATGTTGCACAATCAATGCTCTGCAAAGAATTCAACCAAAAACACTTAAATCATTTACAAAAACATCCATCTTTCACTTCACTGCATGCCACATAGTGTTACACATTCCCACTTCTGGATTGTATATTGCGGCAAATCTATCAACAAATGACGCAACTCAACCAATAAGTAATCATCCTATCCCTGCGATAGCAACCCACTGAGCTAAAAATTTAGATAAAAGTTACACTTTTTTGAAGCCAAATTAGTGGGAGGACATTGCACTTTAAAAAGTGTCGATTGGACAACTCGCTTGCGCATGGTGTACATCACTGTAAGTAGCACCATTAGTGCTCTATGAAGGTTAGACCAAAATGTGCAAACCATTGCACATGTTGCACCATCCATCTTTCACTTCACTGTAAGCTGCACAGTGTCACATATTCCCACTTATGGATTGAATATTGAGACAAATCTATCAATGAATAAGGCAAGTCAACCAATAGGTAATCGCCGAATCCCTATGGCAGCAGCCCATAGAGCAAAAAATCCTGATAAAAGTAACATTTTCCAATAGCCAATTGATGTGGGTGATGCACGTTGATAAGCCACCGTGTGTATGCAGGGTGCACATGCCTATGCACAGCAACACTAGTGCCTTGTGAAGGATATAACCACAAACTTAAACCATTGCAAATGTTGCACCATTCATCTTTCACTTCGCCACAAGTCACACAGTGTCACACATGCCCACTTGTAGATTGTATATTGCAACAATTTTGTCGACCAATTAGGCAAATCTTCCAATAAGTAATTGTCATATCCCCACGACAGTAACCCACAGATATAAAAATCCTAATAAAAGTTACACTTCTCTTAAGCCAAATGATTCGGGTGCACATTGCACCTCAGCACGCACAGATAGGCCATGACATTTGGGTGCTGTAGGCATGTCGGCACGCTGCACCATCTGTGCCTAGTCACTATGTGATTAAACCATATAGAAGATTGGAACAACAATCTTACACTAGTAAGCTAGCCCCACTACATCCCACATTCGCACCTATGAAGTGTATATTTGTGAAATTTCCATCACGGAATAAGGCAAGGCTACTTGTAAGAAATTGCCAAATCCCGTGGGCAACAGCCCATAGAGCTGAAAAATCCGAATAAAAGTTGCACCTTTTTGAAGCCAAACGATGCGGGTGCATGTTGCACCTTGATGCAAGCTAATAGGCAACCACGCCTGTGCATGGTGCACATACCTACATGCAACACCACCAGTGCTCTGCGAAGGATACAACCCAAAATGCATAAACCATTGCACATGTTTCACCATCCTTCTTTCACTTCACTACATGCTGCACAACATTACACTTTCACACTTGTGTATCATATACTGTGACAAATCTGTCAACAAATGATGCAATTCTACCATTAGATAATAGATGTATCCCTGTAGCAGTAGCCTATAGAGCTAAAAATCCAGATAAAAAGTTACAATTTTCTACAGCCAATTGACATGGGCACACAATACACCTCATTGCATGTCGATAGGCCAAAATGTGCATGCACGTAGATAGGTAAAAGACTTGTGCTCATGCCTCTAGGCCCCTACACATGAGCGTGCCAATGTGCTACCATGCGTTCAAGACGTGCACATGCTTGTTCATAGCACCATTAGTGCTCTGTGAAGGACACAACTCAAATTGCAGGAACCATTGCATATGTTGCAACATCCATCTTTCCTTTCTCTACAGGCTGCAAAATGTCACTCATTCCCACTTGCTGATTGTATATTGTGACAAATCATTCGATGAATGAGGTAAGTCTACCAATAGGTAATTGTTATATCCTCGTGGCAGTGGCCCGCAATGCTAAAATACTAGAAAAAAGTTACACTTTCTTGTAGCCAAATGACACGGGCACATGTTGCACCTCTGCATGTGTCGATAGGCAATCGCGAACACAAGTGTCGACAAGCCCCAACGTGACATAACTTGGACAGGTCACCAAAATCGACAGCCCTTTGTGCACGCATTGATAAATATTTCACTACATGCACACATGTGGTGCACATGCCCATGTGTAGCACCATCAGTGCTTTGTGATGGATACAACCCAAAATGGTTAAACCATTGCTCATGATGCACCATCCATCTTTAACTTCGCTCAAGGCTATATAGCATCACACATGCCCACTTGTGGATTATATATTGCAAAATTTTTGAAGAGCAAGGATGCAAGACTAGCTATAGGTAATAACATTTTCCATGCCGCAGTAGCAAGCAATGATAAAAATCTCGAAAAAATGTTACTCTTTTGTCTACAAGAAGTGGAATACATTGCTGTTGTGTGCCCGTGAAAAGGCCCCAAGCCTAGGCAGACACACGATATTGCACGCGTAGAGGCAGTGCTTCATGCGTGCACTTAAGGAGGCCATCGCTCGTTGACGCATTTAGACAACGTGCAACTTGCACTAGCCATATTTCATGTTAGACCAATTATCTTAAACATTTCTACAGGCCACATAGTGTCCTGCATACCCACTCCTAGATTGTATGTCGCAACAATTCTATCAAGAGGTAAGAGTCCCAATAGTTTATCACCTTATCCATGTGACAGTAGCCCGTGGTTCATAAAATTCCAAAAAATGTTATACTTTGTGGCCCTGCATGAAGTGCATGGAAGTTGTTGTTGAGCACACAGATAGGTCTCAAGTGAGCTCAAAATGAACCAAGCAAACAAAATCATGCAAAAAGTCCTTGAACGTGCTCAAATAGTGCCCCACGTGTGCTCAAAAGGTCCCTTGTGAGTGTGCCCACCATCCTCCACGTGCGCACATGGATAGATTGCAACACAAGCACTGTGATGTAGTGCACTCAATGCTGTGACAGTTGTGTTGCTCCAACCGTGCTTGGATAGGGTCTTAACACAACACGCACAAGCCCTAGAACAAATTGGCATGCTCATAAAACAAAAATAGGAATTACTTTAAAAATGTGAGTGATGAAGCTAGCAAAATTTTTCAATCTTTTTATAGAGCTTTGGAGGTCATTCCACAAATCCACAAATTAGATATTACAAAGTGAGGCATAAGCCTTTCACCTAAGTAGAGCCACCAAGGGGCACATCGTAAAGACAGTTTCACAGTACTTGCACAAAAGTATTCTCACAAAGTATCATAATATGGTGAGCTAAGTCAAGCTATTGAGAGCAACTGAGCAAGCGAACAAACAAGAAAGCTCATATTTTTGCTCAATAAAAACTCATATGACTTCAACCTCTCATAGGAGGGACGATGAACTGTAACATTGGGTTGGATCTTAGTGGATCATGATAGTAAGGCCACTCTGTCACTTATAATGCATCATCTGAAATTTAAGTCGTCTACAAAGGATTCTACCCATCGTTCATTCTTATCTATCATTTCTTGTGGTGTCCATGCCATCCAACTTTCTGAGACACAAGACGGCTGTGGTCTTTTGCCCTAGGGGTGCTAAGCCCCTACAACAGGCCAACAGGCGAACGCAGGCCTAAGCACCTCATCTTAATATGGATTCTAACTTAGAGGCATTCAGTCATAATCCTACACATGATAGCTTCGAACGACTGGCTTTTTAACCAAGTGCGATTACTAATTGTGTGAATCAATGGTTCCACTCATACTAGGTTGAATTATTATCATGACAAATTCATCAATAGGGTAAAACTAACCTGTCACACGATGGTCTAAACCCAGCTCACATTCCTTATTAGGGGTGAATAATCCAAAACTTGGTAAATTCGACTTTACAATGATAGGAAGACTTGGCATCGAAGGATAAAAAAGCAACATCGTTATGAATGCTTGGCTGTCACACGCCAGTTATGCCCATGGTAACTTTTTTGACACATCTAGCATGAAATTTTGAAAGCCTAAAGGATTGATATGTCACGCTTTCACTGTTGTATTCACACTAGAAATCAGAATCGAACGAGTTGTTCAGTTGATCATAGGACACCTACGTTATCTTTTAACAGATGTGTTGTCCCGACCAAATTCCCACCTGATAATGTCTTTTGCCCAGATGGACTCATTGAGGTGAGACTTGCAAGAAAAAGGAGTGGTTGGGCCCCAAACCTCCACTTCAAGGAATAAGTACAAGAATGTTAAAAATTGTGGTATTTAAATTCCATCGATAAGCTGACTCTTACTTATGCTACACCTCTCAAGTTATTTCAAAAAGTCAGATTAGAGTCAAGCTCAATAGGTCTTCTTTCCCTAATGATTCTGTCAAACTCATTATCTTGCCTGTGGTCCCACTAGATTATAGACAGGGACAATGGAAATCTCGTTAATCCATTCATGCACGTCATTAATTACATGATGAGACATTTGGCTACCTTAAGAGAGTTAAAGCTACTCCCACTATTTACTCATGCTTTGTTGAATTTCTTCACTTTGACATTCAGAGCACAGGCAAGAAATTACATTACGTGAGCACTCTTGAGGATGATTGCAATGCATTTTTTTAATTAAACAGTTAGATTCCCCATGTATGTACCAGTTTTGAGTCGATTGTTCGACTCTTGGGGAAGGACCCCGTAGGGGCCGCTCCAAATTTGTCCCTCATCTGGCATGCATCAACCAACTCCAACATGCAACCAGGTCAAGCAGTACATCGATAGCCAATGCATTCGGGATTGGGACTCCCTTGCCAAACCCTTAGAGCCAATCCTTTTGACATTGTCATGGATCCATTTTGCCAATTTTTCTTTCCTACATTGCTCCATCGACGAGAGGCTATTTACCTTGGAGACCTATTGCTGTAAGGGTATGATCGAGCACGGAAGGTGCTTAGCAATCCAGATTTTCAAGGGTCTCCAGGGGCACATTCTACACCGCTCAATATGTGGTGCCCTTCCAACCATTTTGCCCTACCTCTAATTGAGCCGTTTCTAGGGCTGATAGGCTATTAAGAAAAAAAGATAACTCTTCCCAATCCCCCACTGACGTCTTTAGACCAATTGAAGTTACCATCAACCACTACATCTTAGCTCGAGAATTTTAATTCTACTCCCTTTCATAGCTCGTACCAAACGACACTCTCTGAAAGGGTTTCCCCCATCTCTTAAGATCGACCACCTCATGTTCAAGTGTCATTCACATGGAACCTTTTCCTTCTTCGATCTTCAAAATTCTCAATTGAATATTTGTTACTACAACAAAGATCTACACCAATGGACACTCTAAGTAGGCTCATGCCTTAAATTTTGCAGCTACTGTTGCACCCTTCCACTCATTATGGACTTGCATTGCTCTAATGGTAAGGTGTGGGTCGCACAGTTAAGTGTCATCCATTTTTGGGGCTAGTTTGTTCAATAGGTGAGCTGTTATACACTCCTTAATAGATTTCAACTTCTATGACCACCGTCCTGCTGTCTTAATCGACCAACACCTTTTCTGAGCTCTAGGTTAGCACGTCGTTGGACACTGTAACCCAGCTTTTGGTTCATCATATACTGTTAGTTATGCTTACCAAAAATGGCTCACTTGGATCCTGGATTCCTTGGCTCAACTCATTAAAGAAAAACATCTTAACTATTTAAAGTTTGAGAATAGGTCTAGGGAATTGTGCCCTAGATGCCTCTAACCATTTGCTTTACCTGATAGAACTCTGACTATAGCTCCAGCTATCCTAAGGAAACTTCAAAGGGAACCAGCTACTAGATGGTTCGATTAGTCTTTTGCTCTTACGCCCAAGCCAGACAAATGATTTGCAAGTTAGTAACATTGTGGGCCTCTGCCAGAGTTTCCTCTGGCTTTTCCACACTCAGTCATAGTTCACCATCTTTTGGGTCATGACAGTCGTGCTTTCACTGGAACACTTCACAGAAGATTTGAGTCAATTGGTGGCTCACCCTTGAAAGGAGGATCCCATCAATCAGCTTCCTTGTGTCATTCAGGCTTGCAAACCCATTGACTCGCAAATATGTCAGACTCACTGGTCCATGTTTCAAGACAGGTTAGATGGGGAGCACACTGGCCATCACCCATGCACATGGTATTGCCAAGGCACGCTTTAATTGTGCAAGCTATGTGACTACCTACCACGATGATTTCATCTTGTGCGACCTGCACCTAGGCTTGGTCACCATGATTGCATGAGACGGTCTTATCCTCGAGCCGTGCAACAAACCATCATTGAACATTCTGCATCCAACTGAGGCACACCATTGACCCCCATCTACTTCCCCCTTAACAATTTCAAGCACGCTTTGACTCTTTTTTCAAAGTCCTATTTATCTTTCCCTCGTGGTACTTGTTCGCTATCAGTCTCTCGCAATTATTTAGCCTTGGACAGAAATTACCATCCAATTTGGACTGCATTCCAAAACAACTTGGCTCACTTATAGTGCCTCATGTAGCAACAAATTACGAGCCAAATGAGGCTCTCACCCTCTCCAGCACCCCTTTCCAAGGAGACTTGATCCTGATATATCATCGAGGATACCTCTCAAGACTACACTTTAGGCTTTAGGCTGCCTGATTTCCAACTGCTTGTCTAATTTTTTCTCACTGTTACTAAGGCAATCCTTGTAAGTTCCTTCTCCTCCACTTATTTATATGCTTAAACTTAATGGGTAGCAACACCTAACATGAGGTCAAGATTCTACACATTGGAGCATGGAGTTGGAATAGTGAGGGGCATCTCCTTGTCGCCCTACAACTTTGATTCTCGCTGGCCTACACCACGACAACCGTGGCATCCACTTCTGACCATGTCCATAGTTGACCATCACCTAACTCCTCAACATGCCATGCAACAACATGGGGTGCCATCAATCACCTCCAAACCAGGGCCTGGGACCCAAACCAATGATTCCAAGCTTTCACAAGAAGAGACAGGTTGCATTACACCCAAGCAACCGTGCCCTCAGCTTGCATCCTCAGGCGCAACTTGCATTCAAAAAATGGATGGTTCATAGGATTCTACAATTCACAACATGTATTGCATTTCACTAAATTCTTCATTGGTGCAACAGCCAAGATATCCATTGTTAAGAGTTTTTTAATGTTCAATTGCCAAGCCTCATTAGAGCTGATGATGAATAGCATGCTCCTCTATAGCCTTAATATTTTCTCCCCATTGGCACTTGACCATGCCCACAAGTTGTTGTTTATCCCCTATAGAATTGAGCTCCAAATGAAAGCAAGGGAACTTTCTATGAAATAAAGTGATAACAAACAATCATCGTACACCCACATGTTGAACATATCACTCCATTATTCATACCTCTCGAGATCCTTCCACAGGTTCACTAAAAAAACCTTGTTATGACTTCTCCTTCCTCTAAATGATAAGATTCAATGGACTCTGGTCGAGTCACATGTGGCAAACCACCTACATCACAGTGATCCAAACACTTCACTAGACCATTCAATCTATAGAAGTGACAGGTGGTATGTGCAAATGGTGGGGATGTAATCAGCATGGGTTGATGACTCGTGCTTACTAGGAATTCCTTGTTGAAGACCAATAATTGCAATGATTTATCCCCATTGTGATGAAATGTTCATAAGTTTACCTAGACTATTTGATCAAGGCAATGGACTCGTTGAATACATAAATGTAGCATACGTGCAGTCGAGAAAATCTAAGAGTTGTGATCTTGTTTGTTAACGAAATTAACCAGACAAATTGCTCCACCAACTAAGAACAGCCATGCATCACCATCCATAAAGTCCATAATGAGCTCTCAATCTATCAATTCCTACTATGTCTAGACCTAGTAAGCTTCCCAGTGTTGAGTCAAATTAAGTTGTAGACTCTACTCCTGGTGGTGCCCTTCCATCAATTCTTATAAGTTTTAGTCTTGTGTGGGTGATCCCAAATGGTGCCTTTGTGAGGGTTTTGATTTCTACATTTCGTCAATGTTCGGTGTGTGTGGTGCGTTGTAGCTACTTCTCTAGTGCTCATACATCGCATGCACTCGCGTTTTTCTTCTGTGCTTTAGCCTTGTGGCCTTCATTGTGGGCTTGCAGGTGCATGGCACTTCTACACACTGGTAGACTAATTGCTGCATCTGGAGGTTTCTGTGTGGATGGATCATTGTTCGTTGAAGAATTGCACCTTGCATGTTTGGTGCAGATAACATTCCATGACCTTTTTTGTTTTAGGTTTTGCTGTGTGCCTTTGCAATTGTGAGGAAAATTGTGGATGACGACCTAATTGGGGTGCTTTTTTAAATTTCAAATTTTGAATTTTTAGAATTTTGGAAAATTCTGAAGTGTAGGAAAATCAATTTTTTTAATCTGAGGCATGCTGAGGTGCTGGAACACAATTCATTGCTTATTCTACGTCACAGTGAGGGTTATCTCTCCCCCTTGTAATTTTAATTCCACGTGTGTTGTGCTGCTGGTGTAGCTATATGCCACTTTGCCTGATAATAACACACAGTGTTGCTCCTGGCTTTGCAATTATTGATATCACATAGTTGCTGCTGTGATCTTCTATAATTTTATTTGCTAGTGCAAAAAATTGTAATAATACAAGGATGCAGCACTGCATCCTCTGCTTGCTGATGGAAGCTCTACATCTTTAGCAATTACTGGGATTACAGCTACTCTTCCTGAGATTGCTATTTTCTTTGAGCCATTGCCACTGTACTTAATTTTGTATTTGTGTGCATTGTGCGGTTGTTTGATTGGTGTGTCCCTGCACTGGAGTTTCACTGCTACAGTCTGCCCTGGAGCTCCTAATTTTAGAAGTTTCTGATCATGCAGTAGCTGCAGTTTTGCGCTTGTGATTTTACTATTCTGCTTGTGTTAATTGCTACTATTTTCTACAAGTGTATGTGATTATTGCACGAGTAACCCATCAATGCTTTGGACTACTTGTGACTCTTTACATCCATTTCCTTGATGCCCTGCATTTCCAACTGAACCTGAGGTGTGGATTGACTGATTTATCCGTAGTTTTGACGTTAATCAAGTTATGGCAGGTACTAAAGTTAGGAAGAGTTATAAGAAATCTAAGAGCAATGTGGGCACTTGTTTCATTAGAGATGATATGCCCATTGTTGGATGCAGAAAAGAGGTTAACAATGAAAGGAAGGGTTTAGTTCTTAGCATGTCTATAATTGATGGGGATGCTGGTTACCTTGTACACGAAATTGACATTTGTATAGACTCTGCCAAAATCTCTAGTAGCGCTGTGACTCCGAGTGATGGTGCTTTGGTTTTTTACCCTGCGTTGGCACTTGTGGCATGCACGGGTTGTGCATGGGATGATGTGTCCGAGAGTTCCCAATGTGGTGATGATACTAAAGTAGGGAATGCTGTGCACTTTGCAGTTGCCGAGAAGGCCAAACATACAACCAAAGCAAGTTTGAAGGACACATTGACCACAAACAACAATGTGTCTAGAGCTGTTACTGCCTCCTTTGTGAGGCCTGCTCTCATCAATATTAAGGATCAGGCTAATTCTATGCCCAATTATTTGGAAAATGATGCCATCGTAATGTCGAGCGAGGCTTGCTTTCAGTGGAGAGAATTCCACCAATTCATCTCGTGGGTCGGGTCTATGTGAATACACTTCCATTTTTTTGTGATTGCAAGATTACTACAAAGGCGTTGGGGACACATCAAAAATTTTTGAACCCTGGACTTGTCATCTGGATGCTTCTACCTACACTTGAATCAATTGAAGACAGAAATGCTATGTGGCTTGGCGGCCCACGGCAAGTGGCTGGGCAAGCCTTGGGGCTTGATATGTGGTCTCCTAACTTTAAGCCAGCAGCTATGATAGCTATGTGCACTCCCATGTGTGTGTGATTCTCAGCTCTACCACTATTATACTGGGACACCATAAACGTTTTGCAATTCGCTAAGACTGTAGGTGAGCCTATCCTACTTGATGGGTGGACAGTTGACATGCAATGTTCCACTTTTGAAAGAGTGTGCATCCAGATGGTTGGTCAAAGCCACTCAAGCCTAGGATGTGGCTTAGTGGGGAATTGGGGAGAACATTTCAGGCCTTTCAGTATTGGGGCTACTTCGCATGTGTTTTACATGTGACCATGTTAGCAATTTTTCTGATCAATGTCCAACAAGATTGCCTGTGACTATGGCAACCAGACATGCAAAAGAAATAGTGACTCCCAGCACTTAGGGACTCGCATGGGGGGCAATGGCTACAAGTGTTACAGTTTATGTGCAACATACTCAACGCACACAGTCCATGTCAGAACAAGATGATGGCGCTGCCAAGGAGGTACTCGGGTCATGGATGCTGGTGTAGCCATGATGCTGGAAGTAGGCCATGCTAACATAGAGAAGCACCCTATTTCAATAGGCTGGTTAGAATACATACGGGGCATCAAGGGGGCCAGAGAAGGTTGAAGTTAGGGGAGGTACATTGCCAGAAGGAGGAACATTTCTAATGATTGGGGGAGGGAGCCATTTAGAAGGGTTTGGACCCTCAAAGATCAAAAGGGCAAGGGGGTTGCTTCACAAATTATTTCACCTATGGCTGATAGAATCCTTGATAAGACTCTAAATGTGGCAGATAGAAAAGGAAAAGGGGTAGTACAATAGCCTGAACATGATGTAGAAGAAAATAAGTGCTTTGATGCTTCACAACATCACACGGGATGAGAAGGGGTTCCCCTCCACTACACTTTTTGGGGTGCAACACTTTGGAGCATTGAAGTTGAGGTGACGTGTGGCTATGATGCAAAGTTGGGGTGATAGTAGATTGCTAGTGTGCAGGTGTTGGTGCAGTATGGCTCTTGCTGTAGATGTGAGTTTACTAAGTGATTATTCAAAAGCATAAAATGAAGGTGTTCATAGGGAAACCTGGGCACGATTGAGCCAAGGCTGAAGGTGGGAGCATGCGTGGGGATTTTCCAAGCCACTATATGCGTGACACTTTACTATTGTAGAACTCAGTTGTGTATGCAACTAGGCCCTAGACGAGCTTGATTGATAGATGCCATCTATAGCCATGTGCAATCTGCTCTGGTGTCACTATGGATCATTGTGGGCATCATGGGTTTGGCAGAACCCCAGTGCATGTGTGGCAGTGTTGCTACAACCATTGTCGTTTGAGTATTAGAATTGTAGTTGTAGGGGATAGATGCTGGGCTTACTTCCTTTGATGTAATGATCAAGATCATAATGTGGAACATCCAAGGCATTCAAGATAAGAAATCCAGGTGCTATCTACAGAGGTTTATTAGGGATGGAAACATCACTATCATGGCACTTGTGGAGAATAGAGTGCAAAACCTCAATAGGAGGTATGCCGACTTGCTATTAGGTAGGGATTGGAACTTTACTGTGCAACCTTTGACAAGAAATTTGTGGGAATCATTGTAATATCGAGATGTTGGCTGGATCTTAAATTCATTAGATCTTCAATGCATGTCTTAGCTGTCGAGGCACATTTGAAGGGGACTCAAATGTGAAATACTACGTGGTCTATGCCCCAAAGGAGTCTTATAGATGGACAATGGTGTAGGAAGTCTTGAGGGAGGAAACAAAGAGTGGGGTCCCTTAATAATTGCAGGGGACTTCAGTTTAGTAATGTCGCAAGGGGAGAAGAGTGGTGGAAAGAAATTCAACATTGGGTAATGGCAGTAAGAATTCTTTGATACTATGCAAGACCTGCATCTTGTTAACCTGGTTTTGTGGAGAATAAGTACACCTAGTGCAATGGCAAGGTGGGAAGGACCAGAATTTGGGAAAGAATAGACAGGGCACTTATAAATTTTTAAGGGCCCAAAGAGTTTCCAAAAACAATAGCGACTCATTTGTCTCGGATTGGATCGGAGAGGCCAGAGGAGGGCCACAGGATAAAGAGTTCAATTTGAAAGTGCTTCTTGTGTTCCCACAAATGGCAGGTGTGGTGCAACATGTGTGGAGTAGACATACTAAAGGTAACCTCATGGAAGGACTCTCCACAAAATTTCACAGATGCCTTGCTACTCTACGAAAGTGGAGTAAGATAGAGATAAGGAAAATTATAGATAGCAATATGAAGATTGAGAGGAAAATCAGTATCCCCCAAATTAAAGAATCTGATGAAGGGCTAGATGAAGAAGAACACAGTCAACTTGGAAGCCTCATTTATAGTTTTCATAGAGGTTGTACACTTGAAGAGAGGTGGTAGTGGCAAAGGGCCAAGGTACATCGGGCTCAATTGGGAGACAGGAATACTAGTTTCTTCAATGTGGTTGCAACCTCTAGATGGTACAACAACCACATTTTGTAGTTAAAGAATGACATGGGTGAGGTGGTTGCCTCTACAGAGGGTATTAGCACATTACTCACAAGTTACTTTGAGGCAAAGTTGGCATGGTAGTGATAAGGAGTACCCCTCGTTGCAGTATCTACCACACAGATGTATCAATTTGGTGCAGGAGAGCATGCTCACTCTATAGGTAACTAAAGACAAGGTCATCTCCACTATCTGGGCTATCAGGAAAAACAAGACACCAAGAATTGATTGGGTCACAGCTGAGTTTATTCAGGGTTACTGTGAGATTACTTAGAGTGACATTATTCGTGCTATTCTTATGTTGTTTAAGGAGAACCAAATGTCTACAACTTGAAAGGGCACATTGGTGGTCCTTATTCCTAGAATGTAGGGTGCAAGCAAGCCAGAACACTTTAGACAATCAACTTATGCAACATGGCTTACAAGATTGAAGCTAGAATCATGGTAAAAAGTCTCAAAAGAGTGTTTCCTGACATCATTACTAAGGAGGAGGGAGCCTTTGTGCCTGGGAGAACTATATCTAATAACATTTTCATTGCACAAGAGATGGCATCAAGGATGCACTCATCGATGTCTAGGGCTGGACTCATGGCAATGAAGGTTGATATGGAGCGAGCTTATGACAATGTCAGGTGGCAATTCATTATCGATATGATCAAATTCTTTGGGTTCCTAATGAGATAGGGTGAGTGGGTGAAGGCCCACTGTCCCCTTATTTATTCACTATTGTGTCTGAGTATCTATCCATGCTTATGCAGGAATATGAAACCAGGACATTACTTGGATTTTGTTGTAGGTAGAACTCTCCAAGTGAATGCATCTCTTATATGTTGATGATGTATTGCTATACGTGCCAGCAAGGCTGTGCGTGAATTTGAGCAAAGCATGGCGTGCGACAACCACATGCCTACAAGAAGTCCAATCTTGAAATGAACACATCCTGGGCACACACATAACTAATCCTGGGCACGCCGAGGTATACTACGGGATTGTGGTAGCTTGTCGTGCAACAATTTCTTTAGTTTCTCTATTACAACAAGGGAACAAAATTTTAATTGTCAAGGTCAAATCTAAACCTAGAACTTTGAAATTTCATATATATCTCTATTTTCTAGCTTGCTTTATTGTTGATGCTTTAAGTGGTTAAATTAATTATTGAAAATATTATGTTCTGGAATTCTTTTGCAATTGTTTTGCTATGTTTATGTGTTGGAAGTGCTGGGACTTAATTACACAGGTGGTGCTGCCTAAAGTAATCTCTGGTTAAAATTATTTTTGAAATTGCTGGTTGATATAGTGCTGCTATTTCTTTGTTGTTTTGATATTGTGGTGTTAGAACTACTGCAATTAATGCACAAGTTATGCTAGCTGAAGCAATCTCTGTTTGAAATTACTTCTATAATTGTTGGATGAAATAATTACTACTACTTCTTTTGTTATGTTGTGATTGTGGAGTTGGAAGTACTAAAATTAATTACAAAGGCTTTTTTGGCTAAAGTAATTAGTGGTTGGAATATTAGCTAGAATTGTTGATTGAATAAGTACTGTAATTACCTTGTTGTGTTGTATTGTGGTTTTGGAAATACTGGAAGGATATGTGGTTATCTATAGTATGACTGGCACTAAAGCTATGAAGAGCAACAAAAATGTGAAAAGTTGTGAAGATGTGTCACTCGCGCATAATGAATTACTAATTGAGAAATGCAACTATGCTCTTAACTAAGAAAACAAGTTGTATTGACCGTTTCTGTAATTAATGACGAAGTGGGAGTGGGTTTGATTGGTAGTGGAATATTAGCAGACTTAGTATCTATTGCAAGTGACATAGTCGTGGCATCTGCAAAAGAGGTGGAGGAGATTAACTCCTAAATGGGAAGATGGACACTACACAGGTGTTACTAGGTGGTAGCAAAGAGAGCAATAATGCTATAAACAAGGGAACACCGATGTAGAGGAACACTTAAAATCATACCAATGAGGACCATACTAAAGAAGGATAGGATACCATAATGTAAGGAGTGGGATATGGTGGGGGTTGTAAATAGGACAACTCAAACAAAGTATGCTTTAAAGATGTGCTGACAGTTAAAAGGAACTCAAATATAGTAAATACAATAGCCACTGAGCGACCTCCTTATATTTTTGTTAAGGAGTTTGCTGCAAAGATGCTGGATTATGTAGTACAAGTTGAGATTATCATGTTAAACTCAACATGTAGCAAACACAAGGAGTTTCACCAATTTGATTTGGTAGGGAGAGTCTATTGTATTACCCTTCCTTTCTAGGTTATTGCAAGGCTTTTATTGTACAAGTGGGGCCATTTTAAGAATTTTAGAATATTGCACCTTTCATTAGGATGCTTTTGTCTTCATTTTGATTCAATTAGGGATAGGAATGTTGTGTGGTTGTGTGTACCTCAATAGGTAACAGGGCAAGACATAGGGTTAGATGTTTGGAACCCTGAGTTTAGGCCTAATTCCATGACTATAATGTGTGCCCCAATGTGGGTTAGATTTGCTTTGCTTCCATTGATATATTAGGACATGGAAACCATTTTAGGCAATGCCAAAGTGGTTACAGAGCCAATCTTAGTGGATGGATGGAATACATATTCGTGGCGATCTTTATAAGCAAGGGTCTGTGCATGGATGGATCTTTGAAAACCTCTGAAGCTAGGAATGTGGTTGAGTTAGCTATTTGGGAAGACATTCCAATCCTTTGAGTCTGAGGGCCTTCCTCAAATGTGATACACTTGCCACCATGTTGGCCACTACATGGATGACTATTTTATTAGGGAAACACAAGCTATTTGATAGGGGCTTTAGAGGAGAATATAGTAAGTTGGAAGGAGAATACTGATAAAACAATGCAAGTAAGCCAGAAAATCCAACAACCAAGAACTCAGTGGGATGAGGATTAGGGAGTTCAGAAAGGGCTATGCCTTGGACATTAGTAAGAAGAACGAGGGCTGCCATGCCTACCCAAAGAAGATTTCCAGTTCATATGGCTGCTTTGAATTTTCAGAGGACCCAAGGGTTGTGATCAATAATGGTGAAGTTGGGAGGTACCCTGGAAAGCATAGAAGTATCTTTATTACAATAGGGAGGGATCCTTTCAAGAAAGTATGGATCCCAAAGGATACATTAGAAAGGAGGATGCAATACAGGTGGCTCAACATACCAATGGAGGTTATACGACAAGACGTAAAAAGATGAGTACACCAAGGGGAAGGGAAAATTGCAGTAGGAAGTGATACAATTAGGGGAGTTTTAAGCCATGTGGTTGTACAAAACTAAATGGACAGAGAGAGGGGAACCTCTCAATTGTAGTTCGTGGGCTGTAGCATTTGTAATGAAATATCTTTGATGATTCATGGAGGTACAAGCTTAGTAAGAGGTGTAGTGATTGCATTCATAATTCTAGCCTGCTGACTGGGTTGCTCGCAGAGCTTGTACTCATGAGTTTATTTGGGGTCCTGGGGAATCCCTTCCTCAGCCTCTCATTCAACTCTTGCTGACTGATTTTCTATTTGATCCCCCTTGAGGATCTACTGTAAAACTTGTGTGGCTTTGCCACTTTTGATATAATGATATATCCATTTCAAAAAAAAAAAAAAAAAAAAAATTCTAGGCAGGTTTTTCAGTGTGAATTCTTTTGGCCAAATTGGGTGGATTCTCTCATTGGTTTTTATTTGGCTTAGAGATAAGCTTATTGCTATAGTAAAACTCCTTGTAATCCTTCATGGAACAATGACTCGACACATAGTGGGCTGTGGGCGAAGGGCCAATCCAACAGGGTGCTGGAAATGAAGATGAGACACTTCCTTGAAATTAATAGAGTTACTTGGCAAGGTGATACTACTTCTTTCAATTTGGTGAAGCATGTTAGGAAGAAGGAAATGAATAGGAATACAGCATTGGGATGCAGCTATGTTGAATGCAGAAATTGAATTGAGGATGACGTGGAGAGGGGGATGCAAGAGGGCTAATTGTTGGAGGTGAATTTGCTATTGAAGGATGGCTGGTGTGGTTGAATATGGAGAGCTGAAGGGAATTTGGCTACTACTATGAAATTTTTAAGCCATGCTAGCATTCTATTAGAAGCTAATTTTCTACTAACGAGGGTTTGGAGATGTGCGTGGTGCATATCATGTGCTATACAAATATGAGAAAGTACGTTGTAGTTTTGTGTGAAGACATGTTATTACTGAAATGGTGCTGGTGGAGTCTACAAAGGTAGGGAGATTGCTATATGAAGACTCAAAAAAATGATAAGTATAAGAAGGAAGGGGGATGTTATAGATGTGAGGCTACAGAGCACTCTGGAAACAAGTGGAAGTTTAAAGAGACAACACAAGATGAAGTTTTTCCTTGCTTCTTGTTATACGATCTAAATGCAATTGATAGATTTCTTGGAATGCTAAGATGCTTGGGCTACAAAATACTGAGCACAGTGTGTGGAGTTAAGAGGTTACAACAACGACCTCTAATGCTTTGTTTCAAGCAGGAATTGGATGTACACTTCATGTGGAAGTGCTGTCAATATATTGGAAGGCCAGCTATTACTGATGGGAGATATTTGAGGATGCTTTGCTTTACTATTACCAAAAATATTTAAGCTAGTTGTATGGAACATTCGGGGAATAAGAGATAAAAAATTAAGGGGTTACCTACAGAGGTTTGTAAGAACAGTGGGTATTGTAGTAATGGCTTTTGTTGAAATAGGTGTGGAGAAATTCAGTAGAAGTGATGTGGAGTTTTTACATGGTAGTGTATGGCAGTTTGTAGTGCAACAATTAGTTGTATTATTTGGAGGCATTGTGGTTTTGTGGAGGAGTTGTCTAAACTTGAAATTTATAAAATTCTTATTGCAAGTATTTGTAGTGTAGGCATGGGTAGGAGAGGAAAGGCTGATAAAATGTTGTGTGGAGTATGCTTCTAAAGAGCCTATCAAGAGGAATGTTGTGTGGGAGATCTTGAGGTGGGGGACCCGTGATAGTACTAGGGAATTTCAAAGTTGTTATGTCGTAGGAGGAGAAGAGAGGAGGGAAGGGTTTAGAAGTGGATAGGGATGGTATGAGTTTTCTAAAATCATGCAAGAATTTTAGTTGATTAACTTGGGATATGTGGGTAACAGATACATTGGTGCAATGGGAAGAATGTGGTGCTCGAATATTGGAAAGGCTAGATATAGTGCTAATGAATCTTAAGGGAATACAGGACTTTCCCACAACTACAGTTACTAATTTGTCAAGCATTGGGTAAATCATTGCCCATTACTTATTGAGTTGTGGACTCATCAGGGGATGGCCACTATAAGAAGAAATCAATTTGATAGTACTTGGCTCACATTTCCTCAGACTGTGGGGTGGTACAAAAAGTTTGGAATAAATTGGCGGGAGGGAATCCCATGGAGAGGCTTTTCACAAAATTCTATAGTTCCCTAGCTGCTTTGAGCAAGTGGAGCAAGACTGAGATGCACAACCCTATTGATAGGAATGGTGAACTTGTAAAGGAAATCCATGGTATATAACTCAAGGAATTTGAGGTGGGTCATAATTATTAGGAACACATCCAACTCGAACAACTCATTTCTTCTTTTCCTAAGGCTAGTGCACTTAAAGAGAGATGGTGGTAGCAAAGAGCAAAGATGCAATAAGCTCAACTGAGGGATAGTAATACTAATTTCTTCTAGGCTACTATGACTTCTAGGTGAAGAGATAAGCATATACTGCAATTGAAGGATGATAAGGGAGAGGTGGTTAGTTCCACAAACAAAAAAAAAAGCTTGTTGGTGAATCATTTTGAGTCAAACTTGTGCAATACTGATGCTGATTATCCTTTACCGTAATACCAACCTTACAAGTGAATTAGATTGGAATACAAGGGAATGCTCACCATGCATCCTATTGAGGAAGAAGTTATTAGAGCCATTAGAGTTATAAGGAAGAAAAAGGCATTGTGAAAGGATGAGGTTACATTAGAGTTCATACAGTGGTACTGGCAGATTACTCAGGGGGATATTGTTACTATTATGCTACAATTCTTTCAAGATAGATAGATGCCAACAACTTGGAAGGATACACTTATTATCCTTATTCCATAACTACAAGGTGTATACAGACTAAAATAATTCAGGTCCATAAGTTTGTGCAACATTATATACAAAGTAATTGCAAGGATCTTGGTAGCATGACTGAAGATGGTTCTACCTGATCTAATCATAAAGGAATAAGGGGCTTTTGTACCAAGTAGATCTATCTCAAATAATATATTCATTGGTCAAGAAATGGCAACCAGGATGCACTCTTTGGTTTCTAAAGATGGTCTTATGATAATAAAGGTGGATATGGAACAAGCATATGACAAGGTCAGATGGTATTTTATAGTTGATATGATGACATTCTTAGGCTTCTCAATAGTGTAGTGTGATTGGGGAAATGCATGTTTTTCAGTATCATGGTTTAGGGTTTTACTAAATGGGGTCAAAATCCCATGGATTAAGGCCAAGAGAGGACTCAGGCAAGGATGCCCATTGTCATTGTATTTGTTCACTATTACATCTGAATTTCTAATTGGACTCATGAGGAAATATAAAGCTATGTCATTTATAGAATTTCGATGTGGGCCAACTTCTCCAATTATTTATCATTTGTAATATCCCGATGATGTCATTCTATATGCTCTTGCTAAATATGCTATTGCCAGGGTGGTAAGACAGATTATGGAAGATTATGAGAAATATTCTTGGAAGAAGGTAAACCTTGCAAATTAAAAAGTCTACTTTAGCAAGGAGATGGTGGGTAAGAGAAGAAAGATGGTGGCTAGGAAAGTTCATATGACCCAAAGGAAAACTCTTAAGTATTTAGGGACACCATCTCGACAAAGTTGCTAAATAAGGGAGACTTTAACTTTATCATTCAAATAGCAGAAGAAAAAATTGTAAAATGGAGAATCAGACCTCTTTCCATGATATGCAAGATTGTTATGATCAACTCGATGTTGATAGTGATCCCTAATTTTCACTTGAGCCATTGTGTAGTCCCAAAGGGAGTGATCAATGTATTGGAAAAGATGTTCAATAGATACTTATGGTGTGGCACCAAGGAAGGACATGCAATGCATCATGTAGACTGGAGTACTGTCACTTTATCAAAGGAGGAGGGTTGTTCGGGTATCCATGATCTTAGTATTTGGCAATAGGCCTTGATTATGATACAAAGCAGGAGATTCTTGGCAAGAGAAGAAAGTATGTTGGTGGAGATGATGAGGAGTAAACACTTGATAGGAGAAAAGATGGGGGGTGTTCCACAAAGAGCTTTGTAGGCATGCAGATTAAACGAGGTAATGCCATAAGTTGCACCAAACTTTGTGTGGAGAATTGGAGAGGACAGGGATGTACTTTTTAAAAAGATAGTTGGTTAGGGTTTCTTCTAATCAAGTGGTGGCTTACATAAATCAACATGAAGGTAGGATGACCAAAATTTGTTAGTGAATATATTATTGAGCATGGGGAATGGGTTGTGTGTCGTCTTAAAGCTTGGGCTAGTGAATTATTGCTTGGTAGGATGTTGCATCTTCCTTAGGCACTGAATGATAGCATGGACCAATTACTGCAATTACAAACTGAATTCGTGGAGGTGAACAATTCCATGTTCTACTCAACTATGGTGCAAGCTGGAATTTTAGAAAATGTTGGGGGTTCACGTGCTTCTACAAGTAATTATAACTAGATTTGGAAGCTCAAAGTGCTGACAAAGGTGAAGATTTTCGTTTAGAAATTGGTGAAAAATTATATTCTTATCACTGAATGGATATTCAAAAGTAGATTGATAGATTGCAGTAACTATGTTTGGGGGTATAATCAAGCCAACGCTTTATAACATCTCATGTAGGATTGCTGGAAGACGAAAGAGGTTTGGAATGTGGAGCACATCAAGGATGCGGCTGCAGCTCTTGTTTCATGCAGCAACGAATGCTGTAGCAATTTTTCATTATAGTAGCTTAACAACACCTTGGAGGTGAACAAATTGAAGTGTGGGGACATGATCAAGCATGCTGCTATAGTTGCTATAGCTCTCTACTACATTTGACTAATAGGAATTTAAAAAAAGACAAGGAGAAAATATTCAACAGTACTATCCTATTGAGAAAGATTCGAATTGATGTAGTGGCTATAATAAAAAAATATAACTTGGCTTCATCCATGTCTAGCGGGAATCTATACAGTCCACTTGAGTTGAATGTAGCTTTATTCTAGGCTCCTCCTCCAACTAGATGGATCAAAATCAATTGTGATGCAATGTTTTGAGACAATGCTGTGAGGCTGGGTATTATTGTTAAAGATCACCTTGGGAAGCCATTACTAGTTATTTCAAAGAAGGTTGTTTCATAATCAGGCATAGCTATGGAGGTTCACGCCATTATGGAGGCTGTGAAAATGCTTAGGTTGAAGTTCTTCATGTATCATGCTATTGAGACTCAGACAAACTCTACTATGGCTATTCAAGAGGTGGGCAATCTTCTACGACACTCTTCACATGATGGAAGATTTAAAGACTCTCTCTAGTATGTCAGAGGCATGGATACCGTTTATTTAATGCATATTTATAGGCAAGGAAATTTGCCAACAGATTGGGTGATGCATTATGCATGTTCAATTGATTTTACTTGTGACTAGGGTACGCCCCTTCCCAAATCACTTCTAATGTTGTTGTTTTTTGATTTTTTATTTGATCCTCAATAGAAGAATTTTTGTAGCTTTGGCCATTATTATATTATCAATAGAACCTAAAGATGTGCTGACAGCTAGAAGAACTCAAATACAATAACCACTGAGTGGCCTCCTTATATTGATGTTAAGGAGGTTACTGCTAGGATGTTTGATTACGTAGAACAGGATGAGATTATCATGTCAAATTCGACATGCTGTAGAGGCAAGGAGTTTCACTAATTTGATTTGGTGCAGAGAGTCTATGGTGATACCCTTCCTTGCTACATTATTGCAAGGCTTTTATAACATAGGTGTGGCTATTTTAAAAATTTCATAATATTGGACCTATCATCAGTATGCTTTTGTCTTCATTTTGTTTCACATGGGTAATGGGCAAAGAGGCAATCCAATAGGGTGCTAGAAATGAAGATGAGACACTTGCTAGAAATTAATAGAGTTACTTGGCAAAGTGTTGTTTCTTCTTTTGATTGGGTGAAGCATGTGAGGAAGAAGGAAATGAATGGGGATGAAGCATTAGGATGCAGCTATGCTAAAAGTTGAAATAGATTTGAGGATGGCATGGAGAGGGCAAAGAAGGAGGGCCAATTGCTGGAGGTGAAGTTGCTACTAGAGGATTACTAGTGTGATGGTATATGGAGAATTGGAGGAAACGTTATTGCTATTATGAATCCCTTAAGCCATGCTAGAATTTTACAAAGAGCTAATTTGCAAGTAATGAGGGGCTGGAGATGTGCTTGGTGGCCTATCATGTGTAATACAATTATAAGAAGACAGGCTGTAGTTTTGTGAAGACCTGTTGTTGCTGAAATGGTGTTGATGGAGTCTACAGAGGTAGGGAGCTTGCTGTATGAAGACTCAAAACAATGATAAGTACAAGAATGAAGGGGGATGCTGTGAATGTGATGCTGTAGAGCACTCTTAAAAAATTGGAAGTTCAAAGAGAGAACATAAGCTGAAGTTTTTCCTTGCTATTGTTTGTATGATCTAAATGCGATTGCTGAATACCTTGGAATTCTAAGATGTTTGTGCTATAAATTGTTGGCCATGGCATGTGGAGTTATGTGGTTACAACAACTATGTCCAATGCTTTTTTCGAAGTGGGAATTGGTTGTACAGTTCATGTGGAATTGTTGCCAGTTTGTTGGAAGGCCAACTATTGTTGGTGGGAGATATTAGAGGTTGTTATGCTTTACTACAACCAAGAATGATTAAGCTCACTATATGGAATATTTTGGGAATAAAGGAGAAAAAATAAAGGGGTTACCTATAATGTTTTGTAAGAAGAGGAGGCATTGCAATAGTGGCTCTTGTTGAAACCAGGGCAGAGAAATTCAGTAGAAGTAATGTAGATTTACTACTTGGTAGGGACTAGGAGTTTGTAGTGCAACAATCAAGTAGATATTCTGGAGGGATTGTGGTTCTATGGAGGAGCTTGCTAAACTTGAAAGTTATAAAAATTTCATTGCAAGTACTTGTTGTGCAGCCAAGGGTAGGGGAGGAAAGGCTGATAAAATATTGTGTGGTGTATGCTTCCAAGGAGCCTATCAAGAGGAACGTTGTGTGGGAGATCTTGAGGGAGGAGGCTAAAGGTGAGGGACCAATGATAGTGGCAAGGGATTTCAATGTTGTGGTCAGCTAACCTCGTGTGGCACTGAAGCCTTAGAAGTGACTACAAAAGGGGATTGACAAAAACAATTGCTTGAATATCTGAACAAGGGTAGAGAATTCTGTCAATGAATGTGCCCACTCGAAACTATATTAGACGTTGGGCTACACAAGACTCTTGTGAGAATAGAGTTCTCTATTGGAGTGCCTTCGATGGACTCCTCCTAGGATGCTTGTCAAAGCTAGAATCTAAAGAAGCTTTCTAGGAAGCTTATTTTGGAGTCTATAATGCACACCAGTAAGGGACCAAGTTCTACCATCACTGAGGCGACTGGGGTAATACTGACCCACCATGTCAAAAGATTTCTCCAAGAGATGCCACATTTGTCCGATACATGCAGACTTCATTCAACAGCCATCAGAACGTTGACATCTGATGGTAATGTCTTGTTTCAGGTTTGGGGCATAGATGTGATTGGCCCCATCCAGCCTCCTTCATCAAGGAGGCATGTGTATATTTTGGCTACCACAGGTTCTTTTTCAAGTGGCCAGAGGCCAACCCATTAAAACGAGTAAAGGGAAATGATGTGGATCTGAAATCGTCTAATCTCTCAATTCAAAGTCCTTGTTCACCTGATCTTTAACAATAGAATGAACACCATTCAAAATCCAACAAATAGACTGACTTCGTAGAAAGTTTCAGATGCAACCTTGTTTCTCTACACATTACAAAGCTATGACTAATTGGCATGAAGAGGTTGTCAGTCAAGAATAAAGTGTGTAAGCTTCTCATTCCAATTGCACTTGTTCTAAGAAATGACCTTCATGAGAAGCTTCCTGAATGACCATGGACATTCCATACTACTACACATACACCTACCAGCTCCACTCCTTATGCCTTGACGTTGGTTGGGAAGTAGTCCTCCCACTAGAAGTCCAAATCACCACCCTTAGAGTGGCAATTCAAGAAGGCTTTATAGAGGACCAGAGAATGCAACTTAGACTCCAAGAGCTGGATGCTCTGGTGGAGAAATGACTGAGTTCTTGTCAAAGGCTTGAAATCTACCATGCAAGTGTATCAAAAGCCATTGATCAAAGGATTCATAGATGGTTTTTCAGGCTAGAAGACCTAGTGCTAGCCGTAATAAGGCTTATGAATGTAACCCGACAGATGCAACACATCCAAACATTAATGGGAAGGACCTTTTCTGATTAGGAGGTGTCTTCTACTCAAGGAAAAGAAGTGTCCCCCAAACATAACTATGTACTCACACCAATTCATGCTCAATGTTGGAAGAGTTATTACCCAATTCGGGGACAATCCCATCCTGCTTCTCTCATTTCATTATATAGGTAGGAAGTCGACTTAGTTGCTACCTTGACATAGGGGCCAAACCCTAGGCTCAGAGCAAAGAGTGGATCACATGTCCTATTCAAGGTTGGGGGAGTAAACACTCATCAACATTTCTAGACTGGGGGCAGGCAACATGAATCTCATCATGACAAGAAACTGGTTTCATCACCACCTTCAGGTTCCTAGCCGACGAATCCTTTTTAAGAGACTATTGTAGGCTACTTTAAGGGCTTGAAGTCAGTGAGGCCCCTCAAAAAATTATATCCATTTCTACTACTTTAAGGATTCATAGGTACTCTTCATAGAAATTGAGCAGGTAGAAACATGTAAAGTGTTGTATTAATTCATAGATGAAATTCAAGCATATGCAAATATGTTAGTAATGATCAAAGGCTACACAAATCCTATTCAAACAAAATAAAGGCTACCAGCATTATGGACCTCAGAAAGAATAAGATGATGGCACAGCTTGGTGAAGATATCCCGACACCTAATGTCATCACCGCCACAAATATAGCTCTATAATTATGCAATGACAATGTGTAGATTTGATGTAAAGGTAGCAATCCTAGCAAGGTCCTCTCTAGAAGCTATCCTCCTAGCCTCTAATGGTTCAACCCAAAGCCGTGCCACTGCAAGCTCATGCTCTATGAACATAAGCTATCACTCAATTATCTTCACAACCTCCACACATTATGAGACTTTAAACAACGTGTTGTTTGGAGCTCCTCCTTAGCATGTGTCATGGACTATAGTGGGCCTACCATACCAATTTTGCATCAAACTCTTCATGTAGTTAGTCATTTTTCCAAGCTCATCAAATTGACCACCCAGCAAGATTAACACATGGGTCAGGATCCTCCTAGCCTTGGTCAAAAAACTAGTAGCCTACAGGGGGACAACTAGTCCCTATTATTTATCAAGCCTGTCTACTATAGACAACAGGACCTAGGAGATATATAGACAAGCATTGGGTAGAAACTCAGAGATGGGAGTCTCCACTATGATTCTTGTGCAATGTTAGTAAGTGAAATAAGATAAAAAAACAAAGTATTGTCTTAATAGGTTAATCTCCAACTACAGCTTTCAAGGTGAAAGTGATCTAACAATAAGGATGGCTACCTACGTAGAAGTTGTTTGGTGCATGAAAGTCCAAACCCCCTTCCCTTCAACCTTTGTTAAGGCCAGTGAAGTTCAGTGGTTCTTGATTCCTACCACTTCTGATGAAATGGATTTTTCTATCCCTAATGGTCTAGATATTAAATGACATGGACCACACAGATATGGAAAAATCAGTCTTTGACTCCTGCCAGTCAGGAAAGTCTTTTCTCTACTACTACCTAACACCTTTGAGAGCAAAGAATGGGGTGAGGGACAAAAAAATAGTGTTTCCATCTTCGACCATCTAATACATCAATCAGACAGAAAAAGTTGCCTTTGAAAGATGCATCCCCAATCGAATCTTTTTTTAGGTAATCATATCAATGTCCTCCTCCATCTTGCCATCATAATTGTTCACTCTTGGAGCAAGGCATCAGTCTCTGGCTTTCCCTAATGTTCAAGATGTTTTTTGAAAATATCTATGGCGAGAGGTCTCCCCCTTCTAGAGATACTTAATAGATGAACCCTACTTTTAGGAGACATCCCCATATCCATGGAAAGAATGAAACATCTCTTGACAAGGAAGAAACAAGAGAGAACTGCTTGCTTGGCTTGGAAGCCTTCTTATTATGAGAATTAAAAAAAGTCACCAATCCCCATGGGGTGACTTTTGAGTGTGGTTCGACATTTTCTTCATTCGATAGAGAGTTAGTGGCTGAACAAGAGCTATTCATTGGGGATATTCCACTTCTACAGTCAACCGCTTCTCCAGACCAAGAGCTACCCACAAGAGCTTTACCAGATTGCCTGCTTAGACCAAGAGGTAAACTTAAACTTAAAGATCGCCATGATCCTACCTCTACAAAAAAAAGATGGAAAGTTCATACTATGATGATTGGCATCCTCATTTATGCAATGAAAATGGGGTGAGTAGTCAGTGCCCTTGAGTTATTATCTTCGGTATCGCTTTTTCTCATCGTGAAAGACACCATAAGGCACTCCACTATAAGGAGTGGATCTTAGGCATGCAAAGAAGACCCTGACTATGCACTGTCACTAGCTCTGACTCTCAATCACTGATGAAAGAAGAATGAATGCCATGACAGTTGTTCCCTTGACAGTATACTGCCTAATGGCTTTACATCACTAAAGAAGTAATTGACAGCAAGACAATCTAAAGTAGATATGATCTAGATATCAAAAGAAAATAGGGGGCTAGGGTTTGGGCTAGGAAATAACATCGAGTGAGGGGAAGGAAAGACTCAAGTCTAGAAGAGGGGGAGGGGAAATCTTGATTCCTGAATTCTGAGCTCAGAAGTTCCACAGAGGAGGCCCCCCGTCGAAAGTTTAGAAACTACCGAACAATCTGGGTAAGCTCATGCATATGAAACAAAATAGATTATGTGCTACTCAAAATGCACTTCAAGTATAATCAGTAGTGATTCAAATCATTGAATTGTAAAGTAGAGGACACAGATGATTTATTTTGACATATAATGGAGTAGAAATCACCATTCATATTCTATTTTCTTTTATTTTCTATTTTATTCTTTAATATATATATATATATATATATATATATATATATATATATATATATATATATATTATATACCATACTTAAGTACAATAAAGAAATCTTCTTGAATGTAAACTGATCTTTTTGGAATTCAAGTTGGAAAACTAAAAAAGGGCGCCCAGGCTACCCCAAGTTATAGAGCTCCGTGAATTTGAAATCAATTATATCTCTAGGAGTTCAAGAAAGTTGCTCATATTCGCAAATGGTATTACCCGTGAAAAAGAAGTAGAAATTAGGAACCAAACCACGTTCCGTGTACTTGGACAATGCAAGTTCATGGAGCATCAGGAGAGCATAGTAGTGGAGTTGAAATAGTTTTGACTAGTCCAGAGAAGATTACACTCAAGCAAGAACTCCAAATATACTGATATTAATACCATATACCACAACAAGTTGAATGTGAAGCCCTCCTTATTGGTCTTAGATTTGCCTTAGGTTTCAAGGTGATGATAGTAATTGTTCACGTGACTCATAGCTAGCAATCAAGTAGATCAAATACACCTTTGAGATAAAGGAAAGGATCTATCATTAAGAGATACAAGAAAAAGGCTCTTGATTTAATGAAGAAATTCTTGAAATTCATTGGAGAGAAGAGAATAATGTGCTAGATTCTCTTACTGAGTTTGAAGAACCATTCGTGGGCATACCTCCACTTGATATACATATATCAAAGTCTTGAAACTGAAATGATTTATATCATGGGAATCAAGAGGAGTTCATGTTGTATGGGGATCCCAATAGAGTACTCCCCTCATCTTGAGATGAAGCTCGACACATAAAAAGACAATAGACCAGATACACTCTCATTGATGATAAGTTATACTGCAAGTCTTTCATACAACCATTGCTTTAGTGCATCCATCCCACAGGGAGCCCCTTCACGACATCCAGAAGTTGACTGGTTTGATTGCTGGCCTTAGTTGATTTCTCGATCTAGAGACCATTCTTTAGCTTTCTTCAAAGTTCTTAGAACGAAATCTAAGATGCAATGGACTAATGAATGCGAGCAAGCATTTATGATATGAAGTGAAACAAAATGACAATATATATATAACCCTCCAAATAGGCCAAAGCTTGGAGAGTCTCTTTTCATCTATTTAGCAGCTACCAAGGGAGTAGTCAGCTCAGTTCTAGTTCAAGAGGAAGGAAACATGTAGAAACACATCCCCTTTCATGGGATGGAGATGGCTTGGGATGCAAGATACCCTTCTTTGAAATTCACTTGGACCAATCTGCTATCCTCCCCCACCATTTCCAAAAGGAACCATTGCTCGAGAATAGCTTTCTAAGCTTTTGATTCTCCAGGAGAGACAACAATTTTTCTAAAAAGATAGGCCAATTGCCCTACTAGCGAGTGGAGATTGCCCTCGTGGGTTCAAACAAGGTGAGTCAAGTCCAAATTCATGACTACTGATGATCTAACCTCCACCTACATGATGAGATTTGATGAGACCAAAGAGTGGCAAGCTACCTGCTTTTGTTAATCACCAGATTGACAAAACAAAAAACAAACAAACAAAAAAGTGTACGTGGTCTCAATGGTACTCGTGAATCTCATTCCATTTAACTATTTCTAGGAATAGAATCCTCTATTTATATTATTGAGATTCTATTATAGTATTGTAAAAGAAGTTCCCAAAAATAAACACCCCAAAGGAGTGCCCCAATGCTGACTCGCTTGGTTTATTTGTTGAACACACCAGGCTATGGACACAGAGTAATCTTCATGGAATCAATGGAAAATTCTTTTTCACTCCATGTCGGACTATTAGTTGTAGCCTTCTGGTAGCATGACATAGTAGTCGAATTTACTTTCTTTTAGTATACTAATGAACATGCTGATTATGAGGGCATCCACATTGGCTAAACCATCCCCTAAGAAAGTATACTAAGGGAATCCATAGAATATATGACATCCGCTAATGTACTTCATCGCCATAGGTATGGGGTATTCTTTGAATTCATATAAATCCTACATGGCACTCTCACATCATACGGCTTTATTCATAGTAAAGGTGACTTCCAGAATCAATAGATTGGTAATTCATGTAATACATGATATCTTATCACTCTCTCATCCTTCTCCTCATCAAAAAGAGAAGGGGAACTGAGTTCGAGGATTATTGCTTGGGGGCTCCTCTAGAGAATTAAACTGGATTATGGGGATCATTTTTGCGAACTTCTGAATCAGGCTAGGCTCTCACGAGGTCCGATAAGATCAACCAATGACTAGTTTACATAACAAGGAGTTCAGCAGGGTTGAGAGATTGATAAAAGAACCTAGCCAAAGTCACTGTTTTTTCAACTCCATGGGTTGAGTAGTTGGAAAGGATTGCTTTCTACTTTTGTCTTTCCCGACCCTTTGTCATATCACATGTGGGTCATCGCGTAATTGCACCTTGGGACTTATTCGAAGGGCATTCGTACTAAGGGTTAAAGGATTATGCAGATTGAGTTGCTAGGTGAAATTGATAATAGCTAATTCGATGGCCAAAAGTTTTGAATGGTGGACTAAAAAGTGCCTAGCTTTTTGTACCATAGCTTCAGATGGTTGTAAAATTCATTAATTAGATGGCTACTATAAAGAAACAAATCTTTTATTCTATGATACTATACCTTCGAGCAATGTCAAAAGGTAGGTTAAGTGAATCCAAAAAAGTGAGACTTTAGTTAACGAGTGGACATTAGTGACTCGATTCTTCGGACCTACAAGAAGCCAAGTTTCTTTGCTTTCCTTCATCACAGTAGGTGAAAAAAGACAAAGTCAAAGAAGCATACCAGTAGTTTCACTATCCACCTTTAGCGATATTTTGGATGTTTCCATTTCACACATCTTGGCAAAGAAGGAAATAAGTGTTTGTTAGTAGAAGGTGGTCACTTCTCTACTCTTAGACATAGAATAGAGGATCACTCTGCATCCATAGTCTTCTCAACATCTTATGAATCTTCCATCTCATCTCTTGGACTCAGTGAGTCAGGGAGCAAGAGTCCTCTCCCAAAAGTGGCTTTCTAAGAGGGAACTAGCTTCATTCAATGGAATGCTTTGTTGGTTCAGCTCAAGGGGTCCAGTTTCTCGGTTTAGTGTGGAGGGAGGCACTCTTATTTGAGGGGACATGTTCTAATGTCAAGTTGGCAATACGTTCATGAGTTGATGAACAGTGCTATAAAATAGGGCTTCGGGTCTTGCTTCAATGCTTCTCCTCACTAAATATCTGTCAATGGCCTTTCTCCTCAGTATCTCTCAAACTTTCAAAAAATCTCTCATTCCTTTCCATGCACCCCCTATCTGACTTAGAAGAATAAGAAGAAATGCTCAAAGCCTTTTCACTCAATGGCCACATAGGCTTTCTTCTTGATCTCCATCAACCTAAGTCCCCTGCTTCCTACATTCACCAGAAAGAGGAACCGAAATCGACTACTAAAAAACTAAAATTGGATTCAAAGAAAAGAAGAAAGATAGAATTGGAGCTTCTTGGTGTATCTTCTCTCATCCACCAAGTCTTATTCTACTTTTCTGCTCAATTAAGCAATGGAAAGTGTGAATTCTATAATTGCCTATTTCAAGATGACAAGTTTGAGTCCAAAGAGTTAAAAGTCAAGCCTCTATCTACAAAACTACCATCTTTTCCTGTTGGTCGAGTGGATTTAATCTCCTATCCTCCAATAGCATGTTAGATGAGAAGTCATCTACTAGCATATCCTTACTCCATCACCTCAAGGCATGCAAGGTTCTAGCACACTTGCGGCTAAAGGAAAAGATGCAATGATTAGAATCGATCTAAAAGCTCCAAGCACCCACCACAATCTCCCTAGCAACCACAAAAGAAAGCCAAACATCCTCAGGTCTGACACCCCTACAACTTGAATCCAACCCAGAGGTTGAGAGAAAAAGTGGGCAATGATCAAAAGCAACACGAGGAAGATGACTCATGGATGATCCCAAGAAGGACATAAGAACAGTAAAGTTCATGAGAACCCTACATAGTCGAGAACCACATCCAAGTAGAACCCTCTTTATTATTGCACCAAGAGAAATTGGGCCCCTAGTAGATCATGCAAATCACTCTATGTCATGAACACAACAAATTCCCAGTTAGTAGGACCAGTCTACAAAGGAAAGGCTTGCCTATTCTCTTCACCTCCTTACTGAGGATATAGTGGAAGTCTCCTCCCACCATAGTGGGAGTGCTGTCATCAATGTGGGAAAGAAGGGTACTCCATACCTCCCTCCTGACATGAAATTAGCCATCAGAATAGAAAACATAGAAGCACGACTTGGCAGATCTCCCATGCCCATCCTCAATAATAATGACCTGCCTGAGGGAGGTAGCCAGTTGGACTCTAAAAAGGTGACCAACCCACAGCATTTTAATGCCACCATACTTCCCAACTGAAGGGACCACATGAAAGTCCCAATATAGATTCATAGATATTAAGATAGATTTCTCTATGATTTTTATCAAAATAGTGAGTTTTGAGTTCATATTAGTTAGTGATCTCGACTCAGTGAGTCTTTTATTTCATCATGAATTGTTGGCACCAGTCTTACATTTTTTCATTGTGGACCGAGTAAAAAGGTGGATGCATGGGAAGAGGGTTGTATCATGAGGGAAGCAAAGGGGTCAACTGCTTCAAATAGAAAATATGGATTCTAGTAATGCAATGGAGTTGGGCTAACATGTCCATCCAAATAAATCGGCCCATCTTTGCCTGCTAAGAAATATGATTGCAAGTGAAAAATTCTGTCTCAACAGAACGTGTATTTCTATTATGATATAGAATATACTATTTCTACTTTGTTACACTATTTTAGACTTGATCTCTATTTATTATTCCTAAATGAATAAATGAAAATGAAGTTGTGAAGTAGTTCATGGTGGGGTTACTATTATCCTTTTTCTTATATGTGTTCCTCCAAAAATGGTAGTTAGATCCTTAAAGGAGTGATCCATTTCATCTTGACTTGGTTTTGCTTCCCCTCTTACTTTGAACAAATCTTGAACAATACTTAGTTTGTTCTTCTCCTACCAGTCTCAAATAGAGCATGCTGAGAAAACTCTTCATGTAAAACCCTTTTGGTTTCAATCGAAAAAATTGTACATATTTTAAGAAACCGTGTGCTATGGCTCGAATCCGTAGTTCATCCTATTTTTGATAAAAGCAGTTGATAATGGAATCCCATTTTTCCCATTATAGGATACCCATAAATAATAGTGCAAAAAGATGGCCTGGGTCCATGTTGTTGAGGAATAGTGGCGTTGAGTTTCTCGACGCTTTGCCTTTCGATTAGTTAGTTCTATTTCTCAATAGGGCTGAGAAAGGATATAACTCAGTGGACTTGACATGGTGGAAGTCATCAGTTTAAGCTTGATTATCCCTAAACTCAACCTAAGTTTTTTTTATTTTGGCTTCTTCCCCACAGTGATAAAATGAGAATAGATAAAAGTCTTGTGGTGTCGACGCAATAGGGTGGGGACGATGATATTGTGTTATGAAGCACATGGATACAAGCCTTCGCTTTGGTCTTGGAATGAAAATTTTGAATCAGCTTTCTCTATAAATAAGGAATCTATAACTAATGTAACTATGAATATCATGGAGAGTTCGATTCTGGCTCAAGACGAATGCTTGCAAGATGCTTCACACATGAAAGTCAGATGGGAAGTGGTGTTTCCAATGGTCAACGAGTGAGTCACACCCAAGAACCTACCATTGGGAGGGGAGCAACAACTGGAAACGGTTGCTAATACCCCGTAGGCTGAGGAGCAAAAGGAGGAATCAGCATGTGGAGGGGCTCACATCTGATTAGCTGGTTGGTTGGGTAATAGTTTACAAAGGTGATGATCAGTAGTTGGTCTGAGAAGATGATCGGCCACATTGGGACTAAGGCACGTCCCAGACTTCTATGGAAGGCAGCAGTGGGGAGTTTTTCGTAATAGGAAAAAGCCTGATGGAGCAATGCCATGTGGAGGAAGAAGGCCCACATGTCATGAACCTCTTTTATCAAAGAAGAAGCAATGACGGTATCTAAGGAATAAGCATCAGCTAACTCTGTGCGCAAAATCGCAGTAAGATAGAGGATGCAAGCATTATTAAGAATTATTAGGCGTAAAGCATCTGTATGTGGCTTTTAAGTCCATCGTCAAATCCCAGGGTTGAACCCCTAAAAAGTGGTGGAAACTATAAAGCTTGAGTATGGCAAGGGTAGAGGGAATTTTTGGTGAAGCAATGAAATGCGTAGAGATCAAAAAGAACACCAACAATGAAAGCACCCTGCTAGACCAACACTGACACTTAGAGACGAAAGGTAAGGGAGTAAATGGAATTAGAAAACCCCAATAGTCCTAGTTATAAATGATGGGTACTAGGAATTATGTGTGTTGACTTGTGTAGTGTTGTAGCTAACACACTTAGTATCAGGCCTAGGGAGTATGGTCATAAGAATGAAACTCAAAGGAATTGATGGGGTCCCACACAAGCAGTGGAGCATGTGGTTCAAGTCGATGCAAAGCAAAGAACCTTATTAGGGCTTGACATGCTGTGAATCCTCTTTCTTGAAAGAGGGGTGCCTTAAGAAACATGGACATAGTTGGTGCATGGCTATCATCAGTTTGTATCGTAAGGTGTTGGGTTTAGCCTCACAATGAGTGCGACCCTTGTGGTTAGTTGCCACCACTGAGTTTGGAACCCTAAACAGACAAATAGTGATAAGCCTGAGGAAGCTGAGGATGACGTCAAGTCATCATGCCCTTGATGCACTGGGTGACACACGTGCTAATATGGGTGGGAAAAATGGTCACAATACTGTGAGGGTGAGCTAAATCTAAAACCCATCCTCAATTCAGATTGTATGCTACAACTCTCTTACATGAAGCCAAAATCGTTAGTAATTTTCGGTCAGCTATACGGCAGTGAATTCATTATTGGGCCTTATACACACCACCCATCATACTATGAGATTTGGCCTTGTTCAAATTCATTACCTTAACCACAAGGAAAAAGGTGGATGTTGAATGTACAACTAGTGATTGGAGTGAAGTCACAACAAGGTAGCCATACTGGAAGATGCAGCTGGATCACCTCCTTTTTAGGGAGAGCTAATGCTTATTCTTGCTAGGTATGTCTATTTGACATTACTTCACACCCAAAAAGAAGTGAGCAACATCTAAGCTAAGCTTGGATATGGAATTGTTCTTTTGTTTCTAGACAGTGAAGTAAGACCAAGCTCATGAGCTTCGTATCCTAAGTCGTAAGATGATAGGTTTTGTACATCCCCATGGCTCTCCCATATGGTGACATGTGGATGTCCAAAATGAAAGAGGGGGAAAAGGTTTGGGGTATATCTCGGATTTGGCATAGCAAGCTAGGCCCACAAGACAGGCAATTACCTCAGCAGTGGAGTGTTCCACTGAAAATTACATCATTACACCTGGGCTATGAGGGATCTCCACTGCATGGATAGTTCAATGTGCCCATCAATCCATAGATGTGGATCATTCAAGGCACATAAGAATGACACACACCTCCGGTTCGAATCAAACTTTGAAACCAAACTTTTCCTCAATAGGATAAATGGAGCAAATTGGGTGAGATCTAATGGAGATCAAACTTTCTTTTCTATTCAGTCATGGCATCTGGGCTGTCTGGGGGGACTCCATAGCTACTTACTCTTTTCTCGAGAAAGCAAACGCCCCTAATTAGTGTATGGAAAGCTATCTTTCAAGCATAGGTTAAGGTTTAGCCTCAATAAGAAAATGGAGCACCTAACAACGCATCTTCAAAGACTAAGAACTACAAGATCACACCTTTCATTTTGGGGAAATGAAGGGATTTTACCACGAAATCCTTTTTTCATGCTTTAATCTTAGGTCTGAAGAAAGAAAAAATCCATAGGATTTCTTGAATTGTCCCTTCCCAAAAGGTAAAACTTGAAATTCTTTTTCCTCTCCATAGGGACTAGGAGTTCAGATCTAGCCATAACATAAGAAGAATGCTTGGTATAAAGACTTGGTTTTTTTGACCCCCTATGGGAGCTCCTTGAATGCCTTCTTTTTTCCCTCATCGAAGTTCTTTCACAAAGACTTGACATGATCAGGGAGAAGGGGGAATAAGCACATTGGAAGAGTGCTGTAGAATGAAGAGTTGTATGCTGTGTTCAGGAAGGATGAATCGTTCCCCCAAAAGAATTTATTGATTCTCTCCCAATTGATTGGATAGTCAACAGCATGATTTAGTTACAGACGGGGTCTCTGGTTGAAGTCTAAGATGGCCCAACTATGCCAAGGAAAAGAGGGATCAGAGGGAAAAGAATAGAAGAATCATTTGACTCTTTTGTGTTTGTTTCACTTGGCTTGTGTGGATATAGCTTAGTTGGTAGAGCTCTGCTCTTGCAATTGAGTCATTACAGTTATGGGTTGGATGTCCAGTTATCCAAGTGATAATGATAGTATCTTTTACCTGAATTGGTGGCTCACTTTTTCAAAGGAATATGGAAGAGGACAAAACCATGCCACTGAAAGACTTTACTGAGACAAAAAGATGGGCCATAAAGAACGTAAAGCAGGTAGGATAGGTAGTTGATGAGATCTAGTATGGATCGTACATGGATGATAGTTGGAGTCGACAGCTCTCCTAGGCTCCCTCATCTGGGATCCTTAGGAAAGAGAATGAAGTTGGCCTTTGTGAATAGCTTGATGCACTATCTCCCTTCAATCCTTTGAGCAAAATGGGAGCAACCTAAAGCATGAAAATTGGGTTATGGGATTGCAAGACATGTGTCATGCTGCTAGGCAAAGCAATTGCTAGATGACGAGAGTCTTGTGGTCAAACACTAGCTTACGCTCTGACCCGAATAGCATGGGGCACATGGAATCCCATGTGAATCACAATCAAATTGATCAAAGTAACAAAAAGTGAGGTAGCCTTCATGGGACAGTGAATTCATAATTGAATGTCTTTCTTTTGACATTTTTGATTCCTGACTTCCACTGCCAAAGCTAGGGATGAGTTAGGAAGAGGAGTGGTACGAATGGTATTAGAAGAAGCTTTCCTTCCATTCCTTAGAATGACTCTTTGCACTAGTCCGAAGGGAGTTCAGTTCAAGAGGGTGTTAGCTCAGTGATCGAGTAAAGCACAGAGTGCTCGATTGATACCAATACTAGGTTCTTGTTCATGCCCAAAGTTGGATTGACTCTATAAGTTGGACCAAACACTAGCTCCAATGATTGGCCATTTAGTAATAGGAATGGGGGGCCACTCTGAGGAATTTATATATGATCCTCTAAAGCAAAGTTCCACCCCAATTTATCAGAAGTACTAAACAAGGATACACGGGGTCATTAATCACTCACTACTATACCACTATCAATAGGTGTCAAGGATATGAATGAATCCTTCCTTCCCTTTGTGTTTGACCGATTGAGTCAATCTAACTAGTTAGTTCTATAACTATTAGCACACAGGCTGATATGTTAGTGCATATATGAGCTCCTTTTTAGATCTAGGTTTGGGATACAACTAGAAGAAAAGGTGGTTTCACCACTTCATGAAGTGAAGTTCACAGGTCTAGCTCTTTCCATTGATTTGTCTATGAAAAACTCGCATGTGTGAAGCATCTTTCATTTTTGTATTATTATCATATCAATTCGATTTGTTGAAGCAATTAACAAGAAGAAAGAAATTGTATGCACACTCTGATATAGTCTTTGATGAATGGTCTCCCTTGGGTCTCTAGTACTTTATTCCCCAAAGGGGAAATTCCATTCAAGAGAAAGAGTTCAACTAAGAAGGAGAAAGTTATCAAACAAGGTATCCTCTCCTATTCAATGAATGGAATTAGGATTTCGAACGAAGTGGGTTATCTCATAGTTCTTGGTCTTTGAAGATGCAAAGAGATTCTTTTCATCAAGTCAGTGGATATGGCTTGGTCACTTGATTCTATCCATCACATATATGCTTCAAAGGAGTTGATGATATAACCGTCGAGGTGAAGTAGGGACCTAATGGAAAAGTGGTGCGATTTTTGGAACAATATATATCCAATTCCATTCCTTATGAATTCCATTGTCTTCCTTTAGAGGAAGAGAGGGCCTACATACCTCAAGAACTCTAGTCTTATTCATTTTTATTGCTTCTTTCAAATTACAAAAGGCAACTAAATTGCTTGCTCTTTTATACATCTATGATTGCTGATTGCTCATATGATATGTTCTTGCTCCTCGACCTATGCAAGATCGAAGGGGGCCCCTCTTGGGCGACTTTGTGCTTGATTGATTATTTGATGCCTTCATAGTAGTGCACACTTGAACTCTTTCAGAAGATAGAAGTGGAGTCTACACTCTCTCAAAGGAACTTTGTGTCGCAGCTTCTGCACTCTGTAGCAATCTATTGAATGGAATGGAATTAGAGGCTCCCTCTAGGGTTTGTGCTTTCTCTTCATTTCAGAGTCATTGAAGAGAAAGTAGAGGAGATAGCAATGGAATTGGATCAAGTCCAAGAAAAAAGAATCAACAAAATATGGCTTGATCTTTATGGCTTTTTTCTAAAATGCAATTAGAAAGTGAGAATCCTTCTATTCTATATTATAGAGTATATACACACCTCTATTGCTCTATTCTATGGAATAAGATGAAGATCTTTCTATTTCATAATAGATCACTTCCTCTCGCAAGGATTAAGTCAAGTAAGTAAACTTCCTCTCCTAATAAATAGAGTTAGCTCGCTTCCTTTTACAATTGACTTCCCTTTACTCTGGCTGGCTCTACCTTCATCCTTTGGTTTTTCTCTCATAGGGTGAAAGGTTTGTGGTGTCTCTTTCGTGGAGGTTGGGAAAGACCTTGTTCACAAATATTTTCACTTTAGTTGATTCAATTCTATGAGACGATATTCTATTCTCATCTCTGACATTTGAAAAGAGTCTATGGTTCAAAACTACATGTCTTAAGCAGCAGGAGAATACGTGATCTCAACTCTTTGAATCTCTTCTCCAGCAACAATAGCAGTCAAGCAATTTTGACTTGAATCTCCTTAGAATAGTTTTAGTTGTCATGCAAAGTCAACCCCTCTTTTCACTTTTGAATCTCCTCCTCCAACTCCTCCATTAGCTTAGTGCGTAGCAATCTTGACCTCACCTTTGGATTGTGTTTCATCCCTCATGTAGCCCCCAACATCCTTATGGTCGTCTTCCCTTCTAGTTTCTTCACTTCACTCACCAAAAAAAAGGTCCATTACATCTCATCTCACCAACAAGGGCTTACAGATCTTCGAAATGCGCATCTCTTTCTTAACCTTTTGTGAACTCCTATGAGCTCTAATCGTGATCGACTCTTGACTTTACTATAGGCCTAACATAGTAGTACTAAACTCAAGGAAACTGAGCTACAATTATGAAGCCAATAAGCTTGTGAGCGATTAAGCAACGAAGCTCATGAGCAAATCAGGATCCATCAAGCTAACTTTAGATTCCTAGAGGGGGCCCCTTCCCCATGAAGCTCAAGTAGATTGACCTACTCATAGATTAAAAGAAAGAGTGGGACAAAAAAGGGATTGATTTAGTATGCTAATTAATCCATTGATGAACGTCAACTCAATTGGAATGGAAGATCGAAATGTAGATGTGCTAATATCAAAAGAAATGCCACATCAAATTGAAGAAGTTCCCTAAAAAGGGTTCCTATAGGTCTGAGGCCCCCTTTAGGTCCTCAGCCCCTATTAGGGGAAAGATAGATATACAGCCTACTCTTCTCTTGTTGTCCCTACTGACTAGGGAGGGAGTAAGACTTTTCCAATGGTTTCCAAGGGCTGGGGGCTATTGTCTAGGGAGACGAGAGAATCTTCACTTCTAAATTCGAGTTGTTACACAAGGTCAAGTTTGGAATCCATACAGTCAGCTTCAACCCTAGCTTCTGATATGAGAAGAGTATTTTGTTTGTACTTTTTTATCATTGTCAACATATTTGAAACATTGAATGAAGGTGGATGAAACAACAAAATTTTCATGAATCCAAGGTCTTCCCAATAGTAGATTGTAGGACGTGTCATTATCATTCACATGACACATGATTTCAAACTTCAAGTTTGCCAACTGACATTGAGGTGAATCTAACCACTTAGAGAGTCCACATTTGTATCTTTGTATGTTCATCTTAGTGTGATTGAATTGACTATTGAGTAGGAATTCCTTAGTGAGCTAGAGCACGTAGAGGCATTCATTCTCTACCCTATAGGGGCCCTGATCCCGGGTTTATATGCACTCATGGTCAGTTGGCCTCCCTAATGTACCTGAAAGATAGTGTAGCCTCTTATGTTTCATGTAACCCAGGAGTATGTCATCCTTTAAAAAAATATGTTAGTGTCCCAAAACTCTCTAGTTGCCATATATTCCTCACAATCTTGAGGGGGCTTTTTGGGTGACTTTAGCTTCAATCTGATTGACATGATCTAGACTTGAAAGCTTTGACACTTTTCTGGTTTCAAGAGAAAGACATAAGAGGTCGTTCATCAAAAATCTGGCAGCAAGAGTTGCAAATTGAGTCACCAGGTCATAGTTGAATGGTTCGTACAGACCAAGTGAATTGCTCCCCCTGGCGAGCTCTTTTTCTTTTCTTTGTGAGGGCCTCAGAGGTTCTGCCAACCTCTTGAACATTTCTATGCAATCGATACAGGGTCTTTTTTTCCTAAAACCATTCCCTTACCAAGGTCATCAAGATCAATTTCGTCGTCATCATTAAGATCAAACATGGAATTCCTGACTGCAATTGCTTCCTCTATCATTTAGGCTTATCCACTTTTGTGCGAGGAAGGGTCCGACCCCCTTACACCCCCAACTCCCATCCTCTTGCTCTCCCATTCATCTTTCTTAGTAACAACCATGTGGTAGATTGCCATAGCACTAGGACCCTTCGTCTACCCCTGGGTTGTAGTATTTTAAGAAAAGATGGTAAGGTGAGCACATGTCTAGCCATAGCTGCTGTTCTTCCTTATCATGACTATGGCATCTTCAACAGTCAGTAAATCCTCATCATCATATTCCTTCATTAGATAAAAAGCTGGGTGTACTTTTTCCTTCTGTACAGGAAGACAGAATATTTCTTCTATTCCACTCGTAATTCATAGTTTCATTTTGGAAAGCAAAGTGACAGATTTAACGATATATTTTTTGAAAGAGCAAATCATTGAAAAACTCTCAATATAATTGAAAGTCTATTGAAACACTAATGGAAGTATAAGCATCCAGAAGTTAATCTCCAAGAGGCTGGCACACATCTTTTATTTGTAGATAAGAGTGTTAGCTTTCTTTCTAAACAATATCTATTGTGACCTGATTTCTCAAGTAATGCAACGTGAGAACTTGCTCCAAGTCATACAATGTCTTGGAGGGTAGTCATCTTTCTTTTTTATTTGGACTTGGTGAGTTAGGGCTTTCTCACTAGGTGAGTGCATCCAATTGATTCTATAGTAGCTCATTGTTTTTCATAGGCTTTGTCATAAACAAGCTCCTCTATTCTTTATCATGGTTATGCCAATGATGATTGGTTCATTTTGAGGCTTTTAGCCTTAGTAGTAATGGCTAGAGTAACGTAGGGTGGGTAAGTAAGAGTTGTTCTTTCATTTCATGTAGATTGATTTTTTTTATATTAATTCTCTCTTAGAACTTTTCTACCCCCCAATATGGTGTTCCCCTCCAATGTTTTCTTCGTATCGCAAAGCAGGTTGATGCCAGCTATAATGCACATTCCTTATTCAAGCTTTATTTACCTCTTCTGGGAAGTTCTTCTATTCGATTGTTCCATATGATTCATATCTCATGTGCATACTGAAGTTCCATCATTTGGAAAAGTGCAAAATCTCTACATATCACATTGAAGTTTTGTGCATAGGTGGCAGAGCTGTAGAAGACATTGCCTCGACTACTTACTACCTAGGTAAGCACCTAGGATCTTTTTTACTCATATTAGTACTATCAACTGAGTAGGCCTTTGCTTCTCCACTAAGTGTTCACTAATTTTTCAAATAGATCACTGTAGGATTTTCCTGGAATGGAGCTCCATCATCTCGTATTGAGTCAAGCTTATGTGAGGAAAGAGTGAAAGACCATTATTGGTTGAAGAACCCAACGGTATAGAGCATTCCTATGGATTGAATGAATCAACCGATGCATGCATACGTGCTTAGCTCTTCCAGCTCTTTTTTCAAAACATCAAAATCAAGAGAGCATGCCAGGATGAATGAAAAAGTTGACCATCCCATAGCATCAATGTTGTTGGGTAAACAACCCACCTAATCTAATGATTCTCTAATCCAAAGGGGGAGAGTTGAGGCACGAAGAGAAGAAGCTTTGGGTCTCACTTCCATAAATGAAATGAAAGAACTCTACCTTCCTATGGCTTTTGTCCAATCAGATAAAAAACAAATGAGTTGGGCTCCCTTCTTCCAAACTGGAGGTGGTGGGGGTGAAGAGGAATTGAAAGACAACCGATGAAAAGCAGTTCCTGACTGGAACTATGAGGCATTCTTATCATTTGGCAAATGCAAGTCCATGGCCTATTTCAAGTTCACTCAAAGCTTTGGCAATAACCATAGAGAGTGTGATGTAGATGCACCCTTTTCAAGGGGGTGTAACACTTCTCAGTTTGGGCCTAATCTTTCTCCTATATACCATGTTCGTATGGTGGCATGATGTTCTATGTCAATCCACGTTGGAAGGACATCATACAAAAGCTGTACAATTATGACCTCAACATGGTTCTATTCTGTTCGTAGTGTCAAAGTTTATGTTCCTTTTTGCTTTTTGTGGGCTTCTTCTAATTCGTCTTTGGCACCTACAGTAGATATTGGAGGTATTTCAACCCTTAAAGGGATTGGGGTTTTAGATCCTCAAGATATCCCTTTTTTGAATACTCCTATTCTCCCTTCATCTAGAGTTGCTGTAAATTGAACTCATAGCTATACTCACAGGGAAGGAAAAATGAACAATTTATGCTTTAGTAGCTACCGTTTCACTGGCTCTAGTATTCACTGGCTTTCAAGGAATGGAATATGACCAAGCATCCTCCATTATTTTGGATAGTATTCATGGTTCTACCCTTTTCTTAGCAATTGGCTTTCATGGTTTTCATGTGATTATAGGTACTTTCTTCTTGATCGAATGTTCTATATGCCAATATCTTGGTCATTGGACCAAGGAGCATCACGTTGGCCTAGGAGCAGCTGCATGGTACTAGCATTTTGTACACGTGGTTAAGTTATTCCCATTTGTCTTTATATATTTGTGGGGAGGTATCTGAAAAACAAATAATTGAAATATGGAATGAAAGCTCGAAGATAAAGCGAACTAGGCTTTAAAGAATGACATCTTTACCACCCCCTTTCCTAAAAAAGAAAGAAAGATCCCCATCTTTCCTTAGAAGGAGGCCCCCCTTTTGAGGAGACATCTGGTTTGGAACCCCCTCTGGGGATCTTTTTTAGAAACCATAGGACTAACGATAAGTCCTCAGCAAACATAAAGACGTGAACAACCAACAGTCAAAGAAAGTGAACTAGTCAAGGACTCAAATCCGTAACGTGCTTAAGGAATTGATAATCCAAATCTATAGTATGACCCACTCAATTGATCATCTCAGGCAATGGTCTAGATTCTCATTTTTGAATAAGAAAGACCTTCTCAAGAGCTCACTTCGGCAAGATTCCAAGCTCAAGTGTGCCTATTCCAATGCTTGAATCCGATTGAATCCAATGCAGATGTACTTGAACTTTGATTGTCAAAAGAAGTAATGAAAGAAAATGCTTCATCTTGGTCACCAGTATCTGTATCCATCTTGTGGTACAAAAACACCCTCATATCTTTGTGAGGATAGGGGCCCTCTTTAGGGAACTTCCATGAAATCGAAAAGGTAGGATCAAACTCTTGATTAGGGATCATCATCAACTTTGAAGCTCGACAATGCAGAATCTATACTAGAAACCTTTCCCATAGAAAGGAGAAGTTCTCCAAACTCAAGTCTTCCCAAGGTGCACACTCAATGCCAGGTTTCAAGCAAACAAGACAAATAATAAGAAGCGGGGTTGGGGCACAATCTAAGGAACTTCTCAAATTAAAGACAAAAGAGGACCTAAATATGTTGGGGAGTCTTCTCTATACTCATTGGTCCTTGATAGCCCTGGATAACTCTAGTGAAAAAGTAACCAGTGGTCGATCGTACACCTACTTGGTCCTTGATAACATCATTGAGGTGCGATGGCCTCGGCAGTACAGATAGGGAAGAGTATAGTAGGCTTCCTCAGAGCGGCCGCATTGTCATCGACACTCACAGAATGTGGCAGGAAGCCATCAAAGGCCCCAGTGGTTAGGGAAACGAGCCAGTCCCCATGACTGACTCATACCAGGTGCTCGGGCAACCGTCAGAACAGCCTAGGAAACTCAAAGAGTGACCCTACATGATCATTCTTCTATAATCCTTCGATGGGAATCTCAAAGCAGGAAAGAAGGATCAAACTCATATTCGACACAGCCATAGCATCAACTGGTATAAGGAAGAGGCACGATAGTAAAGATCAATCCATCTCAATAAAAAACATTATTGCCTTGGGCATGCAACCAACCACGTAACTGACCAGTACTGACACTTATGAATTAGATTTCACAACCAACTCTTGAAGTGCAATTTTGAATTTTCCTATTTTGCTTTATCATGGGAAAGAAGAAATCAATTATTCCCTCAGAGCTTGTCCAGTATGATCGATACAAAAAAGCATCTCAAGGGATTAGGCGAGGATAGGTTTTAAACCAACAGTCTTTAGGTCATGAGCTTGATGAGTCAACCAATTTCTATACCTCACTTCTTCCCCTTATCTTTATTTTTCTATTCCCACTTAGGTTCCCTTGGTTGCTTGGTCAAGATAAAACCAATGCTTAGTTAGAGAGTTCCTTCCTTAAGACCAGGTCTCCTTAGTAGTATTATCTCCCCAAGTTCCTCATGTGCCTAAGACAAGAGGGTGGACATATTAAGATTCAATGTGTAGAGGACCAAAAAGATCCCTCATCTGGCTGATGAGATCACTATCTATAAGATAGAACTAGTCATTAGATGCATCAACATGACATACAAGGTGGTAGGTGGTCGTAACCATCAAGAGTGGAGTTCCTCTTGTTGAGCTGGTGGATGGTCATAATGGCTAACCATTTAGAGACTTTTTTGCTGAGCTGGTAGTTAGTTACAACCCCCATAACATATTTGACGAGAGATGAGCTACATGCAAAGCTTGGCTTGCTTAAGTTGATGATGTGGTGATGCGATAGATAATCTTGACTAAGTGGAGACCTCATCGTCTGTGGAACAGTCTCACCATGAGACCACCATCCCTTGTTTAGTTGTGTCAATAAGGAGTGACATGAACTAATTGACACCTTATTAGGTGGTCTCATTAAAGTCCAATATGCTCTCCCATAATCTCTAACCTTCAATAAGTTCCATCATAATAATTTGTAGAAGGGGCCCCTCTGGGCCAACTTTCTTACTTTAAATTGGGATACATATATAAATACAAAGAAAAGCACTTAGAGGAGCATGCATATTCGATCGAATTACAATCTTCAAGTGCTAACTAATCAGTGGTGTAAAGGGACTCTAAAGTTGTGGGCTCAAGAAGAATAAGCTTTCTCTCGTCTGTGGCAGCCTTGCCTGGAAAGATGGGAAGAGTAGGGCTAGTATTCATTAAAGTATGAACTTGAAGAAATACCATGAAATATCATTCCATTCCTCCCATCCAATGAAAAGAGCTCAATTTTAATTCATTTATCGAATCATCAATATGAAATAGAGGCAAGAATTTATTCTTCAAAGATTGGACCTACATCCTTGGGGTTGAGGGGCAAAACATAGTTTGGATTGTGATCTTTCCATCTCATTATAAGTGAACACCTGTCTTATCCAAAACCTTAGAAGCCAAAAATCAAGAGAGCAGAAGGGAAGAGGAGCCACATAAAGAAGCCTTAGATCTCATAATAGAGCAAAGAAAAGGCCAAGTGAAGTGCTCTAGACAATCTAAAGAATCCCTAGAGGGGCCCCTTTTTTTTGACTTTCATCCTTGACTTAGTGCAATTGATCAGTTATAAGAAGACAGGATATAGACCCATTGCTCTATTATTCATACACAAATTCATATCGAATAATTAGACCTCAATCTTGACTTCTTCTATAGAAACTCTCTCTCTTACCCTCCCTATCAATGACTGGAAAACACTTCTGATAGTCAGAGCATTCGATACTTTTTGCTACCAGCACACTTTTACTCAGTATAGCTATGGCTTGTTCGGTGCGATTCTAAACCTGAAACCATTACAGTCAAGGTAAGGTTTCTCCTCCCTAACTACTTTTCTCACATACTTGCTTGCTTGCTAAAGGGCTTTAATTATTGGAATTGATTTTATATTTCTTGTCATTTGTAGTAGCTTCTTCCCTCCCTCACATGCAACTTCCCATGGGGTTGGCTTCATGAATGAAAGCACAGCCTCAAGTCAGAAGAGGAATGTGGAAAGAACTGAAAGCATAATGATGGGATGTAGATGTTTCTTTTGGAGTTTAGTATGAATTCCATCGACACGTGGCCCCCTCTTGGGAACTAGACTATGTGGGTCTATGAAAAAGAAGAGATACTATAATTGAATAGATAATATTCATCTTTAGAAAGAAGTTAGATTATGAAATCCATGGTGTATGTTAAATATGACTCCAAATTTGGTTCTAGATAAGTACGTTATAGGTAAAAAAGAGTCTCTAAAGTAGTCTCCTTGAAGCCTAAAATCATAAGAGAATCCCTTGTATGCATTTCTTACCTGAGGATTATGCAAACTCTATTTCAGCCAACAATGTGGTACTGTGCTATTGTAAAGGATGTTATCATCTTTAGGTGGCATTCGACAATTGATCAGAGTTTCACTAGTTTCAGTGCTTCTAGGAAGTCATGGTCTCAACTGGCTTTAGCTTTTGTGGAAATTGGAACTGGGGTATTTTGATCTAACACTATGCGGGAAGTCCATGTAAGTGCACTATCTCGTCATGAGTAGGGCGCTATGTAAGATTCTTCACATATTTGACGATATGAAATGAGCCATCTTATAGAAATGATCCACTACCACAATAATGGAATCATACCTCCAAGTTGTGCATGGCAAACCTAGGACAATGTTTAGGCTTAAACCTTCCAATGGTCTATGAAGGATTGGCAAGGTTGTGTGTAGTCCACTATCCCTACTTGTACCCTTGGTTGACTAACAGATACAACATCGAGTGATTACCCGAGCTACATCTCGTTTGAGGCTTGGCCAATCGAAGCAATCCTCAGCCATGGTAGTAGTCTTGTTTCTTTCGAAGTGTCCCACTGAACCCCAGAGTGGAACTCATTAATAATGAACTCGTGAATTCACGAGTCGGGGATACATAACTGGGTACCTCAAAAAAGGTAACCATCTCTCAGATAGATCAGAAGTGCGAAAGAGTTCACATCAAGAAGCTGAAAAGAGGTCCACTTTGCTTGAACACAGGAAGATCAGCATGAACTCTGCAAGGCTAGCTACAAGTATGAGGAATGGAAGAAGCTTGCCCAAAAATATTGGATTAAACAAGGGATTTTGCTAAAATGAGGGAGGAGAAGCACAGTCATAGGCCTGACTATACATGTAGGGTGTAGTTTGATGGTGACTAATGAGCTGAAAAAAAAGAGAGCCCCCTCTACCCCTCTAGGTTCAATATCGATTGGAAAGATCAATATCTTCTTTGAAATTGAAATCAAACCCCAGTGCTGATGTTGGTTTTAGACACAAATCTGGGGCTTGGTTCATGTGGCATTTACCCCTAACAAAAACTCATCTACTAATTCTTCAACATCACTCAGTTTGAACCTCCACTAATTTTCACCCAAGCTTCATCCTGGTCATATGGATAGATCACCCATGTTTGGGTGCATAAGTAGTGACTATTGCTCTATGAAGACTTGCTTTCTCTACGGCTTTGGTGGATTCCCTTCACCAAGCCACTGCTTATTTGGGAATCTTTGTATCTATGCTAATTTTCAACTCCCCTAAGCATTTCATCACTAGCTATGCCCTTCCTCATCTCTGTGTTCCTAGGTATCCACTTTCAACCATTTCTCATTTGAACCTCACCATTAATGTGAAGGTTATGCCATCCTAAGGTGCTGTTAAATGGAAGAAACTTATCAATGTCCATTGATGAGAAATGATAGATTAAACTACTGAATTGGAACAATTCGGCCTTAGTATCAACTTAGTTCAAACTATGTTAATGGGCTGAAGGTAAGCAGACTCGAACCACTGACATTTACCATAGTGTAAACCACTGCCTCTCAGGCCTCTCTAACTAATTCTAGCATAGAGGCCAGTGATCGAAGAGAACTCCCTCCTAAACACTACTTACAACTTTCATCATATTGTGCTCTCCAAAGAGCAACTCCTCTCCAAATCTCAAAGCGTGTTGAGTTGGAATACCATTCTTAACATTCTTGTGTCTAAGGATTCTTGCAGTTCCATACACTCTAGGTATAGGAGAACCAAGAACAATGAGCTCTCCCACATTTTTTTCTTGATTATTTGGTCTTCAGAATACTAGTTTGAAGAACAAGTGATTGTCCTTCTCTGACACTGACTGCCAACCTAGAGAGTGGATAGCTAATTTGTTCTACTTATTGAATAGGGTCTATGGTCGGTTCGTGACCCATGGATGTCGAAGGCATCCTTCAGGCGATCTTGCCATTCTTACAGGGTGGAGATGATGGGGTTATGGATTTTCCTTCCTTTATCCACATTTTGCTCAAAGGGTTGAAGGGAGATAGTGCATCAAGATATTCACAAGGGCCAAATAGATTCTCCTTCTTAGGGATCCCAGATGAGGGAACCTAGGATAGCCATCAACTCCAACTATTGTCCATGTACGATCCATAGTAGATCTGACCAACTGCCTATCCTACCTATCATACATTCTTGAAGGCCACTTTTTTTGACTCACTAGAGTCATTAAATGTCATGTTTTGGTCCTCTTCCCTATTCGTTAGAAAATATGAGCCACTGGTTTTAGTACAATATACTGTCATTGTCTCCTGGACAATCAGACAACCAATCCGTAATCTCAATGACCCAATTGCAAGAGCGAAGCTCTACCAACTGAGCTATATCCCCCAAGCTCAGTCAAGCATGGAAGAAAGAGTCAAATGCTTCTTCTGTTCTTTTCTCTCTTTTTCCTCTTTTCCTTGGCATAGCTGGGCCATCCTGGACTTAAACATGAGACCTCGCCCGTGAAGAAAATCATTGTGTTGATGATCCAACCAATTGTGAGAGAATCAATAGATTATTTTTTAGGAGCGATTCATCCATTCCAAACACAACATACAATTGTTTAGTCTACTGCGCTCTTCAAGTGTGCCAGTTCCCCTTCTCTCTAATTATGAAAAGTCTTTATGGAAGAACTTTGATGGCAAAAAACGAAGGCGTTCATGGATGGACCCTTAATACCCAACCCTAGACAATCTCAGATCCTTTTTAAAACGTACTCTCATTTCGAGTCAAGAGCAATAGATAGATAAATCAAAATAAATGACACGTCTCATTGTACAGATCGGGACCTACCAAAGGGAGTCAAAAAAATCATGAAGTCTTTATTAAAAATTCTTCTTATGTTATGGATAGTTCCAATCTCTGAGTCTCCATGGAGAGGAAAAAGAATTTAACATTTTTCCTTTTAGGAAGGGAGGATATAAAAAATCCTATAGAGTTTTGCTTTCTTAAGACCTCTGATAAAAGCATGAAAAAAGCCTTTCATGGTACGATCCCTCCGTCACCCTAATATGTAAGGGATGATCTCGTAGTTCTTGGTTTGTGAAGATGAGTTGTTAAGTGCTCATTTTTACCATTAAGACTAAACCTCAACCTATGCTCAAGTGATAGCTATCCATACACTGATTAGGGGCATAAAGATTCTCGAGAAGAGAGTAAATACTAATGGTGTCCTCTCGAACTGCCCAAATCCCACAAGTGATTAGAAAAGAAAGTTCGATCTCCCTTGGATCTCACTTGAATCACTCCATCTATCTTACTGATAAGAAGTGTGATTTCAAACTATGATTCGAACAGGAGAAGTACACCATGCTCATGCACCTTGGATGATCCACATCTATGGGCTAGGCATCGATGGGCACATGGAACTACCCATGTAGCTGAGCGCCCTCACAGCCTAGAGGCAATGATGCAATTCTTAGCGGTGTGCTCTCCTACTGAGCTAATAGCCCATCGTGTGGGCCTTGCCTACTATGCCAAAACTGAGAGATACCCCAAACCCTATCCCCCTCTTTCCTTTTGTACATTCCTATTTTGCCACATGGGAGGGCCATGGGGATGTAAAAAACCTATCAACTTCTTAGGACTTAAGATAAGAAGCTCATGAGCTTGGTCTTACTTTGTTATCTAGCAATGAAAGAATACTTCCATATCCAAGCTTAGCTTAGATGTAGCTCGCATTTTTTGGGTGTGAAGTAGTGTCAAACAAAAATTTCCAACAAGGATAAGCATTAGCTCTCCCCAAAAAGGAGGTGATCCAGCCACACCTTCCTGTACGGCTACCTAGTTATGACTTCACTCCAAACACTAGCCCTGACTTCGACATCCCCCTCCTTCCTTATTGTTATGGTAACGACATTGGACATGGCCAGCTCCCATAGTGTGACTGGCATTGTGTACAAGGTCCAAGAACAAATTTATCACCATATGGTTTATAGAAAATTCCTAGCAATTCTAGCTTCATGCAGGCGAGTTGTAGCCTGTAATTCGATCTGGGGATGGGTTTTGGAGTTAGCACACCCTCGAGAGATTGCAACCCTTTGTCCCCCCTTGTAGCACATGTGCCACCCAGGGCATTAGGGGCATGATTACTTGACATCATCCTCACTTTCCTACAGCTTATCACTAGCAGTCTATTTAGGGTTCCAAACACAATGGTGGCAACGAAACACAAGGGTTGTACTCATTTTAAGATTCAACCTAGCACCTTATGGCATGAGACGATGATAGCCATGCACCACTTGTGTCCACATTCTCGAAGGTACCCCTCTTTCAATAAAGAGGATTCATGACATTTTAAGCCTTGGCAAGGTTCTTCGCTTTGCATCGAATTAAAACACATGCTCCGCTGCTTGTGTGGGCCCCTGTCAATTCCTTTTAATTTCATTCTTGCAACCATACTCCCTAGGTGGGATACTAAATGCATTAGCTACAACACTGCATGGGTCGATTTGCACAATGCCTAGCATCCGTCATTTAAGGCTAGGACAATTGGGGTCTTTAATCCCATTTGCTCCCCTAACATTTGTCTGTCAGTACCAATGTCGGCCCAGCCGAGTGCTTTTGTCATTGGTGTTCTATATGATATCTACACATTTCATTGCTCCAATGAAAATTTCCTTTGTCCCTATCATACTCCAGCTTGATAGTTTCCACCAGCTATCCAAGTTTGATCCTTTGGATTTTATGGATGACTTGAAAAGCCATCTACAGATGTTTTATGCCCAATCATTCTTGATAATGCTTTCATCCTCAATCTTACCATGACTACTGGCATAGAGTTAGTTGATGCTTATTCCTTAAATACTGTCTTTGCTCCTTCTTTGAGAAAAGAAGTTCACAACCCGTGGGCCTTCTTCCTCCATGCAGCATTGCTCCATCAGGCTTTTACCCATTGTGGAAAATTCCCCACTGCTACCTCCCACAAGAGTCTGGGCCATGTCTCAGCCTCAATGTGGTTGATCATCTTCGCAGATCAACTGTTGATCATTGCCTTAGTAAGCTATTACCCCACCAACTAGTTCATCAGATGCAAGCCCCTCCTTAGGCAGATTCCTCTTTTTACTCCTTAGCCTATAGGGTATTGGCAACCACTTGCAGTTGTTGTTCCCCTCCCAAGGGCAGCTTCATGCATGTGACTCACCCGTTCACCACTGGAAACACCTCTTCCTATCTGACTTTGTTTGTAGCATGTCATCCGTGTTCATCCTGAGCAAGGATTGAACTCTTCTTGCGATTCATAATTGCATTACTTATAGCTTCCTTGTTCATAGACAAAGCTGATTTGGAATTTTCATTCCAAGACCAAAGTGAAGGCTTGTATCCACACGCTTCATAATAGAATATCGCCGTCTCCACCCTATCGCATTAAAACCACAACCTTCTTATCCATTCTCATTGAATCGTGGTGGGGGAGCAGGCCAAAATTGAAAAACTCAGATTGGGTTTAAGGATAAGAGGGGATTCCCTGCAAGAGTAACTCTTTTGATGCCTTCTTGACCAATGAGAAAATTGTGGATTCCAAAGAAAGTCACATAGTGGGAATTTCTTTCTTGCTTGCTTTCAGCCTGGTTGCCAGTCTGAAAGCAGATAAGAAGGCTGCTAGTCTGAAGGCGATGTTTACGGTCAGAGTGTTCTCTCTTCTTGATCTGAAATCATCTTTCCCTCAATTAGCTAACGACAAAGCAAGGTACGATGCTACTCAAGAAAGCACACGCTATAGATATGAGTTTCCATGGTGAGTTCTCAGAAAGTCATGTTGTTTTTGAAATTAGTTCTTCCAGGTAAGAAAGTGAAAGTGTGAAAAGCTAAATGACTGCACTGACACATTATCGAGCGATTACCCTGGTTCAAGAAAGAGCTAGACTAATGCCCAAAAAAGACTATAAAATAAGAAAGCCTAAGAAAATTTTTTCCTTCCTATTCGCCAACTATGACACTTGTGTGAGTATGGCTCCACTTGAAATAAGGATCGAGAAAGCCTCCACATCTGAGTTTTTAGTGTATCTTCCTACCTCTCTATGATTATGGAAACTACTCCAAATAATGACCTGTCTTCTCATTAGTCAAGAAAGTGTCGAAAGAGTATGCCTTAGCAATCGTTGGGAACTAAATCAAAAGAATCAAAAGAAAGTGTCGAAAAAGTATGCCTTTGCTTTAGCTGCAAGAGTTAATCCTAGTCCCTATCGACCAGTAATAGAATGACACAGTTTCACACTTAGTTGTTTGAAATATAAACATGAAAAACCATTCAACCTCATCATGCACTCAAAAGCTTCCTAAAGTGTAGTCACTCATCAGTCATCGAACTCATGCACTCTTCTTTCTCTTTCTATCATTGGTCCTTGGGGAGTAGCCCCCCAACTCCACAAACTCCCATAACCTCAATCTCTTTTTAGGAAACCAACATTCCAAACTATACTAGGGGCCCCCTCTAGTATACCTTCAAAGGCTCCTTCTAGCACTTTGTCACAATCTTCTTTTGTGATGAAGTAGAATAGGAAGAAGGATAAGCCAAGCATTCTTGAAAGAATATCAAAACTGTCTTGACCTTCTTCTTCTTCTATTCTAAAAAAAGGTGAACATCTAATCTAAGCACAATCACTTTTTTATGTTATGAAGGCAAGCAGCCCAACCCTCTTGCTTATAGTCGTCAAGGTCAGCAATCATTGCATCGCAATAGTAGCTCTGAGAAGCTGGGCTTAGGGTGCACCTCCTTTGGTCATTTCAGTGACTCATAAGGCTTCCTTAAGCTCAAGCTAGTGTCACCACCTGTCCTACGAGTGGAATGATTATCCCTATCTAATGAGTCTGCATTCATCCCTGAATGTCATTGGGCACTATTCACTTTCTCGTTATTCTTGTAACTATCACCTGTCATCCACATAGGTTTGTCTGCACCACATGGAGTGAAAAAGAAAGGATTTATTGGAGCAACCCTCTTGTTGTAGATGCAGGAATTCGCTTTCCTGTATGAACATTCGGCACATGTATAAGTCTGTGGAATAATCAAAGGGTCACCACTTCTTAGGATCTCCCCTCTAATTTGGGATGGGTCATCTGAGGGTTCGCCATGGTTCATTGCTGTGCTTACACATTAGGCCACCTTTCTCTAAAAGCTCTGTGAGACCACCTACCATTAGGCTTCTTCAGCCCGACGGGTTTATTGCACAAAACCACTAGGATGCTAGTTCCCATAGAGGGAAAGCCCAATGAATGTTAGATGCAAAGCACTACACCTCATTAAGATCATACTGGCATACTCCTCCCAAAAAAAAGAGCAGACCCCATTGAAGATGGGAGTGAGGAAAAAGGTCATTTTCATCCACTTCTCATGGAGCTGTACGTTGATGATATCGCTTGTACTGCTCCCAGCCATCAGGCAATTAGCTTTCATAATGAAAGTGTGGATGAATCAACATCAATTTTGGCTTTTTTGATCATATAAGTAAGAACAAGCATGATTAGAGCATCCCTTTCACAAAAACCTAAGCATCCCCCCCGATTCAAAAGTTCTCGAAAGGCTCTTTCGATCGAGTGAGAAAGATAAGGAAGGGGGCCCTTCTAGGGATAACTAGATTGAAAAACCTCTGTGGACTTCACTGACTTTCTTTTCTAAGGTATAACCTTTACCACGGTATTAGTGGCTTAATGAGCTCTTAGTGCTTCTCACAAGAATGAGCAGATAAAACAATGTTGGCTCTACGATGGACATGTGGGTTGATGGCAGTGCCTTTTTTGCTTGAAGGGCACACAGGAAGATCCAAACCTCTTGATTTTTGTGATGTGCCTTGGTCCCCAAACCATTGAGCACTTAATGTTGGGGGGAATAGGTTGGCTTTACCAACACAGCCCACATGGTATGAAAGATTTGTCTGCTTAAAGAAGCTGAGGTTTTTGCTTCACTCCCTAGGCCTTCCATCATGTTGCCTCATTTCTCTAGCTTCATTTCCAAGTGAAATGAAAGGCTTAAGCTCCAAGCTTTTCTTGCATTCATCATTGGTGCTCACCAGATTTCTCACCCATCCCATTCCTAAGGCAGGAGTCTTCTTTTTTTATCAAAATGATGGGAATGAATCACATATGTTGGTTTTGAATTGCTCAAGAATTCTTGAATTGTTACTTTTGCCATATTCTAGGGGCTACTCCACTCCTCTTTTTTGTCGATCGAGCCTCTTTCCCTCATTCTACTCCTCCTTCCCTCTTCACAAACTTGTACAATCAATGCCACATAGATAGCAAACTCTATGTGAAAAGAAATAGGGAACGTGCTACGATTTGATACCAAATATCTAGAGGTGTGGAAAGAGTTGCTGTGATAAGAGGAAAAATCATCAAAAAATGATGATTACTAATGAAGGTTTCCATGAAAGGCCCTTAGGTTTTGGCAAATGGATCACAATGAAAGGTACCTGGGAGCATACCATTGGAATGAATGAAATATGAATAGTGAACATAATATGGTCATAGATCTTTGGTTGTGACTTGATCATGAGCGAATTTGTTGTTGTTTCCCCACGAAGTATGGAAAGTACCAAACATTGGGAATTACCTAGGGAGGAGTAGAAACAGGAAAAATAAGAAGCAAGAACAACTTAAGTGGAGGAATCTATTGTATTTCGTCCTTTGTTCTCCATAGCAACTAAGGATCAAAAAGCATGAAATTTGACGACTTATTATGGTATAGACAAAGTACGAGCATTCTATTGGAGATGTTGGAACATATTGAAGGGAGGGCTTCATTGATTGTGTGCCAACAAAAAACGAGTCCAAAGGTAGGGCCATAAAGGGTTTAGCTAATGGAGAAATGGACTCTTTTGGGAACCAGTAATGCGTAAACCATGTCAAACCAAGACCGATCAATATGAGAACAAAATGAATTCAAACTTCTACTGGAAGAGTTTCCAGTGTGAAATGAAAAACTCAAAATAACAATTCAAAAGATATTGGGTTTTGTGTTAAGCAATGTTTTGTCATAGAACTACTAGAGCGGTAACAATCTTTTTTAGATGCAAGATACGGCGAGCAAGGGTAGCTCACTATCGTATGTACTGATGAACATCTTTTTTTACATTAATTTGATCTTTTTGTGAAAGGAGTCTTCAAAAGTGCTCAGTGCAGAGAAAAGACAAAAAATGACAAAATGATGAAGATCAGAAGAAAATCAATCCAACGAGAATTATCTCAAATTAGAATTATATAATTATTATATAACTATTATATGTGTTCTATTTTTTTCTTTTTTGATATATATATTCTACTCTTTTCTTCTATGATATATATTCTATTTTTTTATATTATCTTCATTTTAGATTCTTTTATTTTATTAGAATTAGATAAATAGGAAAGAAAAAGAAAGAGTTCTATGTTTTTGTACTAGAAGCATAAGATCACATCCCTAAAGGGGGCCCCATTTAGGGAAGTTCTTGACTAACTTTTTAGGATTCATGGGCCCTATTTTGGGAACTAATGAATAGGTCTTTCCTCACTCCATGAAGAAACCTAACCCCAGGCACAATTCTTGTAGAAGTATGATATTGATAATCAAGAGAAATGGATGGCACTCGAGTTATATAGTCTTTGGTTTAGTAACAGAGGGATTTGATAGTAGAGGGAGACAACCATTGTAGATTCCAACCAAGAAGACCAGGAGAAGGAGAAGGACTCAGAATGTCATATATCCCTAGAGCTAGATTAGTTCTCGATGAAAAGTCAAAGTTGCCTCAACTCAAACGGATGGAATTGGACCTAAAAAAGTCATTCAAGTTTGTTATCGACTAGGTAATAGTGGAAACATCAAGATGAATAAGTTAACTAATTATCAGATTGAGAAAATGGAACAAATTATATGTAAAGATCATGTTGTTTACTGGAAATGAAGAGGGGAGAATGACCAGACATTGAACGATTCATTTTTATTTCTTGTTACAATGGAATTCATCATCAAGATGGATTGACATTATGCGACCAATGAAATCATACTATTGCAAGGACTTATCACAAGCAAATGAAAGAAATGAAATTATTTCTGATAAATAACACTATGAGATAATTCACTTTTTCTTTTTCGAAACAAAACAAAGTGGTCTCTCTCCCTTCGCCTGCCTATTGTATCGTCGGCTTCGTTCATCAAACGAGGGCCTTGCACCTCTCTAGGCTTTGCTATCACTCATGACTAGTAGTTTTCTTTATGTAGTGCTCGGCCAACAGAAGTGAAGCTTCACCAGAAGCAAAAATGTTACTTCTCAATGTCTCTTTGGCTAATGAACATGTATGGTCTATCTAGTCTTCCAAAGCTTCCTTCCTTGCCACCAATGCATGCTAAATGGTGAGTCAACAAGCTACCTTGCTTGAATTGATAAAGTGGTAGCTTCTGTGCCCTTCCTATGTACTTCAAAATATGTGAATATTCTTTTCTTCAGCCATTCTATGAACTATAATTATCTACTTGATTAGTTCCCCATAGTCTCAGTTCCCTATAGCATAGGGGCCTCAACCCTCTATTTTTTTTCTTTTCTTCAGAATTTCCCCAGAGGTCTTTTCCCTATATCAAGATCCCCATAATCTAGTTTCTCTACGAGGAGCCCCTTTCAGAAACTTCTTAATTGGGGGCCCTAGCTCCCGATCCTCCAATAATTTTTGAGTCGAATGATGAAGCCTCCTCCTCAGATAAAGATGTCTCTGACATTATCAGACTAAACTCTTTTTCTTTTTAGATAAGTATTTAGATCAGAGGGAAAAAGCAATTCTTATGTTGCTTTCTATCAGCCCAAGTAGATACCCCGTGCTTCGAGGGTCTGCATATTGAGGAAGAGATGTAGGAGGACACAAGACCAGGTAAAGTTGGGTTGGGATATAAAGCCATAAGCATGGTGTGGGGTGATAGAGGACGTGTGTGTATGGTTCATAGTGTGGTATGAGATTCTCTTGGATTATTGGGAACATCCTCTATATTCAAAATATGCCTTTCTAGGAGCATTACGATCTGCAGCTCAAATGGGCCCTTAAGAAGTCTCTATTGGTCGGTTTCTTATTATGTGTCGTGTGACCACGTTTGGATCAGCAAAGGCAATCACTTAGATGTTCCTCTAATCCAAGCTAGGAATGGACCAGAGACAACCACAACATGAGGAATGTCCGCGTCTCATGGCAACGCACTTGGATTTCAGTTTTTGGTCATAAGGTGAGCTTTGGGTGGGCTATCCAGTCTGAGGCACAAGGGTCCTACTACTAACCAGGTGTGAAGAACCCCAAAAGTGATTGTAATGAGCTGAAAGATAACTCACTGGCCTAAACGAAGAGCAAACAATCGAACATGAGAGGAAAGGATCACCTAATGAATGGATGAGCCCAAACCAGGGAGGAAGAAAGAGGGGCATGAACCATGCTTTCAGTGAAGCGGTTACATAATGAAAAATAATGAGAATGATTGACTGAGCCATGCCTCTACGGGGCATTCTCAACATGGGATGGGGTCAAACCTTGAATGTATGAGTGATATACCAGCCATAGAGGTACTTCAAGATATACACCAGGGCAACAAATGTCGAGCATACGATGATGCCACCCATTTTCATTTCATAGAAGTCCTTGGTAGAGGAAAGGGCTATAGGTGATGGCACAATCTGCTTTTGAGGGCACAAAGTCAAAAATGTTACCTCAGAGGGGGCCCCCAGGTTGTACGTGGTAGCTGGTATAGATGATGAAAGGTAAACCACTTGAACCAGGGCCTAATATGCAATAAGCAATAATAGGAAAACAAGTGGCTTTTGAGCGCCTTTTTTGTTTGAGTCAAAAATCAAAAAAGGGTTGAATGTGGAGCTCTCATGGCTAGCTACAAGTATAGTAAAAGAAAGATGAGATAGAATGGACTATCAGAGGCTACAATGGGATGACTAGGGGAAAGTTGGACCCTACTAGCTAACATAGATATCTCTTCTTAGTGCATATATTCTGGATTCTCATGAAAGAATCTATTCATGACCGTGCCAGGCTAAATCGAGCCACCACTTAAGATGGGAATGGCAAAGCCACATGCATCTTTTGATGAAAGCATTCCAACCAGTAGCATACGATCAGTGGCTTGTCAACCATTGAGGTCGTAGCTCCTCCAAATCCTGGGTTAGGGAAACACAGCACATGATCAGCTCGTTCAAGGATCACAACCTCTTGAGAGCTGGATGTTGTTTTTAATGGAGCTGGTAGCTGGGGCCCATGATTTAGAAGTTCCCCTATGGGGGTGGGGGATCTTTGGCCTTGGGCTTGCCTTACCCTAACATCTATGACGGGTGCCAAAAAGGAACCAATGATGCCTTTTTGACAAAAGCTAACTTGGTAATGCTGACCTTTACTACTGAGAAACCCCATATTTTGCCTCCAAAATGCCTCGAAACAAAAGTTTGTAATTCAACCCACTTTTCCCATGTGGAGTCAAAGACAGCACCTAAAAAAACATGGATGAGCCACATGTAGGGAAACTTGCATGTGTGGTTCTTGCTAAGGATGCCAGTCCCAGTATACTGTACTAATATGTGTGGGTCCCTATAATTCAAGTGAGATTGTCATGGCACAAAAGCAGATATCGTTCAATATTTCCCTTTTTCTAATCTTTCTTATGTTCTTTATTTCTAGTCAAGAAAAAATCAAATCGAGCTCTGTTTGATCTCCAAGAAGCGGAACCTGAATTAGTTTTAGGCTATAATGTAGAATATGCAATGGATGCGATCCTTAATAGTTCACTAATGGTGGAAGCCAATGTCTCAAGGTCCTCTGGATTCATTCTGACTGAAAAAAGGGGTGGGTCTTTACCAACTTCCAAATCCAAGATTGAATGAAGAACAAAGAGGGATAAGGCACTCTTCATTCTTCATTCAAAACTCATGAATGTTGGGTCGAGGGATTCTACCTTTTTCTAAGAAAGGGGAGTTGGGTAAAGCAAAATCCCTCCTTGGGTGAGTACGAGGCTTAGTCAAGTATAACTGGGTTGTGCTGCTTGATGCTCTAATAAAAAAAAATTAGTAGGCCATTCTGTTATGACTGAATATGCATTAGAAAAGTCAATCCTTTTCTTGAGTCAAAAGGCCAAATTGGGCCGAACTTCTAAAAAATAGCAAGCCTACTCGCTTCCATAGAAAAAGATTATGGCAATGTAGACTTAACTGGGTTTATGGGATCCTGGGAAACTATCACAAGTACGGTTGGCCTATATAGAATGAGAATGTCATGTCATCTAGCAGAGCTCAGAAGAAGGTGACTTAGAGCCCAAAAAAAGGAAGGTGACTCATGCAGGCAGCTATCTCCTTTTCCATATAAAGGAATATTCAAACCAACCCAACTTGCTAGTCAATCTTAGCAATCTGATGGGTCAAAAAAACCAGAGACAGAAGGACATAGTTCAGACTTGACCAGCACTATAGTTTACTAATCAATGAAGGACCTTATTATCTTAAAACATAAACCAAGCCTCACCAAAGTGGCACCATGACTGTTTCCAAAGTAGTCATCTCATCTCTATAGTTCTTTTCCCCAGAGGGGACCCCAACCCCCAATCTTCTATAGTACCCCTATGGGGGCCCAACTTTTGAGCACTAATATTGCATTTTTTAGCTGGCACGAAGCCATCGTAGCACACTAGCGAGCCTTCCCTCCTCTCATTTCAGACCAGTTTGGATTTCTGATGATGACCTGGTCGAGAGACTATTAAACATCGATGAAAAAAGGTTGTATCAGTGAATCCTAGGTATGTCTTCCATTTTTTTGTGTGATTTCTTACTATTCTAGTGTGCCATATTCTTTTCAAGTGTTTGGGCTATGGAACATGAAAAAGTCACCCCATAGGGGGGCCCCCCGAGAGGGGAGGCCCTAGCCCCCCTTTTTCCTTTTCTTATATCAAAGCCCAGTCTGACCAATGGGAATTGACTCAAAATTGATCATTAGATCACCCGTTTGACCTCGATAACTCTTTTGCATGATTGAACAAGCAACAAACAAAGACTTGCTTGAGTAGCAGCTGCACGATAGTAAATTGATTCCAAGTTTGTAACCTAAGTATATATTGATGTTGAAATTTTAAAATCACTAGGATCCATCTCACTAGGTAAATGATCTAAGGAAAGAAGAAAAAAGAAAGAAGCAAAGAGTAGAGTTTAGAAGTGGACTTCCCACTTTAGCAATTCATGCTTCAATGGCCAAAGGCAAGATAGAAACTCATTTTGAGTCATACCATCCATGCATAAAAGCACGGCTCAATCCCAGACACATAGATTTAGATGTAATCTATCCCACTCCATGCGGAGTAGGGGAGTCCATAACTTGTGACTCTGAAGCTCCACTGAGGTTGTGTACAACAATCTAAACCACACAAGTAGGTATGTGCTATCTACAATAATAAACTAAGAGGAGAGTCTTGCTACTTTTCTCATTACTACCAGAAGCTACAGGTTTTTGGGCCTCTTTCTTGCCTTTCCCTACTTTTGGATTAGGCTTTGCTTTGGCTCGAGTCCATTGAGGATTTCCAAAGTACACTAAAAGGACTTCTATCTTATAGGATTCACCATTGGGATGGCTTTTTCATATCTCAAAGGAGGGAAAAGTAACCACTAAAAAATGGGGGGCCTACTTCCTCTTTGCATAAAAAAGATGGCCCAATTTTATATTACATATCTTATTGTAGTCTTTCTAGAGCTTTCCTCCCATGACCAATGAATAGTTAGGTTGTGTTACATGCTCATATCCACATTGCAAAGTGATCATGCTAATTCAATCTGATTCTAATCTAATCATAATGAAATATGGACATACAAAAAATAGAAAGAATTGGTAGTAGCCTTTTGACTTCATTAAGCCCATCCATCATATCAAGGGAAAGAAATGAAACAAGTGAACTCCTAGGAGGCTTGTCTCATTGATATCATTATGTATTCTTTATATAATTCAAAGATGGAAGTCAAAAAATAGATAGGGGATGAAAACAAACCTATAAAGTAGTTTGGTTTTGTTTCTTTGTAGTTCTCAGATTGCATGTCAGCCTAGGCCCAGGCAAGGTTCCCAAGCAACCTTTTTGATATTTAGAGATACTCAGATTTTAATTGCCCATATATTTCTAGTTGAGATGAAGTTCCCCTATAGGGGCCCCTTTTGGGGAACTTTTGATTTCTTCTTTCTTTGTGGTGCAATGTTATCATGCATAATAAGACCTCTTGGTCATCATCTGAGGAGTGGTTTTTGTTGCTTTCTTAGACTCCAGGTGGTCTACAAGGGTGATCAAAACCCTCATTTTGGACTTGGGGTAACCACTTCCCAATCATCAACATCCTTATGGAGATCAGAGTCCTCTCAAGATTTTGGTTTGGGCTATTGATGGCTACCAACCCCTGCTCTATCTCTTTTGGGTCATCAAGGATGATGCAAACTTTGGTGTCCAAAGGATTCATCTCTTTGGCGAGTATGGAGGAGGCTGGTTGTAGTGCTCCAAACCTTATAGACACTATGTTGGAAGTCGTTTGTCTTATGAGTGAATCTATATCTATATCATTAGTCTATTTGATTGAAGTTGAAGGCCTGGTTCAAAAATAGGTAGATTTAAGCAAGAAAATGATTGGCTAGCTTCTACAATCCAACAAAGTCCTTGTTAGCTTGCTTGTTAAGGTTCTCCGAGGACTACTGTAGGATGTGGATGGATCATGAATGAGAATGGACTTCTTCGTAATGTCGTAAATAGTATATAGGAGTCACAGTCCCTCTTTTTTATTAGATGAAGGGAATATAAATTCCATTCTAGCACTTTGTTTGACCAGGGGCCCCTTATGGGAAAAAGACCTCTGGGGTGACTCAAATCTAATAAGGACGGATAAGATAGGAAGGTGAGGTTACTATCTTAGTCATTTTCTTCAATCAAAAAGACTGGCTAAGTGCACTATCCACCTTGTATGGGAGCAGTGCCAATTTAGAGTGAGTTATGCTTTCATTTCTTTATTGAGGAGCTTCTCGTAGTGAGATCACAATCACCTGCCAATGGAGAAAGTAGACCACAAGATAGAGCCAACACCCCTCTCATTTATCCTCTTGTGTACCTTAGCATTGTAATGTGAATGGTGTTATTCAATGGATCAGAGAATAGAATCTATAAGATAGCAAAAATAATAATAGAGAGAACTAAAGGACAAAGAGAGTATGTTTCATGGCACTCAAACAGAAAGAAGCATGGGAAGAGCATAGCTCCCAGGCATACGAATGAAAATGACCAGAATGATGGGAGTGCGCTTCGCTTATTCAATCTTTTGATTGACTAAGTGGTTAAGGAGTCGATTGACTCATGTACTAGAGAGGACACCAAGCCAAGAGGAAACTGGCCTATGTAGAGAGGGAGCTTTAGGTGATAAGCTCACTTTTCATGCCAAAGAGAATCTACTCATTTATCTAGTAAGGAGAGAATGATAGGTTATGTTTGAAGGGAATCCCATTTTGATTGACTCATGTCATCGGGGTGGGGATGGTCAGTGGAGAGGCAGAGTAGGTTTCAAGCTTGAACCAATTCATGTCCAATCGCCTTAGAGGTAGTGGCGTTCCTTTTTACTAAAAAAAGACCAACAGATTGCTTCACTGATTGAGAATTAAGAACTAAAAGGTGGAACATGGATCTGCATAAGAGAAGAGAATCATGGCTTTCTCAATTAGAAAGCTCACATTTTGTGAAAGAGATAAGCCAGCTTTCAAAGATGTAAATCACTCTATTTGACTTGTTCATAAGTTCACTCCATTTGTCTTTGAGAATTTCCACTAAAGGTCCTTAGGAGAAGTGGAATCAATGTAGAAGGGTTCGATCCCATACTAGTCTTTAGTGAAAGTTTGTAGCTATGGGCAATAATAATGCACCAACCTAACCATAAGGTAAAACGAGGAAAATCAACAACTATAGGGGCCCCCAATCCTGGACCAAGTGATAAATGGATTGAGGAGTGGAGCAATTCCAATGCAAGTGATAAAGCAACCCATCTGTGATTCTCTATGCTCACTCCACTTGCTAAGGAAAGCATGAAAACTAAGCCCCTTCTCAACTCATCAACAAGGGCCACCTCTAGTGATCATCAGCATACACATTCCTTACCTAATATGTGTTTAGCATGAGTCCACTCACTTCAACAGATTAAGAATACAAAAAACAAACAACCAAAAAAGAGTATGCGGACACAAAGGTACTTGTGAACCATGTTCCATTTGTCTATTTCTTTGAATAGAATCTTTTACCTATAATATTGAGATTCTATTATAATATAGTAAAGAGTTCCAAAAAATCAATACCTGAGATAGGCCCCCTGTCGACTTGCTTGGTTTGTTTTCCTAAACACACTGGGATGTGGAGACAGAGTAATCTTCATTGAATCTATGGAAAACTCTTTTTTGCTATGTTTCAGCCCATGAGTTGATGGAGCCTTCTGGTAGCATGACATAGCATTCGAATGCACTTTCCTTTAGCGTACAAATGAACAGCTGATTCTGAAGGCATCTTCGTTGGCCATACCCTCCCTAAGAGTGTATACTTGAGGAATCCATAAAATATATGACATCTAATATTGTACTTCATTGCCATAGGGTATGGGTATTCATTTAATTCATATCAATCCTACGTGGAACTCTCACATCATATGTCTCTATTCTTAGTAGCAAGGACTTCCAAAATCAACAGGTTGGTAATTCATGTAATACATGATATCCTACCACTCTCTCATCCTTCTCCTCATCGAGAAGAGAAGGGTAACTTCAATTGACAATTGAGGGGGGCCGGGTTTGGGGATTACTCATTGGGGGCCCCTCTAAGGAATTAGACAGGATTATATGGATCTTTTTTAGAGAACTTTCGAGCTGGGCTGGGCTCTCACGAGGTCTGATAAGATTGACCAGTGGCTACTTTATAGAACAAGGAGTTTATTAAGGACTAAGATATTGATAAGGAATCTGGCCAAAGTTAGTGTTGTGTTTAACTCTATGGATTGACTGGTTTGAAGGGATTTCTTTTTGTTGTTTGTCTTTCTAGACCACAGGTCATGTCACATGTGGTTATTCATGTAATTGCACCTTGGGACTTGTCCAAAGTGTATTCACATTAGTGGTCAGGGGATTATGCAAGTTGAGTTGTTAAGGTGAAGCTGATCACAGCTAAATTGATGGCCAAAAGTTTTGAGTGGTGGACTAAAAGTACCCTCGCTTCAGGTGGTTATGAAATTCATTGATTAGATGGCTACTAGAGAGAATCTCATCTTCTAGTCTATGATACTAAACCTTCAAGGGATGTCAAATGGTAGTTTAAGTGAATCTAAAAAAGTGAGGCTTTACTTGATGACTGGACCTTAGTGACCCGATTTTTTGAACCTGCAAGACATTGAGTTCTTTGCTTTCTTTCATCACAGTAGATGAAAAAAGACAAAGTGAAAAAAGATAGAGAAAGAAGACAAAGTCAAAGCAACAGACCCGTAGTTTCATTATCCACCTTTAGAGACCTTTTGGAAGAAGGTTCCATTTCACACATCTTAGCTGAGGAGGAAATAAGTGTTTGTTGGTGGAAGGTGATGTCTTCTCTACTCCTAGACATAGGATAGAAGATCACTTAGCATCCATAGTCTTCTCTACAACTTATGCATCTTCTGTTTCGTCTCTATGTTTCAGGGAGCTGGGGAATAAGAGTTCTCCCCTAAAAGAGGCTTTCTAAGAGAGAAGTGGGCTTCATTCAATGGAATGCTTCGTTGGTTCAGCTCAAGGGGTCTGGTTTCCTTGTTCGGTGTGGAGGAAGGCACTCTTTGTTGAGAGGTCATGTTGTAATGTGAAGTTGGCAAAATGTGCTTGTCGATGATCAATGCTTAAGAATAGAGCTTGGGTTGGCTTCAATGCATCATCTCCTTGTACATGTATTAATGAGCTTTCTCCTCATATCTACCAAACTTCAAAAAACCTCCCCTTCCTTTTCATGTGCCCTATATAACTAAAAAGAATAAGAAGAAAGGCTCAAAGTCTTTTCACAATCAATGTTCACACAGGCTTTGTTCTCGATCTTCGTTGACCAAAGTCCTTCACTTCCTATGTTTACCAGAAAGAAGAACCGAAATGGACTACTGATAAATTGAAAATGGATTAAAAGAAAAGAAGAAAGACAAAATTGGAGCTTCTTAGCACCTATGCTCTCATCCACCAAGTCTTGTTCTGCTTTTTTGTTTAATTAGGCTATGGAAAAAGTGAATTCTATGATTGCCTCTTTCAAGAGGACAGGTTTGTGTTTGAGGAGTTCATTCAAGTCAATCTTATATCTACAAAACTACCTTCTTTTCTTCTTTTGGCAATAGATGATATGGAGATCCACTTTACTTGTCAATTGTTGGTGTAATACCCTACTCATCATTGACAAATCCACATGAGTCAGACCAACGTATGGAGAGAGTTTTCTTCTCTGATCATGCCATGGAAAATCTTTCACTTCCTTATCTAAAAACTATTCGCAGAAGTCCCCTCTTAGCCCCTTGACTTTGCTAAGCTAATTGAGCTGAGGCTGACTTATCTAGGACAATAGGAAATAGCCATTCAAAGCATATAGCTATTAGAGAATGTGGTTTAATGACTTCTTTTTTCTATATGAAAAATCGAATCAAAAGAGTTCAGCAATGGATGATAGAATTGTTCAAGTAAACTAGCAATTGCAGTTAGCCTCGATACTTATGAACCTTGAGTTCCAATTCTGGCTCCGTTTTGCAATACAAGATGAATTCTAGCATTTCATATCATATTTTTCATTTCAAATTTTTTATTTTGTTTATACAAAGACAAAGGGAAAAGGATTATAAAAAGAGAAAAGGATTGTATCACAGGTTGGATCCTAGCAAGAAAAGTTGTCCTTCATACAAAGTTCACGGCTTGAAGTTGAAGTTTCGACTCTATGAATTCAGTCCCATAGCTCCTGATTCAGCCTATTATAGAGCTATGGCAGCAATGAAGACTTGAGCTTTCATACAAAACCTCTTTGATTGACTAATGTTCTTCTCCCTCTTCCAGCTAGTAGTGGATGGGGTAACGAACTACAATAAAAACATAATGGTTGGCACAAGTTTAAGACTGATCAATGTATCAAGAACCTATAGAACAAGGCTCCTTGAGTCATGCTACTGGCTTTGAACTGGATTGCTAGTCCAAAGCTGAAAAAGAATTCCCACTCCCTTGTCAATCTAATCCCAAAACTATGGCTCAAAATGATCGTGGAGTGGATGTATTGCATTCAAAAATTTCTCCTCCAAGTCCTAAGTTATTGGATTCAATTCTTTATTACTCTGGTATTGTTCTCTTTTTTGTGCAAGATTGTTTGTTTGATAGTGTGGGCTGAAAGACATAGAGAACATCCCCCTCTATTTGCCTATTTCTTTAGTGTTTGAATTGGTCACCTCCTGTCTCGAAATTACTCTTTTCTATTTATCGTTTAAAAAGAGCTTTATTGGTCAACAGGCTCAAACAAAAAGAAAGCCAAATCTCAAATATAAAAAGATTTGCTCCTCTCCTTATTAGTTGAGTTTCTTCTTTCTTTCTCTCCCTTTAGTCGAGCATCTTCAAACCTTCACTTGACACTTGAAAAAGAGACCTTACTCGTCCATTAAGCCTTAGGTCAATCCATTTACAAGATAAGCACAAAAGCGATCTCATATGGTTGTGGTGCAAGAATTGAACTGATTCCACACATACCATTATTACTAGTAGGGGTGATGCCATGCAACAAACAAAGGGTGGAAATCAAAAGTGCAATCTTTTCAGAAGAAGAATTCAACATAGGAATGAATTCGAGATCTGCCTACTCCTTTAGCCTTATGTCAGATTTCAGGAACTAATCTATTTGTTCTAGCCCAAGGTAGCTAATAAATAGGACCAAGAATGTGGATTAGAGTCCCCTCATCCAGCTCTCTGCTTAAGTCACTAGTTTGACTGGGTACATTAGCCCAATCTTTGTTGAAGAAGGCCATATGAAGCACCTATTGGGATTCCCTTTTGGGCCAATTGTGGGCGAGGGATTCGAACCCCCAACTCCATGGCTCAATCTTCTAGTGTGGAAACTTAACTATGTGTCTAGAATCTCATCAGGAAAACCCATCATTCATCTTCCATTTGTTTATTATTAGCTCAAGAATAGAAAATCAAAAGATAAGGCTTTTAAAGTTACAATCTCAAAGGAAAATTAGGAAATAGTTCTTCTATATAACACAAATGGATTCCAACCACTAGCCAACTTCCATTGAATCCCACTTCAACAATTGATCCCAACTGGACCTTTCAAGGACGACTTACTACTTCTCTAGAGAGGATGTGAGGTCTATGTAATGCTTTGAGTCCAAGTAGTCAGATCCAAACGTTTTTCACCCGAAATTGGAAATGGGTCCCTCTGGGGATCTTTTGACCTTGCTTTCTTTGCTTCAATATGAGATATGTGATCTTTGCTTCATGCTACTTACATGTATTTTTCTTGGGATGAGTGTGTGGTGGGCCTTGCTTCTGGAACCACTATTGATGCAACATATGGCTTCATGTTCTGTAGACCTGATAGAACATAGAACAATAGAACAGACACTTAAAAAGAAAAGAAAAAGTCACTAGATTAGTTTTCCCATGAATAAGTATAGGGTCCAGACGTTTCCCAATTAACCTAAGGTCTTTTCAAATGTCACCCCATATCCCAACATTAGAGTACTCGAACCTATTTATAGAGCCTATTCATTGATAGCCCCAACATTGATGTAGATATATTAATGCATATAGATATAGCAGTCAATGCATTGGTGAATGAGCCAATGGCTGGGAAATGTGAAATGTTCCCTAGAGGTCTGTCCTCACTCGATGAAGCAACCTAGCCTTGGGTCACTCCTTTTCTTTGAGGAACATGGCTCCCCTGACGACTGTTGCACTTCACTCATTGCATGCTGGCTCGTTCATGAACTCGCTTCTTCGCCAAAAGATAAGTGACTAGTTGCCTCCTTTCCTCCATTGAAAGAAGCTTTGCCAGAAGATGTGTGTTAACACTCCTGCTTCCATTCTAGTCTCTTGGTCGTGGTCCCATGAAGCCTATATTGCTTGTTTTTGGCCTTCATGGTTCATGCCCTTTCTTTTGTGCCTTGCACATTGCTCTTCTTTGCTTGTTGCTAAACAAGTATAGGTCTCTTAGAGCCTCCCACTGTGTCGGATAGGTGCTTCCTTCATCTATTGTATGAACACATCATCTTAGTTACCTTAATGGCTGACTGATTAGAGCAAAAAAGAGGGAACTGTGCTGGCTAAAAGAAAATAGATGAGGACTTAAGCCACCATCTCCAAATTCAATTCCCCATAGTTCTTCTCCTATGGGGGCCCATTTAGGGGAACCACAGAATCTTATGCCCCGACCCCCCTTTGTTCTTTGATTTACCAAAGCTTTCCTCAATTGGGGAGTGACATTGATGATGAAGATGAAGAAGACATGGTGTTCCAGCCTAAACTTCAGGCAAATTCAAAGCACTCAAATTCAATATCATGGAGGAACCTAGCCCTAATGAGGATGGTGACTCTGTTGTGTTCTTCGGATGTTTCTCTTGGATCGTATCCTCCACCTCAATGATTTCAAGGAGTCCCTCACTATTAGTGGAGGAAGCTCTCTTGATCACCAAAGTCCCCAACAAGCCATACAAGGCTTTCACCATGCTTGAGGTGCTTAACATCTAGGAGCTTCAAACCTTTTATGTGCCACTAGAAAAGGGGGCAAGGAGCATAGCATTCTTTTCTACCTGTTTGACAATAAGTGAGAACAAGGTATTGTGGTATGGAAAAGACAACAAATGGTGGTACCAAATCACTAGGATCCCTTAGTCTAACTCGTTGACCCTCAAAAAATTGTTATTGAAATGAAAGAATACATGCTGTTTGAATGAAGCAAGCTCGATTCTTTCAAAGGCTCTGGCAATCGGATGGGGCCCAAGTAGTCCAACCCAACAAAAAGCCCACCAAAAAGGAACTTGGCTTTTGGAATTCATCACATCACCCTATCAGACTCGAGCATGTTGTGTCATGACTATGATGGATGAGGAAGACAACAAAGAATGTCTCAAAACCCAAGCCACTCAGAGAAGGAAAATGTGTTGGGCATAAAAGAAGCTCAAACAGAGCTAGTAGATGGAAGTCGATGACCTAAGGAAGATCAACCTTGGGACCTCAAAAGACTAGACACCCACATTCATCACTGCCATACTACCAAAAGACAAGGCATAGGAGCTCAAAACTCTTCTCCAAGGGTAAAAAGATTGCTTCGCCGAGAATTATACCAGGATGCTTGTCCTAGACCCAGAAGTGGCAGTACACAGGTTGGCTATCAACCCTGAAGAGGCTTTGGTTCCAATCACTCGTAGGAAGCGACTAGACCTAAGGGGAAAGGTAATCATGGTTGAATTTGGATCGGGTTCCAAGAACAAGTATAGTCTGAATTGATAGTTCGTCCCCATGGATGGCCTGGTACCCCTCTAGGGAACTTCATAATGAATTGTAGGTTGAAATCCATGATCAACTTCCTTTCTTAGTCCACTACCCCCAGGAGAAATCGAATCCTCGTTGCCTCCTTGAAAGAGAGATCAGCACTAGACAATGAGGGCATACCTACCTGATCGAGGGCCCCTCTAGGGATTCTTGAAAATCATATTAGTATTGAATTGGAAGGGCAATCTATATTCTTCTCATCAAATGTATAACTAGATCCAAAGGTTCTTTTCAGATTAGGATCCTATTTGGATTTGGATGGTTCGGTTTTTTTTGAACCCTGGTGTGGTAGTTCGATGCAATGAGCTTCAACCATTCCATCTCATATGCTGTTTGGTTTGAGTGTGCAAAGCTTTTTCATGTAGTGGTCAAACTAAGCTTAATCCAATCTTTTTGAACAATCATTTTTGATGCTTGAAGGCTCATCCTCTACGACATGGTATAGAGATGAGGCCTTTGATCTGGGGCCCCCTCTAAGGAGCTACATAATATAATTGTCTATCTATGAGAACGAGTTCATTTCATGTGCTTGTAGTTGTAGAACCATTCTCCTATCACTTCTGAAGTGCCATTGTGTCGATCAATATATCGAAGGGATGGTGCTTGAGTTCTTTCACCATTTCTCTAAGTAGGAGGCAATTCTTCTTCCTTGACTTGGGCCACTGGTCAGGGCTAGGCCCTATGAGGATCTTTCAACTTCCTCCCAGTCTTACTCTTTCTTGAAGTAGATTAAACCTAGTGCTTCTCGAACTTGTAACAAAAGCAATCATGTGACCACTGCTCCTTCATCTTCTAGACTCAGGAAAAGAAGTAGATTGTGCATGGAAATGGCATTGGAAGTAGCTATGCTGGAATGATCCAATTCCCATAATTATGAAACACATTCACAAAAATGTCCTGGAATGAGAGCAAGAGACTACAAAAAAGGAACTTAGTGAAGATGTAGATAGGCCTCTACTTCATCATGAATGGGTGATCATTGCCCATGGGGATCTACAGTACGATACCTTTGTTTGCCTCGAAGCCATGGCTCTCATGAAGGAGGTTTGATTGGCGAACATTAGAGGGGTGGAATGCCTTGTGGAAAGTGGTCCTCTAACATCATGTCATATTAAAGTTCAATGCCATTCTCCAAAAATAGCCAGCTTGCTAGTGCTACTCTGCTCATAATTTGACATCTCATATTAGTCCACATTCCATCTTCGGGACTTGTGGTGGGTTTTGGTATCAAAGCATTTTTTTGTAGATGAGATCAGGCTTCCTGTGCTGATCTTAGCTTGTGCTTTCTAATTATGATCTTGGATCTAACTTCATGTGTCAACCTAGATCCTCTTTTCACTATGGCAACTTGCCACTGAGTTTTCCTTATATGAAGTAGCCCTACATCTTCTCTTTGTTGTCCCCTTTGGTGGACCATGAGCTTGAGAACCCCCCATCAAAGATCCCCAGAGGGGGCCCTACTTTTGGTGTCACCCTCACTAAAGTAGCCTCTCTTTGAGCTGCCCCTAAATGGGTCATGAGTATTAATGCTCCTTGTAAAAGGCATCATTCCTTGAGTGTCTCCCTTGTATAGCACTCCATCATTATCCTATGACCATGATGGCCTAGAGGACCTTGTTGGTATCTAGAGATGTCATTGTTGTCACTCTTTGATGTCACTACAAAGTACCTCTCCAAAGCATATATCTATTCTATTCTATAGGGTTGAACTTCTTCATGCCCAACTTTGGTTCCTAGTTGGCACTTACGCCTCTCTTGTGGACCAGTGATGAGTTAACTACATCATCAGATTGAAACACAGCTTTCTTTGTCCTTTCCCTGAATCTTGCTTCTTCTTATTGAGCTAAATAAGGTTGTTGTAACATGTACTGATGTCATCACCTTGGAGCAAGGACCTTCACTTATCTATAGAAGAATTTTGTATTGGAGCACTTAGATGATGAAGAAGTGTTGTTCCAATTTTTGGTTTAACAAAATAGTACAACTTCTCAAGTTGCCATTTTGATAAATAGTTTCATAGCTTTGCACCATGTTTCGATATCACCATAAAAAGATTATTTGAATCAAACATGAAGTATCTAAAGCAATTGATTCTCTACTTGAACCTAAGGATGAGAGGAAAAGTTTGTTCAACCGAGCATCCCAGAAAAGCTGTAAGGTCAAAATTTGTCACAATTATGGATATCCCAAATTAAGACTTCCAAAAAAGTCATTTCAAGATTTTTCACCCTTATATGAGTGTAGATTAGGGGGTTTTCCACTTCCAATAGGTGCAAGCACCAATTGTGATTGATCGTCTTCAATGAAGAGGAACCTCAGATCAAAAGGCTCAACAACTCAGGTGTAAATTGCATGCAAGGGAAATTATTTGGCTTTGGAGAATGGAACTGGTGAAGATCCCATGGTTGCATCGTCTCAAGACCATTCAGGTTGATTATTAGCCTTTTATTGTCACAAGCCTTGGTTATGGCATGAAGGTTTCCTTTTTAGGAGCCATTGGTTCCCTAATTAAGGAAGCTTCCAAAAGAGTGAATTTTGAAACAATTTGACTTTCATTTTAAGTTGATTATGCCTTGTAATGGTTACTACACAACACTTGGAGCTGGCCTTAATGAGCTCCTAATTAGCAAAGAGCCTTGACTCAATGCTGAGGATATGGACCTTGATCCACATTTGATGTTTTGATTTTGGTTGACCAAGCTTTGACGTGGTGATTAAAGCTTGAGCTCATTTTTGGCCTTATGCCTTAGCATGAGAATGGATATGATTTGATAGCTTGGTTGATTTAGGTGTACAGTTCACCCCAAGCAAAGATTGAGAGCTGCTACTATCCACTGTCACCATGTCATATAACTGCCTTCCATTGGAGACCAAAATGGATAAGATTCTCATCTTTCCATGCGATCCACCAAACATCCTTAACAATAGGTGCATTGAATGTCAATTTATGGAGGCTGACCTCTGGATCTAAAGCTTTTGTATAGTACCAAGGTACTTAAGCCAAGACTGCATCCACACTCTTAATGATGACCATTCCAAGAAATCCAACATTTTTGGATTCTCAAAAGCATCCTCAAGAATTCATTTTCATTGTTTTGGACAGAATTCCTTATTGAGGTACTCAAGGAAGATAGCCCAAAGATATGGGTTAAGTAGAAGACCTCGTGCCAACCATAATTCAGTTGGGAGTTTGGTCTTCTGATACATGCCAAAACACCTCTTCAATCTTTTAAATTGAGAAGTGTTGGAGCAGAAGGAACCAATTGATTTATACCCAAAACCACCAATTCTCATCAAAGTCTTCAAAATAAGATGAGAGTGAGCCATTTAAATACCAAATAAATCCATTGGATGATGAGAAGTACAGAGTCTACGAATACAAAAAGGGGAGAAATCCCTTGATAACCTCTTGACTTGAAACCTTTTATCAAATTTTGCACATCCACTTGAAGATATCAAGGACCTCTAACTTGGTATAGTCACACTCTAATCACTAAAAATAGATGCATATACTCTAGCTATTATGCAATTAGCATATACTCTCCCCTCAATAGACTGACCGAGTCATCAAGTTTTGGGAGGCCAATTTAGGTCATTACAACTAGGCAACACCAAGCCCAGGTACTTCAAAAGAACTCTAAGTCTTAAAGGTCTAAATGAGTCAACCTGAAATTTGTCATATGAAGGGCACAATGTATGAAAGGCTACCACATGACTCTAGAGAGAGAACAATACTCACCTTTCACATGTATGGAGCTGATTAAAACTAAGAAGATGCTGACCTATAGGAGAATGCTCTAATCAAACTACTTCCTCCGACCATTCTTATAAACTCCTCTCCTCCTTGCAAACTTGCATCGAGAGAGTGAGTTCTAGGTCAGTTCCCAAGTCACTTCTTGATAAGGTAGTTGGAAGAAAAGGAATATATATGGTAAGGAGACTAAAAATCCATTTCATTGAAGTAGTCACAATAGTCAAATTCTCTAGTCTATACCACTTTTCTTTTATCTACTATGCCTATTTTGTTTAGGATTTAGCTTGAAATACTTCTCTATCAATTTGCTACATGAGAAATGGAAGTCCTTCCACTAGATCTATTGTCTTTAATATCAGGCCCTTACTTCTTATCCCACTTTATAGTATGTGTCGTTTGATGATTATCAGTCACAAGGTCAAGGATGGGTCTTTCTTCTAGATTTGAGGGTGAGGAGTTCATGCAAAGGCTCTTAGAATGGAGATAGCATGGATAATTTCAAAACACATTTTTGTTTGGATTCTTATATAGGGTTCTTACCTCTATGCACTTATGGAATGCTCTTCCAACACTAACACATTCCAGGGCTAGCATTTGTATAGTTGTAAAACCTCTATTTGTGATGGTGGACTTTTGGCATTGGGGGACATGCCTCCCCTTGATTAAGCCACCCAAGTTCATTCACAACCATTAATGATTCTTTATTTAGAATAGATAGTTTATTCAGCAACCTCGCTTCACTTCTATAGTATAGATTTAGTAGAGAGTAGCATTCATCAAAGAAGGGTAGTTTTTTCAATTAAGAATAAGAATCTCTTGAAGCTATATGGAAACAAAATCCCTCGATTTCTATAGGGGTATCCTTTTCGACTTTTGAGCAGATTTTCCTCTTGTGTATCTCATTCTACATAAAGCTTTCATTTTCATCAATAGTAGGATTGTAGGAAGAATTCGAGATTCTCTATATGGGGAGTAGAATCGAAAGTCTTTTCCAAAAGAAGCTGGAATCATAGATTTTGATGAGTAGTCACCTCTCTCTGAAGATTCCTTGTTTTCTTGTATGGAAACCCTAATTGAAAGAGATTTTGAAAAGCCTTTCTCAAGCTCATCCCAAGGATAGATGTCATTCGTGAGAGTTGAATGGGAGCCATATCGACAGACTATACTTCAAGCTATTCTTGTAGGCAAACTCTGTAAGTGGTAGTTAAGCAAACTACCTGGGAAACTATTAAAAAATCTATTAGAATATTCTCTAATGTCTTTTTAATTCGCTTAGATTATCCATCTATTTGATTGTGGAAGGTAGTACTAGCATAGATTCCATGGACTGTCGAAATCCACTACAAAATCACAAAGTCAACCTGGCATATCATTCATAGATACTATGATGATTGGTACCCCTCCCTCACAATCTTATCCATGCACAACTTAGCAAATCACTCACGAATTCAAGTAGTTCAAATTGGTTGGAAGTTCATTCACTTTGACTATTGGTTGGAAAAATATCTATATATGAACTTCCCCAATGGACTTTCCTTAGTGTCTCAAAGTTCCCCAGGAGTGCCCCAAGATTCCTCCACCAAACTATTGTAAGGAATCATCCCCAAAGATTTTGGTTAAGGTAGGAATATGCCAAACATGAATATCCCCTAAAGCCACTGCAGACCACCTGGCCTAGAGACATAGTCTTAACTTAAAAAGACTAGAACTTCGATTGTTTTCAAGAAAATCATCACATAATATATCAAAAAAACCCAAAATGTTCTACTATGATGATTGGTACCCCTCCCTCACAATCTTATCCATGCACAACTTAGCAAGTCACTCACGAATTCAAGTAGTTCAAATTGGTTGGATGTTCATTCACTTTAACTATTGATTGGAAAAATATCTATATATGAACTTCCCCAATGGACTTTCCTTAGTGTCTCAAAGTTCCCCAGGAGTGCCCCAAGATTCCTCCACCAAACTATAGTAAGGAATCATCCCCAAAGATTTTTGTTAAGGTAGGAATATGCCAAACATGAATATCCCCTAAAGCCACTATAGACCACCTGGCCTAGAGACATAGTCTTAACTTAAAAAGACTAGAACTTCGATTTTTTTCAAGAAAATCATCACATAGTAAATCAACAAAACCCAAAGTGTGCTCACTCTTGCCCTCTAGTTTACCTACTATTGTACCATCATGAATATGACCTTCCCTAGACATACATAATGCTTTAGCTAGGACAAAAAAATGTATTCCAGGATTTTTCTGTCTATCAAGAGCGGCATGCATTCCATGATGTATGTATAGAAGTAGACCATTATTGCCACAATAATGAGCCAAGCTAGTATTTGTGGCCCCTAGAGAAGTAGTCATGCATGCTGATAAGAAGTCCCAGTCGTCTGGCAAATACCACTCTTTTGATCATTTCTACAAAAGTACCTACAATTCCATTCAAGTATAGTCCTTCAATTTCACCTGTCTCGGCTTATGATTTAAAAATGGCTTCCAAAATATGAAACAATCTCTCCAATGTGTAAATGTTTGTGAGTTCACATCTTCATCATCCTTAGTCATATCAAGTCCACCCCGTAGACATTCATAAACCACTCTATCGTAGTTTTTTGTAGATAATCCCAATTTGTCTTTCATAGTACATCCCAATAGGGGACGACCATATTTGTTTAATTTTTCACTTTCCACCTGGATGCCATGTGGTAGACCTTCAAAAGATTTGGAAGAAGAAGTTGGAATACGTAGATCTTCTAGACGTAAGTCTTGTAAGGCTTTCAACCCAAATACATTGCCCACAATAGAAATCAACTCAATAGAAATAGATCCTTCTTTAAAAAGGTATAAAGGTTAACCAACATAAGAAATATATTGATTTTCCTCCCCAACAATCGGCTCGATGTGGTAGCATCACCCTTTGTCAAGATAAATACTAGTCAGTCCATCAGTCCACATAGTTGTCCATGTGCCAGTAGAATATTTGATAGCTACTGTAGCCCCTGCTTCTTTAGGCAAAACACCTAGTTGAGGAGTGACTCAGAATGTTGCCAAGATATCAGTATCTTTAGTTTCATAGTTAGAAGTATCTTAAGTCAATTTGTAATCGCCAGCTTTCAATCCAACGATTGCTTTAGACTTTTTTTGTGGTCACAAAAGTTCCACTCTCAAGCTCATGGATTCAGAGTTCTCACAACAACAAGGTCTACTTGATATTACTAAGATGTGAATCAAACCTTTGCAAAAAATGATTTCTAATTCCAATAATATTCAATATGAAAATCATAGTCAAAATATAGTCAATCAATAATGTATAGAATATTCATCTGGATGGTCATCCTGAAAAGGATATCAACATGAAATACACTGACTCATTATTCTGATTCATCTATTTGTACTTGTGAAAAGTGAAAATGTAAAGTGAAAAGCTTGTTGAATGAGTCAATTTGGAATTCAAAAAGTAAAGGATCGAATTGGATTTCATTGGGTGTTACCAATTCAACCAAATGCTAACTCACATTCCTTTTTCATCTTATGGAATTGAATGAACCGATCAACTTGCTATTGTATATTGATTTTGAATTCAGTACTTTACATATTAAAAAAGAATTTTGACAAATTTCTTAGATTATTAGAAGCAATCCCACTACTCCTGATCCTAGGGTTTCCACACTTAAAAAAAATAAAAATATAGGACATATCGCTGAAATTATTGGCCCAGTACTTGATGTAATTTTTCCATGCCATTAACATAGGCCCCTCTATAGTTTCCCATCATTTCTCAGGGTTTTGTCTTCTTCTTAGCAAAATCAATTTGGATTGATTCCTTCAAAGGTCTTTACAATTACGAAGCTCAACTCACCAATCTCAAAGAGATCAAATCGAAGACATCCATAATTTGGGTTTAACCATACTTCGTTGAAGCACATGTTGTCCCGTGCTCGAAATCATTACATGCTAACTTTCCTTTTTCTGACTAGTCTTCCTTGTTTCCTTTCATGGCTACCTTATGCTTGTGTTTTAAAAAAAGAAAGACGACAAGAATCACTTCCTTTTGTGGACAGCAACAAAGCGAGGCTTTTTTGCAGAAAAAATTGGTGTGGACAAAGGCCTGGATGGGCATAATTATTGCCAATGTTCATGACACCAAAACTTGTGTAATCTATGTGGACTAAAAAACCTTCTTTAGATTCTTTTTTATATATTTATTATATAAAAGAATCTAACGAAAGAAAATCAAAGTAAAGGATGAGTAGGGTTTTAGTTCCTTCTTGTAGTCATTTTTCAAGAATTAGACAAGGTATGGGTGCCTATCCATAGAGAGGAAAAAGAGACCTTTTCGCTTTCATAACCATACATAACCAATAGTTTGAGATCCAAACAATCCTCAAAGGATAGTCAAGAATCCACCTAGAAGACTGGGATAAGTCACAAGTTCTGAGATATAGATATAAGAGTGCACCAAGCTTCCCAACAAGTAGAAGTGCTTCACACCACATGATAAGAAGCATGCACATATGCTAATTTCTTTTGAGAATATATGATAGATGCTAAAATCGTACATTAACTTATTTGATTAGTCCTCGCCCTTTTTTGTCTTTGAGAAGTTCCTTTAAGGGGCCCAAGCCAGACTTTATTAGTGCTTCAGCCCCAGATAGTGCAACAGCCCTTCCTACAGCACAAGAAAGGGCACAGAAACTACTCCACTAGGTAGTGCTTAGGAGCTGCTTTATTTTGTATCTGATCCAAGAAGATCGGTCACACTTCATAGGTTCAGTTGCTTCATAGGGGACAAAAAAGGTCTTCAAGATTGTTCAATTCTTTGCTCCCCACAGCCTATTACACATGCTAGAGCTCACAAAGCAGAAGTCGTGTCCATTGTCCAAACTGTGACTACTCTATAATAGAAAAGAAGGTATGACTACTGGTTGATTTATTACTCTCTACTCTAAAAAGGAAAGGACAAGAAGATTTTTGAACCGGCTTCTCTGGTGGATATGAAATATAGGATATAAACATTTTGATCCTACAGACTCAGGCAGCATAAGTTGCCCCCTCTGGGGTTTCTTCCTTAAATAGACAAGTCCAAGACATTCAAAAGATATTTCTATTCATTTGGTTTTAACTTGAAATTGATACACAATCTAGGCACATCCATTACTTTGAGGAATTCCATGCAAACTAGCCTATAAGTTCATTTCATGAAGTCTGACTGATTATCCTTCATCTTCTTTTTCAATTTTCTAGCTTCTCATCAAAAATTGGCAAAGAATCCCCATCTTTGGCCCCCCTATGGGGGTACTATAGAGAGATCGGGGGTTAGGGCACTAGAGAAGTCTGGCTGGGGATCTAAACATTATGGGGATTCTTTAGACTCACTCGCTAGGCATTCGGAACAAAGGTTGTTTTGTTCATGCTTTAGACAATTTGCCTAATTATAAAATCAATTAGATCTAATTGATAATATATTCTATTATAATATTGATTCTATAATTGACTATTTATTCTCTTATTTTTTTTCTTAGATTCCATTAGAAAAGCAAACTTATAGGCCTATGTGAGCACATTTCCACAAACACAAAGGTAACTAATTAGGTTGGAAATGCTACTCAAGACCAAGTTCAGAATGAAGAACATCCCCTAATGCTCATGGAATCAGATCTTTTTAGATAAGTTGTCTTGTATCTATACAGAAAGAGCCATCCCCTTTATCCTCAAGTTCAGCCCCAAAATTCCATACCTTGTTGATGAAGATGATTCACGAGAGAATCATGCATAGTATGTTCCATTTGATCGAGATGTGAATGCCCATGATTTGCTCGATATATTGATGGATTTCATGGCCAACATCTAATTGGCACGAAGATGCTGACATGAAAAGAGTTCCCTGTGGAGCATTTTGTCTTTCATCCCCAGATGTTTTGTTCGATTGTGACACTTGCGTTCTCATGCATGGTATCCTCACAATTAATTAGGAGAAAAAGGGTGAAAGCAAGAAATGTTTGTTATTATTATCCATCGAAAATCGATAGGAATTCCCCATGGTACAGTCTCCCATAGGAAGTACTTTAAGCTCTTGGGGCATTCAATCATGCTTCTTTGCCCAAAAATCCTAGAGGTGCCTTAGAGTTAGGGCCTAAGGGCTATTTTGTAAAATTAAAAGTGAGGGGGCCCTCTGAGGAAGATTTATATTGGTAAATTTCTCTATTTCGATGGTCTTTTTCTCAGAAGAAACACTTCTCTAGTAGCCTGCCAAGATAAGATGAGAAAGTAATTGAGATGAAAAAGTATATTGACTTGCCCCAGATTAGCTAGCAAGTCCTTCACCATCTTGTCATCACACATATCCTTCGAGGAAGATCTAGAGGAAATAGGAACACTTGACTTAGCAGCACAATGTTAATTTCTCCTCCTTAAAAGAAGTTGGTTTTTGGAGGACAATCAATTCGAGAGCATTTGAGCTTTAATCTTGATATGATGATCTTTAATATCAAAGTTGTGACCTTCAGGCTCGTGAAGGGGTATTTCAACATCTACTGCAACCCTCTCTACTTTCTTTTTCATAGTACCAGCAGTCATTCAACCACCTCTAGTACCCAAACAGATGCTTCTATCTGTTTCAAAAGCATTTTGTGAGGCACACCTTGCACCAACCTCTGTAGGAGTCAAAGTACCTAGAGTTTATGTATCCTATGAATGTAGCACCAAGGTAGAACTAGTAGTCTTTTCTATAGCTACAGACATGGTATTTGTGATACCTACTACAACAAGCATGAGGACCATCTTAACAATGCCTTATCTAAGAGGCATAATAATTATCTCTGTTATCATCTCTTCAGTTGCCCTCAAACTCTTATCCACTACAGTGGTGGCTTCTTCGTCAATATAAATAGAGATGGATTTTTTTGGTGATATATGGGGCACAGATGAAGTAGCTGACCAGTGGTCAATAACTGGATGGCTATGGGTAGGGAAACCACAGAAAATGAATCCACTAATGATGGTGACAGATTTGGTCAAGAGGAAGAAATCTATAAGATTACAGTCACTCATGGTTCTTTTTGGCTATTGATCTTCCAATATGCTAGTTTCTGTAATTCTTGTTCTTCACACTTCTTCCTAGCTGCTTGGCCTATAGTGGGAATCTAGTTCACTACTTTAGGTATCAGCACCATGGCTTTCAACTGAATTGGAAACAAGCTTCACTGCTTTCTGGCTGACTTCTTCGATTAGGTAACTAGGTCAGCTCTATTAACCAATTCTCTTTATTTGTTGAGCGCCTTACCTTCTTTATCTATCACCATCAACCTATCCATTAGCAATTCAAGTAGCTGCCCAAGTGTGAAATACCTGAACCTGAGGGTGATATTGTCAGCAGTTCACTCGTCTTTCTGCGCTTCACTTTCCCTTATGAAAATGGTAGGGCATGGCGAAGCTAGTAGTAGGTAGGCATAGAGAAGAATAAACTGATCGGTCAAGATTAGATTTCCAATAGATTCCATAAAAAGGAAGAAAGATACAAGAGTCCTCTAGTGCAAAATTTGAGTTTATTGCCAGGTTCAGAGTAGTTCAAATCCAATCTAAAAGAGTGACCTATGTGCTGATTCAGTGAGTTCAGACGTGGGCAAAAAGAATGAAATTCTCATACACAGGCAAAGATCCCAGCATCACAATTCCATTTCTTTCTTAATATCAAAGTAAATGAGCCTCTCAAAGTGGGATCTCTTTAGTGATTCTTTCCTTTCCAGATCTTGGCTTATTACATGAGTCTAAATTTCATTAAAGATTTCTAGAAGTGAAAAGAAGTCTAAATATCTTCATAGACTAAGCATTCACTAATTAATACTATGTATTCCAAATTACCACCTTCCCATGGCATATATGCTACTAATGCATTTTTACATTGTTCCCCAAAGTAAGTTTGCCACCAACTGTAGACATGCCATCGACAATACAAAAGTTCCCCAGATTGTTACCCATTTGGGCAACAAAGATAGAATCTATAGTTCCCCTAAAGGGGCCCTTATAGGGAACTTCAAACTACCAACACCTCTAAGAAATGCAATATTCTACGAAGGAGCTTTTCTGTGAACACATTAATCTCGTGTGCTTGACAATGTGGTCACAAGCATTGAGCTGCCATTATTAGTGCCATGGCTAATTCATCTAGTGGGGAATTTCTAGTCTCGGCATCCTTCACATGGTTGGTACAGTAATAGGGCTTCTACCTTTCATCTTCTTCCCAAACCAACACAGAGCTGACGGCAACTTCATTCATTGCAAGGTATGGGTACAGTGGCTCTCCCTACCTTGGGCTACTTAGAACTGGTAGAGTTTTTAGGTACTCTTTCAAGTCTGATAAATACATCTTGCACTTCCCTTTCCACTACATTCAGGCATTATTGTTGAGTGTCTTGAATAAGGGCATCTCCTTGTCTTCGTATCGTGATAGAAAGCGACTCCACTTGGGCCCCCTAAGGGAACAGAATATCACTTGACAAGTCTACTTTACTCTCCATGAAGCCATATCAGTGGTTGTCTGAGAGAACACAAGTAATTTAGAGCACTATTAGATTTTTTCATATAGAAATACATATTCCACTTTTCCTGGTCTTCCTTTCTATAATTTAGGAACTAGATGCCTCTCATTGGGTACATTGATTGAGCCCTCTAGTTTGTGCAGCAGACTCACTATGAAGACATACTTCTTCCTCTACTCAACAAAAGATGTGACGGGTCCCTCTGGCGATCTTTTGACTTCCTACTACAGCTTTTTCAATAGATAGAACCAGTGATCCACACTTTTCACACACCCATAAGTTGTGAGCTATTGTCGAAGAGGACTGAGAGGAGTAAGGGCTTGGAGAAAGAAGGGTTCTTTGTGGATTTTGGAATTATGGTTTATAGCAAACAACTAAGCCATGAAGTCCCCCTAAGATGGGTGTCCATTCAGAAAAAGAAAAGAAAATCAGCCTCAAATCCCTTTGTAATCGAAGGCAAAAGTAGAAAAAAGATGACAACACCCTTTTTCTTTCTTTATCAGCCAAACATCAGGGTGCTCTCAGTGTACCTCAAAGTGGAAAGAATGCCATTGTCATGATGTTGATCTAGCTTCTATGATTATGGCATATGTGTAGCTCCGAATACATTCTCACTATTATCATTACCCGATCACTTTATTTAAACTGCTATTTCATTGGGCAGTGACTTATTTCTCACACCACCCCTTGGCTAGATTAAACAAATAAAGCTCCATTGAATGTGAATGAATAACCATATTGCTCCTAAACAAGGGTCAATGGTTCTGGGAAAAGCATCTAGCCTCTTCTCTCTCAGTGATGTTCAAAAATGAAAAAGCGTCATTCGAAAACTTGCATTCGCTCATTTTGGACTACCTTCTTTGAACCAGTTCTCATTCTTGAATTCGAGATTAGTGACCCAAAGAAGGGCACACTGGAATCTCATAGTCATGGCAAACTTGGATTGTATAATCATTCATGACATTAAGAAATAGGGGCCTTCCAGGAATGACCAAGCAGGAACTGGGGATCAAGGTTCCATTGAATCATATAACAAAAATGAAAATAGAGGAAAAATTGAATTAAGAAGGGGTCAGCTGAGCTCAAAAAAGGGTAGCAGGTCATCTCAATTCGATGCACTAGGAATTTTTTCTATGAGTTAGCACACTGTGAATTAGTTCACCTAGGATGTCGTATATCGACTGTACGCTTTCCTCATTCCCATCTGGCATATCTATGACAAGCATAAATCTAGAAGTTCCTTAGAGGACTTTCTGTGATGGTTTTTCCACTTTGTTCAATCCAGAATGGTGGTCATGCCCATCCTTAGACTTCTCTTGTTCCCCAGGTCTCCTACGAGAATAGAAAGATCCCAATTAATTGGCAAACATTACCTCAGTAACCAAGAAGAATAGACATATTTGGGTTTGCATTGACTTTAGAGACTTTAAGAATGCATTCCTTAAGGACAACTTTCTTCTATTGATTCTAAAAATCATTAGAAATAAGACCCACTAATATGGCAACTTATCTTTCATAGAGGGCATGTTTATAGAATGAATCTTAATGATGAAGGGCACATGTCCTTTAAAACTCCATTTTTTATGTACTACTTCTCAATAAAAAATTGAAAGTGATGCCATTCCATTTTGTTTCCAAAATGCTAGTGTTACCTAACTTACTAGAAAAGGTCTATTGCCTATTTTGAGATAAACAACATCAAACTCAAAAAATCATCGATGTGAATCACCCCTTGCCTTATAGTTCTCATTGCTAATAGCAATCTTGCACCTCACTTCTTCATGAATGTAATGATGTCATATGTTATTTCATATGCAAAGTCAAGAAAAAGATCTTTCTATCAATCGATTTTGCTTTTCTTTGCTTGGGAGTGAATCAATGGGCACATGAACAAAATTTATAGGCTAACATGGCTAAATTCCTAGCACAATCTTGAACTTGAATGGAGACCTCCCAGTTCATCAATTGATTGAGTAGCAGTTATAAGCAAGAAAACCCAACCATAGGTTCAATCTGATCCCAAGTTGTTACATGATCACCGACTCAACATGGTCAAAGATTTCCTAGGCTCAAAAGAAGTTCCATAGAGGGGCCCCTCAGTTTGACCATTAGTCTGATGATGATAATCACTAGAAAACTGAAGCTTAGCTTTTCTTTCATATACATATTAGAAAAAGAGTTTGAAACAAACAGTTCATGAGCTTCACAACATGATCTGAAATGATGGTCTTTGGTACACCATGTAAATGAAACTTTTGGCTTAGATCTTGCTTTAGAAAACCTTTAGATTCTTAGTGCGGGCTTGGAATTGCAATAGTCTTTGATCACTATCTACTAAGCCTGTAATGGTTAGAGTGATCGATAGAAACCATGGAGTGATGGCTCTCAAGAATGGATGAGTCAACCTGACATGATTACCATACCTGGACATACAATTCCTTTTTCATGGTTGTTCAAGATTCTAGCAATTCGTTGTCTTAAGAATTGGATTGATATTTATTATATTTTATTAGCTAGTGTGCAGCATAACAAAACCAAACACCATAGGCAGCCACCTCACAATAGTGAATAGTCATCATAGCATACAAGAAAGTTCCCAATTTATGGGGACGATTGGTAAGGCTTGGCCTTCTATTTCGATAGCTATACAAGTTTCATTTCGAAGGGGAAGGAAGCAGAGCAAATAAAAAAAATAGAATATGAGCTACCAGCCATCAATCAAATGTATAGACCCCAAAGGAAGCAATCAATCATATAGGTGCTGTAATCAACTAATATCAACTATTGTGCCTATATGGGTCTAGGTATTCTATCCATCCCTAGAGTACTTTCCCTAGAGGGTGGCTCTTGGCCTCAGAGTTCCCCTAAAGGTCCTTAGAGAGGGGAAGGACACTCTAAGGGGAGATGAGGGCTGGGGGCTAAAGGGGTGACTTTCTTGAACTTTCAATATAAATCCTCAAAAACTAACTTCAAGAAAGCTTAGATTTCAGGTTGAGTACATGGGCCTTCCTAATTCTAAGTTGAGCTAGCCCTAGAACCAAATACCTTAGATTCTAAAATGAAAGGGGGGCAAAAAATGGAGATTCTTTGATGAGCTATGTGAAGGAATCATTTTTGCCGAATGGCCTCTGAAGCTTCTACTAATATATTAACCTTTGTTTGAGTTTTCACAAGAGGATCTACAAATAGCTCTTTACCTTCCTACTTCAATTCAAAGTTAAAAAAAGAGGAGGGGAGAACCATTAGTTGGAGCACCCATAAAGATTTGGAAAGACATTTGATGAGCAGACTACCTATCTGCTACTCACATATATCATAATCATAATAGAAAAAAGACCAACCAATATGAAAATCTATCTTTCATAAAGGGTTTGTCTGTGAAATGGATCTAGATGAGGAAAGGCATAGGTCTTTTAGAACACCATTTTGTACGTACTGTATCCCATTAGAAAATCAAAAGTGATGCCATTCCATTTGATTTCCAAAATGCTAATGCTACCAACCTGAATAGAAAGGGACTATTACCTATTTCGAGATAAACAACATCAAACTCCAAAAATCATTGATGTGAATCAGCCTATGCCATATACTTCTCATTACAGATAGCAATCTTGTGGCTCACATCTCCATCAAGATAATGATGTCATAAGTTATGTCATATGTGTAGTAAAGAAAAAGATCTTTCTATCAATCAATTTTGCTTTTCTTTGCTTGGGTATGAATCAATTGGCAAAGGAAAAAAATCAATAAGATTACATGGTAGAATTTCTAGCATATTCTCAAACTCAAATGAAAACCTCTCGATACATGAAATGACCAAGTAATAGATATAAGCAAGTGCAAAAGAAGAAGAAAAAGAAGGAGAAGCAGAAGGGCGAGGAGGGCAAGGAGGAGGAGGAGGAGGAGGATGAGAAGGAGGAGAATATGAAGCAGAACGAGAAAGACAAGATGAAGAAGGAGAAGGAGAACAAGAAGGAGAAGAAGAAGGAGAAGGAGAAGGAAAGACAAGAAGGAGAAGGAGATGATGAAGCAAAAAAGAGAAGGAGAAGGACAAAGATAAAAAGAAGGAGAAGAAGAAGGAGAAGGTGAAGGAGAAGGAGAAGGAGAAGAAGGAGAAGGTGATGGAGAAGGAGAAGGAGAAGAAGGAGAAAGAGAGAAGGGGAAGAGGAAGGGGAAGGAGAAGGAAAAGGAGGAGAAGGAGAAGGAGAAAGAGAAGGAGAAGGAGGAGAAGGAGAAGGAGAAGAGAAGGGGGAGAAGAAGAAGAAGACGGAGAAGGAGAAGGAGAAGAAGAAGGTGAAGAAGAAGAAGAAGGAGAATAGGGAGAAGGAGAAGAAGATGAAGAAGAAGAAGAATAAGAAGAAGAAGAAAAAGAACAAGAAGAAGAAGTAGAAGAAGAAGCAAAAGAAGAAGAAGAAGAAGAAGAAGAAGAGGAAGAAGAAGAAAAAGAAAAAGAAGAAGAAGATAAAGATGATGAAGAAGAAAAAGAAGTAGAAGAAGAAGAAGAAGAAGAGGAGGAGGAGGAGGAGGAGGAGTAGGAAAAGGAGGAGGAGGGAGAGGAGTAGGAGGGCAGGGAGGAGGAGGTTGAGGAGGAGGAGGAGACATAGTAGAAGGAAGATGAGGACGAGGAGGAGGGGGAGGTGGAGGACGAGGAGGAGATAGAGGAGTAAGAGGAGGGGGAGGAGGGGAAGGAGTAGGAGGAGAAGGAGGATGAGGATGAAGAGGGGGAGGAAAGGAGGAGGAGGACATTATGGAGGAAGAGAAGGAGGAGGAGGATGAGGATGAGTAGGAGGAGGAAGAAAAGCAAGAGGAGGAGAAGGAGGAAAAAGAGGAGTAGGAGAAAGAGGGGGACAATAAGGAGGAGGAGGAGAAGGAGGAGGAGAAGGACAAGGACAAGGAGAAGGAGAAGAAGAAGATTAAGAAGAATTAGAAGTAGTGGCAGAAGGAGAAGAAGAAGAAGAAGAAGAACAAGAACAAGTGGAGGAGGACTAAGAAGGAGAAGAAGGAAAAAAATGAAGAAGAAGAAGAACAAGAAGTGGTAGAAGAAGAAGAAGAAGAATTAGAAGAATTAGAAGAAGAAGACGAAGAAGAAGAAGAAGACGAAGAAGAAGAAGAAAAAGAAGAAGAAGAAGAAAAGGAAGAAGATGATGAAGAAGAAGAAGAAGAAGAAGAAGAAGAAAAAGAAGAACAAGAAGAAGAAGAAGAAGAAGGAGAAGAAGAAGAAGAGAAGGAGAAGAAGAAAAAGACGAAGAAGAAGAAGAAGAAGAAGAAGAAGAAGAAAAACAAGAAGAAGAACAAGAAGATGAAGAAGAAGTAGAAGAAGAAGAAGTAGAATTAGAAGAAGAAGAAGAATTCAAAGAAAAAGAAGAACAAGACGAAGAGGTTGAAGGTGAAGAAGAAGAAGACGAAGAAGAAGAAGAAGAAGAAGAAGAAGAAGATGAAGAAGAAGAAGAAGATGATGATGAAGACTAAGAAGAAGAAGAAGAAGGAGAAGGAGAAGAAGAACGCAAAGAAGAAGAAAAAGAAGAAGACGAAGAAGTCAAAGAAGAAGAAAAAGAAGAAGAAGAAGGGGAAGAAGAAGGAGAAGAAGAAGGAGAAGAAGAAGAAGAAGAAGAAGAAGAAGAAGGAGAAAAAGAAGGAGAAGAAGGAGAAGAAGAATTAGAAGAATTAGAAGAAGAAGACGAAGAAGAAGAAGAAGACGAAGAAGAAGAAGAAAAAGAAGAAGAAGAAGAAAAGGAAGAAGATGATGAAGAAGAAGAAGAAGAAGAAGAAGAAGAAAAAGAAGAACAAGAAGAAGAAGAAGAAGAAGGAGAAGAAGAAGAAGAGAAGGAGAAGAAGAAGAAGACGAAGAAGAAGAAGAAGAAGAAGAAGAAGAAGAAAAACAAGAAGAAGAACAAGAAGATGAAGAAGAAGTAGAAGAAGAAGAAGTAGAATTAGAAGAAGAAGAAGAATTCAAAGAAAAAGAAGAACAAGACGAAGAGGTTGAAGGTGAAGAAGAAGAAGACGAAGAAGAAGAAGAAGAAGAAGAAGATGAAGAAGAAGAAGAAGATGATGATGAAGACAAAGAAGAAGAAGAAGAAGGAGAAGGAGAAGAAGAACGCAAAGAAGAAGAAAAAGAAGAAGACGAAGAAGTCAAAGAAGAAGAAAAAGAAGAAGAAGAAGAAGAAGGGGAAGAAGAAGGAGAAGAAGAAGGAGAAGAAGAAGAAGAAGAAGAAGAAAAAGAAGGAGAAAAAGAAGGAGAAGAAGGAGAAGAAAAAGAAGAAGAAGAAGGAGAAGAAGGAGAAGAAGAAGAAGGAGAAGGAGAAGAAGGAGAAGAAGTAGAAGAAGAAGAAGAGGAAGAAGAAATAGAAGAAGAAGAAGAAGAAGAAGAAGAAGAAGAAGGAGAAGAAAGAGAAGAAGAAGAAGGAGAAGAAGGAGAAGAAGAAGAAGAAGAAGGAGATGGGGGAGAAGAAAGAGAAGAAGAAGAAGAATTAGAAGGAGAAGAAGAAGAAGGACAAGAAGGAGAATAAGGAGAAGAAGAAGAAGAAGAAGGAGAAGAAAGAGAACAAGAAGAAGAAGAAGAAGGAGAAGAAGAAAAGGAAGTAGAAGAAGGAGAAGAAGAAGAAGAAGTAGAAGAAGAAGCAGAAGAATAAGAAGAACGTGAAGAAGAAGAAGAAGAAGAAGAAGAAGAAGAAGACGAAGAAGAAGAAGAAGAAGAAGAAGAAGAAGAAGAAGATGATGATGATGATGCTGAAGAAGAAGAAGAAGAAGAAGAGGAAGAAGAAGAAGAAAAAGAAGAAGAAGAAGAAGAAGAAGAAGAAGACGGAGAAGAAGAAGAAGAGAAGAAGAAGAAGAATAAGTAGTAGTAGAAGAAGAAGAAGTAGAATTAGAAGAAGAAGAATTCGAAGAAGAAGAAGAAGAAGACGAAGAGGAAGATGGCAAAGAAGAAGAAGAAAAGAAGAAGAAGAAGAAGAAGAAGTTGACGATGATGAAGAAGAAGAAGATGATGAAGAAGAAGAAGATAAAGAAGAAGAAGGTGAAGGAGAAGAAGAAAGCGAAGAAGAAGAAAAAGAAGAAGCGAAGAAGTCGAAGAAGAAGAAGAAGAAGAAGAACATGATGCAAGAGAAGAAGAAGAAGAAGAAGGAGAATTAGACGAAGAAGAAGTAGAAGAAGAAGAAGAAGAAGAAGAAAAAGAAGAAGAAGATGAAGAAGAAGGAGGAGGAGAAGGAGGAGGAGAAGAAGCAGGAGGAGGAGGAGGTGGACAAGAAGAAGAAGAAGAAGAAGGAGGAGGAGGAGGAGGAGAAGAGAGTAAAAAGAGAAGAGGAAGGAGAAGAAGGAGAAGAAGGAGAAGGAGGAGAAGAAGAAGAAGAAGAAGAAGAAGAAGGAGAAGAAGAAGAAGAAGGAGAAGAAGAGGAAGGAGAAGAAGAAGGAGAAGAAGAAGAAGTAGAAGAAGAAGGTGAAGAAGAAAGAGAAGAAGAAGGTGAAGAAGAAGAAGGTGACGAAGAAGGAGAAGAAGAAGAAGGAGAAGGAGGAGAAGTAAAAGAAGGATTGGAAGAAGTAGAAGGAGAAGAAGGATAGGAAGAAGTAGAAGGAGAAGAAGGAGCAGGAGAAGAAGGAGCAGGAGAAGGAGGAGGAGGAGGAGGAGGAGGAGAAGAAGAAGAAGAAGAAGAAGTAGAAGAAGAAGAAGAAGGAGAAGAAGGAGAAGAAGAAGAAGAAGAAGGAAAAGAAGGAGAAGAAGAAGATGGAGAAGGAGAAGGAGAAGAAGAAACAGAAGAAGAAGAAGAGGAAGAAGAAGCAGAAGAAGAAGAAGAAGAAGAAGAAGAAGAAGCAGAAGAAGAAGAAGAAGAAGGAGAAGAAGGGGAAGAAGAAAGAAAAGAAGAAGGAGAAGAAGAAAGAAGTAGATGAAGGAGAAGAAAGAGAAAAAGAAGAAGAATTAGAAGGAGAAGTGAATGGAGGACAAGAAGGAGAATAAGGAGGAGAAGAAGAAGGACGAGGAGTAGAAGGAGAAGATGAAGAATAAGATGAAGAAGGAGAAGAAGTGGATGTAGAAGAAGGAGAAGAAGAAGTTGAAGAACAAGAAGAAGAAGAAGAGCGAGAAGAAGAAGAAGAAGAAGGAGAAGAATAAGAAGAAGAAGTAGGAGAAGAAGAAGAAGAAGAAGAAGAAGAAGAGGGAGAATAAGAAGAAGAACAAGGAGAAGGAGAAGAAGAACAAGAAGAAGGAGGAGAACAAGAAGAATAAGAAAAAGGAGAAGAATGAGAAGATGGAGAAGAAGAAGAAGAAGATGATGATGATGAAGAAGAAGAAGAAGAAGCAGAAGAAGAAGGGGAAGAAGAAGCAAAAGAAGAAGAAGAAGGAGAAGAAGAATGAGTAGATGGAGAAGAAGAAGAAGAAGAAGAAGAAGAAGAGGAGAGAGAAGAAAAAGAAGGAAAAAGAAGGAGAAGAAGGAGAAGAGGAAGAGGAAAAAGAAAAGAAAAAAGGAAGAATAAGAAGAAGGAGAAGAAGAAGAAGGAGAAGAAGGAGGAGAAGAAGAAGTAGCAGAAGAAGAAGAAGGACAAGAAGTAATAGAAGAAGAAGGAGAGGAAGAAGTAGAAGAAGAAGAAGAAGAAGAAGTAGAAGAAGAACTAGTAGTAGAAGAAGAAGAAGCAGATGAAGCAGAACAAGAAGAAAGAGAAGAAGAAGAAGGAGAAGGAGAAGAAGAAGAAGGAGAAGGAGAAGAAGAAGAAGAAGAAGAAGGAGAAGAAGAAGAAGAAGAAGAAGAAGGAGAATAAGAAGAATAAGAAATAGAAGGAGAAGAAGAACAAGAAGAAGAAGAAGAAGGAGGAGAAGGAGAAGAAGAAGAAGAATGAGAAGAAAAAGAAGAAGAAGAAGGAGAAGAAGAAGAAGAAGTTGAAGAACAAGAAGAACAAGATGAAGAAGGAGAAGAAGAACAACAAGAGGGAGAATAAGAAGATTAGCAAGGAGAAGGATGAGGACCATAATAAAGAAGGGTAGGATATGATAATGCAAGGAGTGGGATATGGTGAGGGTGGTAAATAGGACATCTCTAACAAAGTAAGCTCTAAAGTTGTGTTGACAGTTGGAAGGAAGCAAATATAGTAAATACAACAACCATTAAGCCGCCTCCTTATATTGATGTTAAGGTGGCTGTTGCTAGGATATTAGATTATAGTGTAAGATAAGATTATCATGTCAGATTCGGCATGCAGTAGATGTAAGGATTTTTACCAATTTGACTTGGTGGGAAGAGTTTATGGTAATACCCTTCCTTTTTATGTTATTGCAAGGCTTTTACAATATAGTTGAGGCCATTTAAAGAGTTTTAGAATACTGCACCCATCATCAAGATTCTTTTGTCTTTATTTTTATTTGGTTTAGGATAAGAATGTGGTGTGGCCTAGTGCCATGACTGTAATGTGTGCCTCAGTGTGGGTCAGATTCCCTGTTCTTTCATTGTTATACTGGGACATAGAAAATATTTTATACATTGCCATATCAATGTTTGAACCAACCTTATTGGATGGATGGATCATTGATTGGTAATGATCTTCGTATGTAATGGTCTGTGTAAGGATGTACCATTTCAAACCTGTGAAGCTAGGAATGTGGTTGAGTGGGCTATTGGGGAAGACATTCCAATCTTTTTAGTACAAGGGCCTTCCTCGAATGCGCTACACTTGTGGCCATGTTGGCCACTTCATGGATCAATGTTCCACTAGGGAAACACAAGTTGATTTGATTGGGGATTTAGATGGAAATGTAGCAAGTAAGAATGAGGAGATCAACAAAATAACACAAGGAAGCCAAGTAACCCAACATCCAAGAACTCAATGGGATGAGGATGAGGGAGTTAAGAAAGGGCTAGGCCCTTAGATGTTAGTACAACTGAGAAGAAGGAGGGCTACCATGGCTATTCAAAGAAAATTTCCATTCCATATAGTTGCTTCGAATTTTTCAGAGGGACACAAGGGGAGCGATCAATAATGGTGGAGTTGGGAGCTACCCAAGAAGGTGCAAAAAAATTTCTTTTGTGAGGGGGAGGGAACCTTTCAGGAAAGTATGGAGCCCAAAGGATACATTGGGCAAGAAGGTTGTAATGCAGGAGACTCAACATATCAATGGAGGCTAGTAAACAAGAGGTCAAAAGAGGGTGGCACCAATGGGAAAGAAACATTATAGCAGGATGGTGATACCATTGATGGAGTTTCAAGACATATAGCTGTACAAAACTAAATAGAGAGAGAAGGGAACCACTCAGCTATAGCTTTTGGGTTATAGTAATTGTAATGAAATGACTTTGGTGATGATTCATGGAGGTGCAAGCAATAATAAGAGGTGCAGGGATTGCATTCATGATTCTAAGTAGGGTGTTTGGTGTGAATTCTTTTGGTTGAAATGGGTGGATGCTCTCTTTGGTTTCTATTTTGCTTTGAGGCAAGCTTATTATAGTAGTAAAAGGCCTTGTAATCCTTCATGGAACAATTACTCGACACATAGTGGCCAGTGAGTGAAAGGGGCAATCCATCAGGGTGCTTGAAATGAAGATGAGAGACTTGTTGGAAATTAATAAAGTTATTTGGCAAAGTGCTACTACTTCTTCAAATTTAGGGAAGCATGTGAGAAAGAAGGAAATGAATGGGGATACAACATGGGATGCAGCTATGTTGAATGCAAAAATAGAATTGAGGATGGCATGGAGAGGGCGATGAAGAAGGGACAATTGCTGGAGATGATGTTTCTATTAGAGGATTGCTGGTACAATGGAATATGGAGAGCTATATGGAATTTTGCTGCTACTATGAGTTCATTAAGCCATGTTGGCATTCTATTGGGAACTAATTTGTTATTGACGAGGTGTTGGAGATGTGCTTGGTGCTGTATCATGTGCAATGCAAATGTTAGGATGTTGGTTGCAATTTTTTGCGGAGACATGTTGCTGAAATGGTGTTGGTGGAGTCTACTAAGGTAGGAAGCATGCTATATGAAGAATAAAAAAGATTAGAAGTATAAGAATGAAGGGGGGACGTTGTAGATGTGAAGTTGTAGAGTACTCTAGAAACAAGTTGAATTCCAAAGAGACAATACAAGCTGAAGTTTTTCCTTACTACTAGTTATATGGTCTGAATTGGATTGCTAAATTTCTTGGAATGCTAAACTGTTTGGGCTATAAAATGCTAGGCATAGTGTGTGGAGTTATGTTGTTATAGTAGCTACCTCAAATGCTTCGTTTGAAGTGGGGATTACATGTACACTTCATGTAGAAGTGCTACCAGTATGTTCAAAGGCCAGCTATTTTTTATGAGAGATACTAGGGATTTTTTTGCTTTACTATTACCAAAAATGATTAAACTCACTGTATGGAACATTTGAGGAATAAGGGATAAGAAATTGAGGGTTTACCATTAGCGATTTGTAAGAATAGGGGGTGTTACAGTAGTGGTTCTCGTGGAAACTAAGGTGGTCAAATTTAGTAGAAGAGATGCAGATTTTCTACTTGCTAGGGATTGAGAGTTTGTATTGCAACCATCAATTGGATTATAGGTATTGTGGTTCTATGTAGGATTGGAAGTGAACTTGGAAATTTAAATATTTCATTGCAAGTACTTGTAGTGTAAGAAAGGGTAAAGGAGCAAAAGCTGATAAAATATTGTGGTGTATGTTTGCAAGTCTATCAAAAGGAATGTTGTGAAGGATATCCCGAGGGAGAAGGCTAGAGGTGGGTTTCCATGATAGTGGTGGACAATTTCAACATTGTTATGTCATAGGAGGGGAAGAGAGGAGGGAAGAGGTTTAGAAGTGGGTGGGGGTAACAGAAGTTTTCTGAAATCATGCAAGAATTAGAGTTGATTAACTTGGGATATGTAGGCAACAGGTGCATTTGGTGTTATAGGAAAGAAGGTGGTGCTTGAATTTTTGAAAGGCTGGATAGAGTTTTAATGAATCTCCAGGGAATATAAACTTTCCCACAAATATTGTTACTTATTTGTCATTCATTGGGTCAGATCACTACCCTTATTTATTGATTTGGGGACATGTCAGAGGATGACCACTGAAAGAAGAAATCAATTTGAGAGTGCTTGGCTCACATTTCCTCAGACTATAGGGGTTGTATAGAAAGTTTGGAATAGATCAGTAAGAAGCAAACCCATGGTGAGGCTTCCTATGAAGTTCTATAGATCCATAGCTACTTTCAGTAGGTGGAGCAAAACTGAGATGCACAAGCTTATTGACAAGAACGGTGAACTTGAAAAATAAATTCAAAGTCTATAACTCAAGGAATCTGAGTTGGGTCTTAATGATTAGAAACACATCTAGCTTAGACAACTCATTTCTTCTTTTCATAGGGCTAGTGCACTTTAGGAGAGATGATGATGACGAAGAGCAAAGGTGCAATTGCTCCAACTAGGGAATAGCAATTCTAGTTTCTTCCAGGCTATTGCCACTTCTAGGTAGAGGGATAAGAATATTTGTAGTTAAACAATGACATCGGGGAGGTGGTTAGCTCAAAAGACAAAATAAAAATCTTATTGATGAATCATTTTGTATCAAAATGGTGTAATACTAATGTTGATTATCTTCACTATAATACCAACCTTACAGATACATTGGATTGGAACAAGAGGGAATGCTCATCATGTAGGCTACTATGAAAGAAGTCATTAGACTTATCAGATATATAACGAAGAACAAGACACCAGGGATGGATGGGGTTACAATAGAGTTCATACAGGGGTATTGGGGCATTACTCAGGGGGATATTATTTGAGTTGTGCTAAAATTCTTTAAGGATAGATAGATGCCAACAACTTGAAGGGATACTCTTATTGTACTTATTCCAAAATTATAGGGTATAGAAAGACCAGAATAATTTAGGCCAATAAGTTTGTGCAAAGTTATATACAAAATAATGGTAAGGATCTTTATGCCAAGACTGAAGATGGAGAAATGGCAACTCAGGGGGATCTTTTGTATCAAGTAGATTTATCTTAGATATTATATTTATTGCTCAAGAAATGGCAACTAGGGCTCACTCTTTTATTTCCAAAGAGGGCCTTGTAGTAATAAACATAGATATGGAACAAGCATATGGCAAGGTTAGATGACAATTTGTCAGTGATATTACGACATTCTTGGGCTTCCCAATAGTGTGGTGTGAGTAGGTGAATGCATGTATCTTAGCACCAAGGTTTGGGGTGTTACTAAATAGGGTCAATATCCCTTGGATTGATGTCAAGAGAGGACTCAGGCAAGGATGGTCATTGTCATTATATTTGTTCACTATTACATCTGAATTTCTATCTGGGCTCGTGAGGAAGTATGAAGCTATGACATTAGTTAGATTTTGATGTGGGCCAACTTCTCTAATCATTTCTCATTTGTTATATGCTGATGGTGTCATTCTATATGCTCTTATTACATGTGCTATGACTAAGGTGGTAAGATAGATTATGAAAGATTATAGGAAGTATTCTAGGAAAAAGATAAATCTTGCTAAATCAAGAGTTTATTTTAACAAGAGGATGCTAGGAAAGAGAAAGAAGATGGTGGTTGGAGAAGTTTATATCACCCAAGGGAAAACTTTAAAGTATTTGGGAACACTTATTTCAGGAAAGTTGCTAAATAAGGGATACTTTAATTTTATCAATCAAAGAATGGAAGAATAAATTGCAAAATGGACATATATTTAAGTAAAGTTGCTTGATATGATGCTACATCTTTCTTGGGCATTGAATGATAGCATAGACTAACTGCTAATATTACAAACTGAACCCATGGAAGAGCACAACTCCAAGCTTTACTCAATAATGGTGCAAGCTAGAATTGTAGAAATTGCTAGGGGTTCAAGTGCTGTTGTAAGTCATTATAACTGGATTTGAAAGCTCAAGTGTTGCCCAAGGTGAGAATTTTCATTTGGAGATTGGTTAAAAATTATATTCCTACTACTGAATGGCTTTTCAAAGGGAGATTGGTGGAGTATAGTAACTACTTTTGGTGTTGTAACCAAGTTGAGACTTCACAACATCTGATGTGAGATTGTTTGAAGACAAAAGAGGTTTCGAATGTGTAGCACATGAAGGACATTACTACAGCTCTTGTTCCATGTAGTAGTGAAAGCTACGACAATTTTACATTACAGAAGGTCTATAGCACTTTTGAGGCAAATGAATTGAAGTGTGGGGATGTGATCAAGCATGCTATTGTAGTTGCTATAGTTCTCTACTACATTTGGACTAATAGGATCATAAAAAAACACAACTATTTAGGAATACTATTCTATTGAGAAAGATTCAAATTGATATGGTTGCTGTAATAAAAAAATACAACTTTACTTCGTCTTGTCCAAATCAGAATCCACAAAACTCACATGAGTTGAATGTAGCTTTATTCTAGGCTCGTCGTCCAACTGCATGGATCAAAATCAATTGTGATGCGACAGTTCAGGACGAGGTTGTGAGGCTAGGAATTGTTGTAAGAGATCACCTTGGGAAGCCATGGCTACTTGTTCGAAGGAAGGTTATTTCTAAATCAAGCATAATTATAGAGGTGTAGACCATTCTAGAGGCCATGACATTGCTCAGGTCGATGTTCTTCATTTATCATGCTGTTGAGATTCAGTCAGTCTCTTCTATGGTTAATTAAGAGTTGGCAATCTTCTACGACACCCTTCACATGGAGGAAGAATCAAATTTATAGGTAAGAAAATTCCCAATAGACTGGGTAATACATTATGCATGTTCAATTAATTTTCCTTGAGACAGAGGTATACCCCTTCCCAAACCACTTTTGATACTACTATTTTTAGATTTTTTGTTTGATTCTCCATAGAGAAATTTTTATAGGCTTTGACCATTATAATATTATCAATGGAACTCAAAGACTTTGGCATTGAAAGAGATTTTGCGAGGGATGGCCGGCACTGCGACGGATGTGGGACCTTGCGTAGCTCTTGCTATGCCTACACGCAGGGGTTTGGGTCATGCACACAATGGTGGGAACATCTGTGACTTCAAATTAGCATTAAAAGGGTTTACATGTTAAAAGGAGGTGGCGTGGTGACATGAATGGCATGACAAGCATAGCAAAGTGCACGAAGCACAGAGCAAAGCACAACAAGTGTTGCACTTGCATGCACATAAGGAAATTAAACTTGATTTATTGTGATTCATCAAATTTCATTGGGTAGAGCATAGCACAGCAAACTTGAAATTGAGCAGAGTTCACTTTGGCATGTGCCTAACATAATCTTGATGCTGCAAAATAGATAAGTGATTGGGGTAGAGCATCATTTCCTCTGTACTCTACTACAGCATGGCATCAAAATTTAATTGCTAAGGTCATTTCTACACTCCCAACTTTGAAATTACATATTGTTCTATTTTACAGATTACCTTATTGCTGTTGCTTAAGGTGGTTAAATTAATTACTGTAAGCACTAAGTGATGAAATTACTTTGCAATTGTTGTGATGTGTTTTGCTAGATGTGTTGTAAGTGCAGGTTGATATCTATAGCATTGCTTTGTTGCTGATAATTGTTGCAAGTGTTGTGCTATGAAATTTCTTTGCAATTGATATGCTATGTTGCTGTGCTTGAAGTGCTACAAGTGTAGGTTGATATCTATAGTATTGCGTTGTTGCTACTACTTGAAGTAGTTGGAAGAATTGCTGCAAGTACTGAGCTGTGCAATTATATTACAATTGCTGTGGTGTGTTGTTGTGTTGGAAGTGCTACAAGTGTAGGTTGATATCTATTGCATTACTTTGTTGATGCTTCTAGAAGTGGTTGAAATAGTTGCTGAAACTGTTATGCTATATAATTAAATTGCAACTATTGTGTTGTGTTGTTTTTTTGGAAGTACTACAATTACAGGTTGATGTCTATAGTATTCCTTTGTTGCTGCTACTTGAAGTGGTCATCATAATTGCTACTGTGCTGTGAAATTACTTTGCAACTACTGTGGTGTTGTTGTGCTACAAGTGTTGGTTGATATCTACAGTATGGCTAACACTAAGTCAAAGAAGAGCATAAAAAAAGGCAAGAGTTGTGAACATGCATCCCATGTGAGAGATGCTAGTGGGGGAATGCAGTTACATTGTAGAAAGGGTTTTTTACTGGCCATCTCTATAATTGACAATGAGGTAGGAGTTGAGTTGAAGAAAAGTGAAATATTAGCAGACTCTTTATGAACTGAGAGTGGCACAGGTGTGGAAGCTACTAGAGTGGTGGAGGAGACCAACTTCTATAAAGGATGAATGGAAAGATAGACACTGCACAGGTCACAACAAATGACAGTAGGGATAATTACAACATTTTGAATAAGGGAGTAACTAGGTAGGGGAATACTGAAACTGTAGCTAAAAAGAATAAGGAAAGGGCCCTAGTGTCTCACTGTGTTGAATGACAACCCAAATGGTGAAAATCTACAGCATAATCATACAATGGATGGCTAGAATAAAGATGGGTAGGATAATGTGATGTAAGGAGTGGGACATGGTAAGGGTGAAAATAGGACAACTCCAACAAAGTAAGCTTTGAGGATGTGCTGATAGCTAGAAGGAACTCAAATACAACAATTACAACAACCATTAATCAGCCTCCTTATCTTGATGTCAGAGATGTTCTTGCTATGATGATGGATTATATTATCTAGGATAAGATGATCATGTTAGATTCAGTGTGCGATAGGTGCAAGGAATTTTAGTAGTAGATGATGGATTATATTATCCAGGATGAGATTATCACGTCAGATTCAGCATGCAGTAGACGCAAGGAATTTGATCAGTATGATCTAATGGGAAGAGTCTATGGTAATAGCCTCCTATTTTTTAGTATTGTAAGACTTTTACAGCATAGGTGGGGGCACTTCAAAAATTTCAAAATATTGGATCTATCATTGCGATATTGTCTGCATAAAGAGGCATAGAAGTGTCTTTATTGTAAGGTGTAGAGAACCTTTTAGGCAAGTATGGTCCCCAAAGGATACATTGGGGAAGGAGGCTACAATGTAGGTGACTCAATATATCAAAGGAGGCCAGCCTAAGAGAAGGTCAAAAGAGGAGGACACCAATGGGAAAGGAAGATTATAGTAGAATAGTGATACTATTGGTGGAGGTTCAGACCATTGGCTATGCAAAACTAAGAGAGAGGGGAACCTCTTAGTTGTAGTTCGTGGGCTACAGGAATTGTAATGAAATGTGGTTGGTGGCGAAGTATAGAGATACAAGCTATAATGAGAGGTGCAGGGACTATGTTCATCATTCTAAGTATGGTGTTTAGAGTGAATACTTGTGGCTAAAATAAGTGGATGCTCTCTTTAGTCACTATTATGCTTTTAGACATGATTACTACTATAGTAAAGGGCCTTTAATCCTTCATGCAACAATGCTTCAGCATATAATAGGTAATGGGCTAAGGGGAATCCAATTGGGTGCTAGAATTGAAGATGAGAGAATTGATGGAAATGAATAGAGTCACTTGGCAAATTGTTGTTACTTCTTTCAATTGGGTGAAGCATGTCAGGAAGAAGGAAATAAATGAAGATGTAGCATTAGGATGTAGTTATGCTAAATGTAGAAATAAAATTGAGGATGGCACGGAGAGAGAGATGTAAGAGGCCAATATCTGGAGGTGAAGTTGCTACTGAAGGATTGCTAGTGTAGTGGAATATCAAAAGCTATAGGGTATTTTGTTGCTGTTATGAATTACTTAAGCTATGTTGGCATTCTAGGGGAGCTTGTTTGCTACTAACGAGGAGTTAGAGATGTGCTTGGTTGCATATTATGTGTAGTAGGAACATGAGGATGCAGGATGTCATTTTGTGTGGAGACATGCTATTGCTGAAATGGTGTTGATAGAGCTTATTATAGCAGGAAACTTGCTATATGGTGACTAAAAATGTGGTATATGCAAGAGAGGGGGTTCCTTGGTAGTGTTGTTCTAGGTCTACCACAGCAAAAAATATAATTAAATTAATGCAGTAGCAAATGCAATGGAAATTGTTGTAGTAGCAAACACAATTGCTACAGTTGCAATTTTTGCTGTTGTTGTAGGTTCTCCTCTACAACACTAGATATGGGTAAATTTATTATGTGGATGGCCACTTGGTTGGTACTTGGATTCCTCATTTAAGGTGAACTTACTGTTGGAGGATTACTTTAGGTGAGATGTTATTATGAATTTTGCTATTGTTATGAATTCCTTAAGCCATGTTGTTATTCTTTTCAGAGCTAGTTTGTTGTTGATGAGGTGCTGGAGATGTGCTTGGTGGCATGTATGTGTAGTAGAAATATGAGAATACAGGATGCAGTTTTGTGTGGAGACATGTTGTTGCTGAGATGGTGCTCGTGGAGTCTACTGTGGCAGGGAATTTACTATATGGACACCAAAAAAACTACTAAATGCAAGGATGAGAGGGAACACTATAGATGGGAAGCTGGTGGGAATTCTGGAAACAAATGGAAGTTTGAAAAGATAAGACAAGCTGTGGGCTTTCCTTACTACTTGTGTATGGTTTGAATAAGAATGGTAAAACTCCTTGACAAGCTGGTGTTTGGAGGTAAATGTTTACAACTTGTGGAAATGCTTTGCTGGGAGCAAGAATTGAATGTATACTTCATATGGAAGTGCTGCTAATGTGTTGGAAGGCTAGGTGCTATTGGGTGGAGATTTTGGATGTTACTATGCTTCATTCTAACAAAAATGATTAAGTTTACTATATGGAATATTTTGGGAATAAAGGATAAGAAATCGTGGGGTTACCTATGTGGTTTTCAAGAAGAAAGGGTATTGCAATAATGGCTCTTATGGAAACTAGGGTGGAGAAATGTAGTAGGAAAGATGCAGATTTGCTTCTTGGTAGAGATTGGGAGTTCGTAATGCAACCATTAGATTGTTTATCTGGTGGGATTGTTGTTCTATGGATGAGCTAGGTCAGCCTTAAAGTCATGAAGATTTCGTCGCAGGTGGTTGTAGTGCAGGCAAGGGTGGGGAAGGAAAGGTTGATAAAATATTGTGTTGTGTATGCTTCCAAGGACCCTATTAAGAAGAATGTTGTTTGAGATATCCTAAGGGAGGATGCTACAAGTGGGGGACCATGATTTTGGTAGGGGACTTCAATGTTATTATGTCGTGGGAGAAGCAAAGAGGAGGGAAGAGGTTCATAATTGGGTAGGGATAGAAAAAGTTTTCAAAAATAATGCAAGAACTAAATTTGATTGACTTGAGATATGTTGGCAATAAGTACATTTGGTGCAATGGGAAAGGAGGGGTTTCAATATTGGATAGGCTGGATAGAGTGCTAATGAATCTCTAAGTAATGCAAGACTTTCCAAGAACTATAGTTACTCATTTGTCATGCATTAAGTCAGATCATTGCCCATTACTTATTGAGTTGGGGACATGTTACAGGATAGCTACTGGAAGAGAAATGAATGTGAGAGTGTTTGGCTAATATTTCCCAAGACAATTGGGGTTCTACATAGAGTGTGGAATAGATCAACCAGAGGAAATCCCATAGAGAGTCTCTCTATGAAATTCTACAGATCCCTAGCTACTTTGAGTAGGTGGAGCAAGTCTGAGATGTGCAATCTCATTGGCATGAATAGTGAACTTGAAAAGGAAATCGAATGTCTACAACTCAAGGAATCTGAGGTGGGTCTTAATGATCAAGAGCATATCCAACTTGGACATCTCATTTCTTCTTTTCATATGACTACTGCACTTGAGGAGAGATGTCAGTGGCACTATGCAAAGGTCCAATGGGCTCAATTAGGGGATTGCAATACCAGTTTCTTCTAAGCGACTATGACTTTGAGGTGGAGGGATAAGCATATTCTGTATTGCAAGGATGATAAGGGGGAGGTGGTTAATTCCACGTAAAAAATAAAAAGCTTATAGGTAAACCATTTTGAGTGAAAGTGGTGCAATACTGATGTCGACTATGCTCCACTATAATACCAACCTTATAGATGCATTGGAGTGGATTAGGAAAGAATGCTCACCATGCAAGCTATTGAGAAAGAAGTCATCAGAGCTATCAGATCTATAAGAAAGAAGTGGGCACCAGGGATGGATGAGGTTACTGCGGAGTTCATACGGAGGTATTGGAAGATTGCTCAAGGGTATTTTGCTAGAGTTGTGTTACAATTTTTTCATGATAGACCAACAGTTTGGAAGGATACTCTTATTATACTTATTCTAAAGTGTGGGGCATAGAAAATCAGAACATTTTAGGCCTATAAGTTTGTGTAATGTTATTTATAAAATAGTTGTAAGGATCTTGGTGGCAAGACTAAAGTTGGTCTTACCATGACCAATTGCGAAGGAACAAGGTACTTTTGTATCGGGCATATGTATCTCATATAATATTATTTTGCAAAAGAAACGACAAAATGGATGTACACTTTGGTCTCCAAAGAGGGTCTTATGGTAATTAAAGTGGATATAGAATAAGCATATGATAAGGTAAGATGGTAGTTTATCATTGACATGATGACTTTCTTGGGCTTCCCAACATTATGGTATGAGTAGATGAGTGTTTCTATCTTAGTATGAAGGTTTGGGTGTTGTTGAATGGGATCAGAATCCCATGGATTGAAACCAAGAGAGGACTAAGACAAGGATACCCATTGTCATCATATCTATTCACCATTACATTTGAATTTCTATCTAGGCTTGTGAGGAAATATGAAGCTATGACATTAATGGGATTTCAGTGTGGGCCAACTTCTCCAATCATTTCTCACTTATTATATACTAATGATGTCATTCTATATCCTCTTACTACATGTGTTGCTACTTGGCTAGTAAGACAGATTATGGAGGATTATGAGAAGTGTTCTGAGTAGAAGTTAAATCTTACAAAATAAAGAGTCTATTTTAGCAAGGAGATAGGGAGAAAGAGAAGGAAGATTATGGTTAGCAAAGTTCATATGACACAGGAAAAAAATCTTAGTTATTTAGGGATATCTATTTCATCAAAGTTTCTAAATAAGGGAGACATCATCTTTATCATTCAAAGAGTGGAAGAAAAAATTGCAAAATGTAGAAACATGCCTCTTTCTTTGGCCAGCAAGATTGTTATGATCAACTTTATGCTAACAGCGATTCCTAAATTCTACTTGAGCCATTGTGTGGTGCCAAAGGGGTGATAAATGTATTTGAAAGGTTGTTTCGAAGATACTTTTGGTGTGGCATTAATGAAGGACATGCAATGCATTATGTAGACAAGAGTACTATCACTTTATCGGAGGAGGGTGGTTTGGGTATCCACGATCTCAGTATTTTATAACGGGCCTTGACTATGAAGCAATGTTGGATAATCTTTGCAAGAGAAAACTGTGTATGGGTGGAGATGATGAGAAATAAATACTTGCTAGGAGAAAAATGGGGGGTCTTCCATGGGAGGCTTTGCAGGCAAGTAGACTAATTAAGGAGTCAATGCCATAGGTTGTACCAAACTGTGCGTAGAGAATTAGACAGGGTAGGGATGTACTTTTAGTTGAAGACAACTAGCTGGGGTTTCTTCCACTCAAGTGGGGCCTACTTACATGAATGTGGAGGTAGAATGGCTAAAATTGGTTAGTGAATGCATCATTGAGCATAAGGAACGGGATGTGTATGGTCTTAAAGCTTGAGCTAGTGAATTATTGCTTAATAGGGTGTTGCAACTTCCTTGGATAGTAAATAATAGCATGGACTAGCTGCTATAATTACAAACTGAGTCCATGGAGGTGCATAACACTAAGCTCTACTCAACATTGGTTCATGTTGGAATTGTGGAAAATGTTGGAGGGTCATGACTATTGTAAGCAATTATAGTTGGATTTGGAAGCTTAAGGTGCTACCCATGATGAGGATTTTTTATTGGAGATTAGTTAAAAATTTTATTCTTATCATTGAATGGCTATTTTAGAGGAGAACATGGAGTGTAGTATTTGCATTTGGGGTTGTAACTGAGCTAAAACTTCACATCATCAGTTTTTTGAATGATGGAAGGCTAGAGAGGTTTGGAATGTGCAGTACATGAAGGACACTACTATAGCTCTTATTCCAAGTAACAGTGGAAGAAGCAGTAGCAATTTTACATTACAGCATGTATATAGCACTTTGGTGGCAAATGATTTGAAGTGTGGGGACATCATTAAGCATGTTGCTATTGTTGTTACATCTCTTGATAACAATTGGACTAATAAGAATTTTATAAAACATAAGGAGAAAGTCATAAGTAATGCTATCATATTGAGAAAGATTCAAATTGATGTAGTGGTTGCAATTAAAAAAGATACAACATGGCTTCATCCATGTCCTGTGGGAGTCCACACAACTCATATTAGTTGAATGTAGCTTTATTTTGTGCTCGTCCACCAACTGGATTGATCAAAATCAATTATGATGTGGTAGTTTGGGATGTTGCTACGGTGCTGGGAATTTTTGGCAGAGATCACCTCGATAAGCCATTAGTTGTTGTTGGAAGGAGGGTTGCTTCTCAATCAAGCATAGCCATGGAGGTGCATGCCATTATACAGGCTTTGACATTGCTCAGGTCAAAGTTCTTTGTTTATGATGCTATTGAGATTCAGTTAGATTTGAGGCATGGATACCTTTCAATTAATGTGTATTTATAGGCAAGGAAATGCTCTAGTAGACTAGGCAGCACATTATTCATGTTCATCTTATTTAACTTGGGACTTGTGCATGCCCTTTCCCAAACTGCTTTTGATGTTGTTGTTTTTGAACTTTTTTTTATCCTATATAAAGAATGTTTTGTATGCTTCATCCATTAAGGGATTTAGATTTTACTCATTCCAATTACAAGACTCGTCGAGCTATTTTTATTTATTGTCACTACCTCCTCGTGTGAGGATTGGGTAATTTGTGCGCCTACTACCTTCCTTGGATGTGGTAGCCATCTGTTGGGCTTCCTCTCCAAAATCTAACCATAATTCTCTGTCACCCATCACCACCATTATAGGCACATATCCTACCATCGAAAGATGATATGGAAAAACTCCCATGACGCATCGCCGGCACGAGGGCCGTGCGATCTGAAAGGTTATCAGGAATCGTTAGGTAGTCAAGCGAAAGCCCGCATCGATCTTGTACCTAATAAATGCATCCCTTCCAAAATTCATGGTTTGGTTCATGCATTAGCTCTAGAATTACTAGTCATCATAGTAGCAAGTACCATCAAACAAACTATAAGTGATTTAATGAGCTATTCGTAGTTTCACAGTTTTAAATTGTTCATATTTACACATGCATGGCTTAATGACTAAGACAAGCATATCACTACTGGTAGGATCAACAAGGTAGCATTACAATGATAAAGGACTAGGCAAAACCCAATATTAGAACTCACAGTTGGTCGTGTCTGGCGATAACTCACAAAATGGAACAGAAAACGCTCCCAACATAGATACCATTTACTAAGTTTCGAAACATTGCCTCTTGACCATTGCATTCGACAAGGACAACCCTCTTTGGTGGATAATGAAAAGATCAAAATAAGTGATTTCCAAGTCCGTCCCAATAAGAGAGCAAGGATGATCGTGCGTTCAACAGCATTGCAAAGCACGATAGTTCCAACGCTGGAGTACTTTGGGATCATAAAAATAATTGAACAGAACTACCCATCTGATAGATAAGCAAGCAACATATGAACTTCCTCCAAAAGCAGGCTCGATCAAGTGACAAAGCCCTACTCATGTAATGGCTAACCACAGTATAAGGTGGCCAAGCCATATGAAGGTGTACTACGAAAAGCATCTCTTGTGCAAAAATGGTCTCATGCCAATCTAATTCCATTAGCCCAAAGAGCCTCAAAGAAGTAAAAAAAAGAAGCACAAAGGGTCTTCTTAGGGATGAAGGCCTTAGCTTGAACCTGCATGGCACAACAAGCAATACTTGGCAAAACATGCAAAGGGAACAGCCTGTTGAATCGACATAAACACATGCATAACTTGTACTACTTGAAGATGCCACGGGAGCAACCCCTCATTCCTACATTGGAATTCTTAAGATCTGATAGATCAAAAAGAGTTGCACATTTCTCAAACAAAATGCCATCACATGAGGATAGACACAACATGTAGTACCAAGAAGGGATTGAGCATGGATGACGAAGACTTGTCCAAGTGCTAAGGGAACCATAAAACATTCACTGAGACACAATGTTCAAAGCAAAAGGTAAAGAGCTACAATTCAAATAGTGCACGACAATAGGCCATAGTGCAGGCATGTGGTGCATATGCCTATGTGTTGCACCATCAATGCTCTACGAAGGATACAACACAAAATGCTTAAACCATTTACAAAACCATCCATCTTTCACTTCACTGATGGCCGCACATGTTCCCACTTTTGGATTGTATATTTCGACAAATCTGCCAACGAATGAGGCAACTCTACCAATAAGTAATCGCCCTATCTCTGTGAGAGCAACCTACTGAGCTAAAACGTTGGATAAAAGTTAAACTTTTCTAAAGCCAAATGATGCAGGCAACCATTGCACGTCAGAAAGCATTGAAGCCAACTCGCACATGCACGATTCATGTACCTGCATGCAGCACCATTAGTGTTCTACGAAGGATACAAACCAAAATGTGTAAACCATTTCACAAGTTGCACTATCCATCTTTCACTTTGCTGCAAGCTGCACAAAGTCACACATTTCCACTTGTGGATTGTATATTTTGACAATTCTATCGATGAATAAGGAAAGTCTACTAATAAGTAATCAAGGTATCCCTACTGCAGCAGCCTCAAAGCTAAAAATCTTGGAAAACATTACACTTTCCTATAGCCAAATGATGCAGGTGAACGTTGCAAATCGACACGCATCGATAGGCCATCTCACACGTGTAGGGTGCACATGCCTATGTGTAGCAAGATCATTGCCCTATGAAGGATAGAACCACAAACACCTAAACCATTTTGCAAATGTTGCACCATCCATCTTTCACTTCACTGTAAGTCGCACAGTGTCACACATGCCCACTTGTGGATTGTATATTACAGCAATTCTGTCAACCAATGAGGCAAGTCTATCAATAGGTATTTGACTTATCCCTTTGGTAGTAGCATTTTGAGCTAAAAATTCCCAATAAATATTACACTTATCTACAGCCAAATGGCACGGATGCACGTTGATCGTCATCATGCACAAATAGGCCATCGTATGTATGTGTAGTGTGCATGCACACAGCACCATCTATGTCCTATCACTATGTGATTAATCCATACCATAGATTTGAACAAAAATCTTACACGAGTCTGTCGGACACACTGTATCCCACATTCACACCAATGAAGGGTATATTTGTGAAATTTCCATCACAAAAGAAGGCAAGGCTTCCAATAGGTAGTCACTCGATCCATTGGGCAGTTGCCCTCAGAGCTAAAAATCTCGATAAAAATTACACTTTTTTGAAGCCAAATAACGTGGGTGCATTCTACAGCCCAGCACATACCAATAGGACAATGTGTGTGCGTGATGCACATACCTGTGTGTAAAACTATCAGTGCTCTACAAAGGATACAAGCTAAAATGCATAAACCATTGCACATGTTGCACCATCCATCTTTCACTTCATTATAGAACACATTGCATTACAATTCGCACTTACAGATTGTATATTGCAACAAATCTATTGGTGAATGAGGCAAGTCTACTAATAGGTAATTGCCATATCCCTAAGGTAGCATCCTATAGTGCTAAAATTCTAGAAAAAGTTACACTTTGTTCAACCAAATGATGCAGTGCACATTGCAAATCAGCATGCATTGACAGGCCACTACAAACAAGTGCGCTGAGAGTCCCCTGTGAGTGAGCACACAGACAGGCCCCCATGTGCACAAGCATAGATTAGCCCCCACGTGCGTGCTTGCTGATATGCCACAGCATGCATGCACACAGTGCACATGCCTATGCACAGCAACATCAGCACTCTATAAAGGATACATACCAAAACGAGTAAACCGTTGCACATTTTGCACCATCCATCTTTCACTTTATTGCAGGCCGTACAACATCACACATTCCAACTTGTGGGTTGTATATTGTGAACTTTTTGTCGTGCAAGGAGGTAAGACTACCATTAGGTAATCACTTTTTCCATGCTGTAGTAGCCAGCAGTGATAAAAAATCTCCCAAAAATGTTACTATTTTGCTAACATGAAGTAAGCAAAGGTTTCCACTGTGTGCCTTCAAAAAGGCCCCCCAGTCTACACAGACACACAACAGCACATGCAAAGAGGTTGGCCATCACACATGCATGTAAGGAGGCCACCGCTCATGCACCCATTCAGACAACATGCACATTGCACTCGCCATATTACTTATTTAGCACATTATTTTAGACATTTCTTCAAGTCGTAACTCATTTTGCATGCCTACTTGTTGATTGTATATTGCGACAACTATATCAAGAGGTAAGAGTACCACTAAGAACACAGACAGTCCCCAAGGTTCACTCATATAGAACTAGGCATGCGAACGCATCAATAAGGGCCCCTGTGCACACTTGGATATTCCTCTACGCAAGCTCAGAAAGGCCCTTGCGTGCGAGTACCCACTGTCTGCCGCATGTGCGCATAGAAAGATTGCAACGCATATATTGTGATGCAGTGCACTCAGCACTATGACAGGCATGTTGCCCCAACCGAGCTTGGATAGGGTCTCAGCCCAACACATGCAAGCCCCAAAGCAAATTGGCATGCTCTTAAAAAAATAAGCATTGCTTTAAAAATATGGGCATTGAAGCCAGCAAAAGTTTTCTAACTTTTTATATAGCCTTGGAGGTCATTCCACGAATCTGTAAATTGAATATTACAAAGTAAGGCATAAGACTCACACTTAGGTTGAGCCACCAAGGAGTCCATCACAAAGCCAGTTGCATAGTACTTGCACAAAAGTATTCGCACAAAGTACCATAATAAGGTGAGCCATCGAGAGCAAGCGAGAGCAAGTGAGCAAGCTTGTATTTTTGGTCATTAAAAACTCCTATGACTTGAACCTTTAGTAACAAGGGGAGATGAATCTACAACAACATAGGATTAGATCTCAGTGGATCGTGGCAGAGAAGCCACTTTGTCACTACAATGTCCTGTAACAAATTTAAGTCGTCTGCAAAGGGTTCTACATATCGTTCATTGTTAACTATCATTTCTTGTGGTGCCCGTGTCGTCTAACTTTCTGCAATAGTACACTATACAGGGTAAATAGGTTGTTAATTAGAAACGATAACTCTTCCTGATGGCCCCACCGATGTTTCTAGACCACTTGACATTGCCATTGATTGCCACATCTCGACTTGAGAATTTTAACTAAACTCCCTTTCGAAGCTCGTGCCAAACAGCACTCTCTAATGGGTTTCCCCTGTTTGAATATTTTCTACTATCTCCAACATCTGCACCCACGGGTGCTCCACGTAGGCTCATGCCCCATGTTTTGCAATGACTATTGCGCCCTCCTACTCGTTAGGACTTGCATTGCTCTGACAGCCAAGTATGGGTCGCACGCTTAAGTGTTGTCCATTTTCAAGGCTAGTTGAATCGGTAGGTGAGTTGTTACACACTCCTTAGTAGATTTCAACTTCCATGAGCATTATCCTATTGTCTTAATCGACCAACACCCTTTGTGGGCTCTATGTTAGGGCACAATTGTACACCATAACCTGACTTTCGGTTCATCCCGTATCGCCAATTCTACTTGCCAAAAATGGCTTACTTGGAGCTTGGATTATTTTGTTCAACTCATCAAAGTTGCCAAGCCATCTTACCTATTTAAAGTTTAATAATGGTTCAAGGGCATTGTGGCCTCAATGCCTTTAATCATTGCCTTTACCCGATAGAACTTTGACTATGGCGTTAGCTGTCCTGAGGGAAACTTTGAAGGGAACGCACTACTAGATGGTTCGATAAGCCTTTTGCCCCTATACCCAAGTTAGACAAATGATTTGCACGTTAGTATCTCTACGAGCCTTCACCAGAGTTTCCTCTGGCTTCACCCCTCTCAGGCATAGTTAACCATCTTTTGGGTCCCGACAGGCATGCTCTCACTCGAACCCTTCACAAAAGATCTGGGTCGGTTAGTGGCTCCCCCCTCAAATAAGGATCCCACCAATTAGCTTACTTGCACCTTCTAGGCTTGCTCACTTATTGACTTGTAAGAAAGTCAGACTCCTTGGTTCACGTTTCAAGATAGGCTGAATGGGGAGCCCACTGGCCATCACTTATGCACATGGTGCCACTATGGAACGCCTCGATTGTTGAAGCAATGTGACCAGCCACAACGGCAATTTCTCCTTGGGTGGCATCCACCTGGGCTTTGGCTGGCTTGATGACCCCTACTGGTTAGCTCCTCCAGCTATGCAACAAACCATCATTAGACGTTCCACATCTAGTCAAGGCACACCACTAGCACCCATCTATTTCCCTCCCAATAATTTTAAGCACTCTTTGACTCACGTTTCAAAGTCCTTTTCATCTTTCTCTTGCGATACTTGTTTGTTATTGGTATCTTGCAATTATTTAGCCTTGGATGGAATTTACCACCCAATTTGGGCTACATTCCCAAACAAACTGACTCGTTGATAATGCCTCATGTAACAACAAGGTATGAGCCAAATCGGGCTCTCACCCTCCTTAACACACCTTTCCTAGATACTTCATTCTAATTCGTCACTAAGGATGTCTCTCTAGACTACAATTAAAGCTTCAGCTGGTCCCATTTTGCTTGTCATTACTATAGGAATCTTTATAAGTTCCTTCTCCTTTGCTTATTTATATGCTTAAACTTAGTGGGTAGCCTCACCTAACATTGGGTCATGATTCCACACCCTGGAGCATGGAGTGGGATCTGTGAGAGGCATCTCATTATTGCCCTACAACATCGATTCTTGCTGGCCAACACAATAAGGTGGCATCCACCTCTGATAATGTCGACAATCGACCATCATCCAACACTTCAACATGCCATGCAACAGCACAGGGTTCAATCTATCACCTCCAAACTGGGGCAAGATTCAAACCAATGATTCTAGGCTTTCACAAGGAGTAATAAGTCACATTACACCCATGCAGGCATAACCCTGACTTGCATTCTCGGGCACAACCTGCGCTCATAAAATGGATGGTTCACAAGATTCTACAATTCACAACACTTATTGCATTTTGCTAAATTCTTCGTTGATGCGAGGGCCAAGATATCAATTATCCAGGGTCGTTCGATGTTTGGTTGGCAAGCCTCATTGGACTTAACAATGCAAAGCATACTGATCTATCACCTTAGCATTTGCTCTCTTTTGGCACTTGACAATGCTCGCAAGCTTTTGTTTATCCCCCATAGCATTGAGCTCCATGTGAAAGCAAGGGTACACACACTATGAAAGAAAGTGACATCGAACAACCATCGCACATCCCCATGTTGGATAGATCGCTCCATCATTCATACCTCTCATCAATGATCCTTTTGTAGGTTCACCTATGGAAACCTTGTCACAAATTCTCTTTCCTCTAAATGATAAGTTTTAGTAGACTTCTTGTTGAGGTTTACACGGCAAACCTTCCATATTGCAGTGATATGAACACTTTATCTGACCATTCAATTGGTAGGAGCGATAGGCAGTGTGTACAAAGGATAGGGATGTAGTCAACACAAGTTGATGACTCATGCTTTATGAATTCCTCCTTAAAGACCAATTATTGTAATGATCTATCCTGATGACGATGAAATTTTCATAAGTTTACCAAGGCCTTTCAACCAAGGCAATAGAATCATTGAATATATCAGAGTAGCACACGTACGACCAAAGACATCTAAAGGTATCATAGACCTATTATTGCTTCAAACCTCCATGGCCTAAGTGGCCATAGTCCTTCTAAGAAGCATGCCACAGGGCTTGGACCCCACATAACTGGTTAGTAAATCGAGGTCTCATTCGTTAATAGAATTAACCAAACAAATCACTCCATCAATGAAGAACAGCCATGCACTACCACCCATAGAATCAAGGAAGGGCTCTCAATCTATCAATCCTTATTATGCCAGGACCTGGTAAGCTTTCCTATGGTGAAGGTTTCACATCATCACGTAGACAGAAGACCTTCTGTGCGATGGGTGTGCAGGAAGCTAGGTAAGGGTCCTCGCATGGGCACTCACTATAGAGGCACAAATGTCATGGATCACTGAAGGCTGAGGCAGATGAAGTTTGGTGGGGCAGTGGGTGTCAAGGAATAAGGCACGGGTGCTCGCGTAGCTCTTTCTGTGCACACGCATGCGTGTTTGGGGATGACATTACAAAGGCACTAATTCCAACAACTTCAAACTTGCCATTGAAGTACATTTTGTGGAAAAAGGTACGCCGTGCGACGAGTGTTCTGGTGGCTCCTGCTGCATAAATGTGCGGGGTTTTAAATTGTCGCTGAAGTGGATGTGCACACAAAGATGCGAATGCTCGCAACCTTAAATTGGCGTTGAAGGCAGTTGAGGTGTATACAGTAGGTGGTGTGGTGACGTGAATTGTTCGACGTGGAGCGCGAGGCACACCATGCATGGAGAAAAGCATGATGCACATGCATACGTGCAACAAATTTAATCTAGAATTAATACATTTAAATGCATTTAACTGGGGTGGCTTCTCATGCTAAAATTTCTATATTACACTGCTATATCAATTGAGCAAAATTTTATTTGTTGAGGTTAATTCTAAACTGGAACATTGAAATTTTATATAGCTATATTTTTTGGTATTCTTTATACTATTGTTGGAAGTGGTTAAATTAATTATTGTAAGTGTTGTGCTGTGTAATTTATTTGCAAGAAAAATTTCATTTGTCAAGGTCAATTCTAAACCTAAAACTTTGAAATTTTATATAGCTATAATTTTTTGTTTTCTTTGTACTGCTATTGGAAGTGGTTAAATTAATTATTGCAAGTGTTGTGCTATGCAATTTTTTTTTGTAATTATTCTGCTGAGTTGTACTGGAAGTGTTGGAAAATAATTGCACAGGTTGTGTTTGTAGAAATAATTATTGGTCAAAAAAATCACCAGAAGTTCTTATTGAAATAATTGCTACAATTGCTTTGTTGTGTTGCTTTTGTTGTGTTGGAACTACTGGAAGTGTAGGATGATACCTATAATTTGGTTAGCACCAAATGAAAGAGGAGCACCAAGAAGGGAAAAAGATGTGAACATGTGTCCCCTATGTTTAATGAAATGCTAGTTAGGGAATGTAGTTATATTGTAAACTCAACAAATAGGGAAGTTGTATTGGTAGTTTCTACGACTGATGGTGAGGTGGAAGCAGATTTGTATGATAGTAAAATACTAGCAAACTCTGTATCCATTGAGAGTGACATTGGCATGGGATGTACTATAGAGTTAGAGGAGGCAAACTCTTATATGGTGGTGGAAGGAAAGGCAGTCATTGCTTAGGACATAGTAGGTAGAAGTAGGGATAGGAACAACTCGATGAACAATGGAGTGTTAAGGCAAGCGAACATTCAAAATCATACCAGTAGAGATCAGAATTAGGAAGGGTAGGACAATGTGATGCACAGAGTGGGATATGATGTGGTCAGTAAACAAAAAAATTCGAACAAAGTAAGCTTCAAGAATGTGTTGATAGTTGGAAGGAACTGAAATACTACAACTATAGCAACCACTAGGTGATTTTCTTATATAGATATGAAAGAGGTTGCTGTTAAGATAACAGATTATGTCATACATGATAAGATTAATATGTTAGATTTGGCATGTAGTAGATGCAAGGAGTTTCATCAGTTTGATATGGTGGGGAGAGTTTATGGTATTGCCCTCTCATTTTTACATTATTATGAAGCTTTTATAGTGCAGGTGGGGGCATTTCAAAAATTTTAAAATATATCATCTATCATCAGGTTGCTTTTGTCTTCATTTTGATTCAATTGAGGATAGGCATGTGGTGTCACTTAGGGGACCTTGGTATGCAGTGGGACAAACCATGGGGTTGGATGTATGGGTGAGATTTCCAATGCTTCATTTGTTATATTAGGATATAAAAAATATTTTACGTTTTGTGAAAGCTATTAAGGAAACAAATTTTATTGGATGATTGGATTGCTAATTTGTAATGATCCTTGCATGCAAGGGTCTGTATGAGGATGGACCTCTCAAAAAAATTTGAAGTTGAGCATGTGGCTGAGTGGGCTGTTAGGGAACACATGCCAACCTTTTGAGTATGAGGACATTCCTCAGATGTGTTACTTTTGTGGCCATATTGGCCACTACATAGATCGATGTTCAACTAAGGGGAACAATTTAATTTGACAGTGGAAGTGGAGGGGAATAGAGTAGGTAGGAAGGAGGAGACTAACAAAACATTGTAAAGGAACTGGCAACCTCAAGAACTAAGCACACTTTGGGATGAGGATGAAGGAGCATGAAATGGACTATGCCCTTGGATGCTGTTCAACTGAGAAGGAGGGGTACTATGCCTATGCAAGGAAGATTTCAAAATCCCATAGTTGCTCCAAACTTTCAGAGGGACCTAAGGGGGGTCATTAATAATGGTGGAGAAGGGAGGTACCCAGGTAGGAATAGTAGTGTCTCTATTATAAGTGGTAGGGAACCTTTCAAGTATGGACCTGAAAAGGATACATTGGGGAGGGAAGGCACAATGTAGGTGACTCAATTTATCAAATGAATCAAGCTTAGGAAGAGTTCATTAGAGTAGGACACCAATGAGAAAAGAAGATTATAATAGGGTGGTGGTACATTGAGGGAGGTTCAAGCCATGTGGTTGTATAAAACTAAATGGAGAGAGAGAGAGAGAGGAATCTCTCAACTGTAGTTTGCAGGTTGTAGCATTTGCAATGCAATGTGTTTGGTGATGAAGTGGTGTAGGGATTATGTTCACGTCTCCAAGCAGGGTGATCGATGTGTATGCATTTATTTGAAAGAGGTGGATGCTCTCCTTAGTTACTACTACTATAGTTTCTAGAAAAGTTTCTTGTTAGGGAGCTAGAAAGTTACTTTGAGACATGCTCAGTGCTGTATTAGAAGGCCATGCAACTCTTCATGCATTAATGGCAAGACACAAAGTGGGCAGCAGGCTAAGGGGAAATCCAACATGGTGCTGGAAATGAAGATGAGATGTTTGCTGGAAATTAACAGTGTGGTTTTGCAATGTGCTGATGCTCCATTTAAATGCATTATACAATTGAGGATGCATACAATGAATAAGGATGCAACATCGGGATGTAGTTATGTTGAATGTAGGAATAAAAATGTTGATGACATGGGCCAATTGGTGGAGGTGAGGTTGCCACTGGATGACTGTTGTAGTGTTGGAATATGTTAAGAGGTAGGGAATTTAGCTGTTGTTATGAACTCTTTAAGCCATGTTGGCATTCTATTGTGAGGTCAATTACTACTAGAGTGGTGCTGAACATGTGCTTGGTGGCATATCATAAGTATTATGAATGAGATGATGTAGGCAAGAGCTTTGTTTGGTGATGTATTATTATTGGAATGATGCTGATGGAGTGTACTCTGGTAGGAAACTTGTTGTATGGTGACCCAAAAATTTGTAATGTGTAGGAATACAGGGGAACGTTGTAGATGTCAATTGGGGATTTCTAGATAGTGCTTTTTCAACTATGCTATAGCAGCAAATATAATTACAGTCACTATAGTAGCAAATAAAATTGATATTATTGTAGCAATAAATGCAATTGAAGATGCAACAGATGCAATTGCTGTAGTAGTAATTTTTGATGTTATTCTAAGGTCTCCTCTAATTTGGCTGCATGTGTGCTTCCTTCTTTATAGAAACTACAACAAGAATAATGCAGCAACAACTATAATAGTTGGATGGTCAGGGAACTACATCAAAAAGGTATTTGTTGATTGTGCAAAATTTGCAAAGTAGTTAGGATTAATGCATAGTAGAGCAGGGCACATACTTCATTTCTTAAATCATATTATCGTTGATTGTTTGGAACATCTGGGGCATCCAAGGTAAAAAAATCAATAAGTTATCTAGGGCATATTGTAAAAGTACGTAATGTTGCAATGGTAGCATTGTTGGAAACAAGTGTTGGGTAGTTTGAGAGAAGCCAGGTAGATAAGTTGTTGGGGAAAACATGGAAGTTTTATACTCAACCTTCACAGGTCCTATCAGGTAGGATTGTTCTGATGTGGAGGGATTGGATATCGATCGACATCATCTATTCCTCCTTGTAGATGATTTCCTTTTTTTTAGAAATAGTACTGTTAGGGCATGGAGGTTCTTGGTTGTTTATGCTTCGAAAGATCATATAAAGCAAAGAGATATTTGGAACAACACTAGAAATAGATTTCAGTACTTTGAGCCACTTATGATTACTGAGAATTTTAATGTGCTTCTATCGTAAGAGGAAAAGAAGGGTGGGAAAAGGTTTTCACATGGCCAACCATAATAGGAATTTGTTGATTTCTTGCAAGAAATGGAACTTATTGACTATGGTTTTGGGGTTATAGGTACTCCTGGTGTAACAACAAAGTTGGAAATACAAGGATTTGGGAAAGGCTGGATAGGACCTTTTTTAATGAAACAAGGGTAAATGCCTCTCCTAGCACTACTATTACTCACCTCCCTCGAATTGGTTTGGATCATTGCCTCATGCTGATCACATTTAAAGAAAAGTTGTTCAGTAAGATTAGGAGAAGATTGCAATTTGAAAATTTTTGGCTCACATTCCTAAAGATTATAGAAATTGTTCGGGACAAAGGCATTGGCCTATAGAAGGGGACAAAATGGCTTCTTTATAAACAAAATTTTGAAGGGCTGTGGTTGTATCAAAAAAGTGGAGCAAAACTAAACTGGGTAATATTCATGAAAATCACAAGAAATTACAAATGTCAATATAAGAAATACAGATGAAGGAATTAAATTGTGGACTCAATGAGTGGGAAAATAATACAATTACTGAGCATATTAAGGCATATCAAGAGATGGTGGCCTTGGAGGAGACATGGTGGTGGTAGAGAGCTAGAATCTAATGGGCAAAGATGGGGAACTACAATACCCAATTTTTTCATACTATTTCCGTTGCAAACTTTAGAATCAATTATATCGGCAAGACAAAAGATCAAGGAGGGTAATTATACAACTCACATGGTGACATCAAGGAATCTCTTATGAGTTTCTTTGCAAAGAAATAGTGTACCCATAGGGACCTCGAAGACATTCCATCTCATTCCTCTTTGAAGTCAATTTCAACTAAGCAGGAAGCCTCCCTTGTAGCCACTATTATAAATGATAAAATTAAAAGTGCTATAATGTCAATAAGGAGAAATAAGGCACTAGGTATGGATAGTATTTCAGCTGAATTTATTCTAGGTTATTGGCACATCACGTATTCAAATATCATTAGGGTAGTTAAGTAGTTTTTTATTGACTCAAACATACCTAAGCACTGGAAGGATATTGGTTGTGCTGGTTCCAAAAATGCAAGAGGCAAACAAGTTGAAACAATTTAGAATTATCATCCTCTATAATGTTATGTACAAAATTTTTTAAAAAATTATTGTAGAAAAACTCATGAGAGATCTCCTAGCTATTGTGGCAAAAGAGTAGAATACTTCTGTTCTAGGTTTTAGCATCTCTGATAATGTGTTTTTGGCTCAAGAAGTGGTAGCCATATGCATTCTTCAATATCCATGGCTGGTCTTATGGCATTGAAACTAGATATGGATTAGGCATATGGCAAAGTCAATTGGAAATTTGTTATTGATATGTTGAAGTAGCTCCACTTCCCTAATAGATGGTGTCAGTAGGTGGAAGCTTGCATTAAGAACCCCAAATTTTGCATCCCTTTGAATGGCGTGTGCTTACCGTAGATTGAAGCATCTAGAGGCCTGAGATCCTCCATCCCTATATTTGTTTACTATTATTTCTAATTATCTATCATTGCTTATACATCAACACATGGAGTGAGACTCTAAGATTATGATGAGGATCACTCCTAATTCTCTTCTCATTACTCACATTTTTTATAGAAATGATGTGATGATTTATGCCCTTGTTACATATGCTACACAAAAAACGATCAGGGAAACATTAAAGTTCTATGAGAATCATTCAGGCCAATTTCTGAACATCACGAAGTCAAGAGTTCTATTTAGCAAAGGGATAAAGCTAAAACATAGGAAAATAATTATAAGGAAGTTATATTTGAATCAAGCCTTTAAAATGAATTACTTGGGAATTCCAATTTCAGCAATGAAACTACAAAGCAAGGATTTCAACCACATAATTTACAAGGTGCATACATGCATGCCAAAATGGAGGGCGAGACCACTGTCACTTGTTGGGAGAATCAGCATGATTAACTCAGTAATTTTACCGATTCCTACTTACTATTTGGGACATTGCTTGATGCCAAGTAGAGTTATTAACAAATTAGAGAAGGTAATGCATAGTTTTCTATAGATTGGGAACTCTACAAAGAGGTCCAATCACTATGTTAATTGGGAGTTGATTACTTAAACAAAGGAGCTGGGAAGTTTGGGTGTCCACAACTTATTAAGGTGGAAAATTGCTCTTGTAGCCAAGTATTACAAATGATTACTTGCAAATGAAGTTGATTGTTGGGTTCAAATATTTTGGAAAAAATATTTCATGCAACAAAACACGATGAAAACTCCCCATGTGTTTCACACACTTGCAAGCATATGGACCTAGCGTTGGAATGAATACAACAAAACTCGGTGTGGAGAATTGTAGATGATAAAAATACATATTTTCTCGATGATAATTGGTTAACTTTCCACCCCCTAAGTATACAGCCATCCTACATCAACATGCAAGAGCTATAACCCAACTGAGATGAATGTGATGTGGAGGACTATCATTTGTGGAATGCAAGAAATTTACAAAATTATTTTGATGAGGAACTTGTTGACCATGTTAAACATTTCTTTGGGCTAAATTGGAAGAAAAGGATTATCACTACTTTATTGATTCTGAACAAAAAATGATCAATGCTAGAATTGTTTACCATAATCTCTCCTTGGTGCAATGCTATACTTTTAAGGATATTGCTTAGGTTTGGATGATTAAACTACAATCAAGAATGGTGTTGTTTTTGTGGCACCTCCTTCATGTTGCTCTCCCAACTAATGCATGGTTGCATTCACACAAAATTGGGGAAAATTCCTACTATCCTTGGGGCTGTTTAGAACATGAATCCATGGACCACTGCTTTTCAAATTACTACATGGCCAAAGATCTTTTTAATTCATGAGAAACCAATTTCATGCTCATGAATAAAAGGGATGATCCATTGAAGTTTGCTAATTTATAACAACTACTAGAATGGTTGAAATGCAACATTAATTGTTGGAAAAGTCATAGAATAATAAAGTTTATGACTGTTGCTCTGTACTTTCTATGGTTTAATAGGAACAAAAAGAAAATTGGTGAAAGTGTACTTAATTTAAAAGCTCTGCATTACCATATTACTGTTGTTATCTCTCATATTTCTACAGGATCCAACATTGCCATTTCCCAAGCAGGAATCAAATCAACCCCATGGGGTTCTCAGTAAAGCCAGTAAAGCTACAATGGACTCGTCCTTGTGGCTGGCTGGATTAAATGAAACTATGATGCGACATTGGATATAAATTCTGTGGTTTTTAATGGCTTAATAGTTAAAAATTAAGCAGAAGAACCCCTTAATTTTATGAAGAGAAAAGTCATATTAGCCTCTTCATCTATGGTGGAACTTATAACAATGCTACAGGCATTAGAATACTTGAGTTTTTATTACCCAAATGCTACTACAATTCATTTGCAATTGGGCTACAATAAGGTGATTATGAAACTCAATGGGGTTATTCACACATGTTGATGCACCACATCCTTTCTACTATATGTTTAGGAATGTTATCAGCTATGCTCAGCAACTGAAGGCTTTTAAAACCATGTATATGCTACAAGAAAGAAATGTTGCTACACATTGGATTGCATAATGTTACACCCCATTTTTCCTAGGCTGATTTTTGGCATACATTTTTTTTTTTTTTACATATAGACAGCTCAAATCATCCCATACCAACCTGAGTAGCCTATGAAAAACATAGGATATAACACATCATTACACACCTACTTTCCTTAACAATGTGGATCCCATCTCCCGGGTACACCGTCAACTCAGGATTCATGACTCCTGAATTAACAGATGGACTCGCGCAATGTTACTCCTACTAGACCCAATACTCCTATCCCATACCGATAGGAGAACCGATCTAATAGAAGTCTGAACCCCCACAGTAAGTTCTATAGTCATGTAATGACCTCACCATCAAAAAAAATATATAACATCCACAGAATAAATATATAAATATAGCACTCCACACACTATAGCACCAAAACAATAAGTAAGACAGTGAATGGAAACTACATCACAAAAATAAGATCCAAGTCCAACAAGTGCAACATCATCCAACCAGATACATAAGTCGGATTCATCCTCACACAATACCTGACATAAGAATAATAGTCTCACTGAATACATCCAATAGCATCAATCACACTAACCAAAATGTCTCAGAAATCACAGATCAGATATCCTCCACTAGCCTGCTAACCACGATCCCACCTAATCTGGGTGGCGTCAAGTCTGCCGAGCCACTGGAAAAATATAGATAATAAAGGAATGAGCTATGCCCAGTAGGAAAGGCAGCTAGTAAAACTCACATGCAAGAGAAGGATAATAGCAAGAGTATAGGAATACAGCATAACAATGTATGGTGGAAAGGCACTCTCAGTTCCAGACTCCGACCAACCACAGTCACCCCTAGTCACACCAGAGTAGCTCTCATCTGGGGTTCCAGGTAGCATGCCAGCAGGACACGCCCATCTCTGAGCACGCATGGTGCCTAGGCAAAGCATGCCAGCGGGACACGCCCATCTCTGCACACGCATCACAACGCCTAGCACCCGACACCGCAGCGTCTCTCGTCAATCAATCTTCTGGAGACTATAGACAGAACCAGTCACATAGATCTCTAGCCAACGTGAGACACCCCTGACACCCTCAGGCACGCAGGCCTACACACTTGGCTAGCCACGGCGAGTCACCCCTGCCACTGCCACTCTCAGGCGCGCAGGCCTACACTCATGGACCAAAAGAGATCGACTCAACCACCGTCCCAAGAAGTCCTCTCCCAACAATTTCCATAGAAGCCACGCTCCTACAGTCATTGCCAAGCTATAACTCCAAGATTCGGCAACATGTGTCCAGATACAACAAGGCGCATACCAGTCCACATGTATACTGTGGAAGCTAAGTCTGTACCGCACAGTTACCTACCACAACCACCCTAAAACATCATATAGGGCCTATAGTAGTCCGGTCCATTATGCCAATCCGTGAAATATGACAACATTGAGTAAACTGACTCAATCGATGCCATTGCCGTCCAAGCAACACAACTGTAACAGTTACTGACTGTTTTGGTAGCATCCATGTACCATACCTCTGTCTGACTGTTTCAACTATACTGTCATCACTGATAACATTTTTCTCTACTTCAGGAAATTTTTCTCTACATACGGATCTCCAGAATTTTCGAGATTGCTCAAATCCCAATTTCTCTTTTTCTGAATTTTTTTCAGAATTTAAAATCCCGAAATTCTAATTACTGCATTTTTTTCCAAATTCCAAAAAAATCAAATTCTGCCCTTTCTCAATTTTCCGAAATTCGGAATAAATTTCCGAATTAAAATTTAAATTCACATATATCCTTTTTCCGAAAATTCGGATTAATTTCCGAATTAAATTTCCTCCGCGCCGTTCGTCCGCGTCGAATCCCGCTGAACCGGTTTTCGCTGCCGGTTCGGCTTTCGCGCCGTTCGTCCGCGCCGAATCCCACTGAACCGGTTTTCGCTGCCGATTCGGGCCTTCGCGCTGTTCGTCGCGCCTAATCACACTGAACCGGTTTTTTTCGCTGTCGGTTCGGCCTTTGCACTGAACCGAGAACCCACCGGCCGAATAATTAATCAAATTTCCAGCCGACGTTTAACATTTAATTTATTAATAAATATTGAACAATTACAATTACTTAATTAACTAAACCAAAATTAATCTAATCCATCTCCTTCCTCTGCCCGGCGCCCGCGAAACCCTAGCCGACGATTCCCCCGGGAAAATTCCGTTTCCCCCGTCGATTTCCGGCGACCGAGATCAAAGAGAAACAAAATCCGATGTTCATACTATCCTAATGTTTCATTAATGCCACTAATTTCTAAGGTTCAATCAAAGTTTCCGCCGAAGTTTCATCCGATCCCCATTTTAACAATCTATGAAATTAAACAAATTTCAGAATTTGATACTATCTTAACATGATTAAAGCACATAATCGAATCAACACATGCTTGGTAAAATTTCCAAATTCGGCGGGTATAATTTTCCGAAGAAAAACCCTAAAATGCTAAAATCAATAATTTGCATTAATCAATTCCAAAAACCACAATCTGCATGCTCCGGTAGCTATTTGCAAAATAATCCATATTTTTAATTTGCTAAATAACTAATTTAAAATCTTAATTTCCTACCTTTCTTCTCTGGCGACGGTAAAGCTCGCACGCGACCAACCGCTGCTCCTCGCCGAACGAAACCGGTACCAATCGATTCTCCTCGGTCCCGCGAACCTCCAGGTACAAAAAGCCCCTTGAAAGGCTGCCAGAAAGTATCGCCGTTCGCCGCGAACACTTCGTCTCCGACCACCGCTCGAAACCCTAACAGCCGAACAAATCAGGTTAAATACCCAGCTTAAACCGGTAGTAACCCGTTAAGAACCCATTAAGCGCCGGTTGACCTTCTAATAACGCCGCTTAACCCCGATCAGTTGGTTAATCTCCACCGCTGTTCTCGTCCGATCCGCTTATCCGCGGCTTATCCAACCGCACGCGCAAACGCACTCGGCGAACCGCCCCCGCCTTGGCTGAACCGCTCCGGTCCGGTTCACGCGCGGTAAAAACCAAATTCCGGTTTAAAAATCTAATGGACCGATTTAAATAGATTTTCGAATTTCCAAAAATCCAATTAAACAGGGAAAATTACTTAAAAATTTCCTCGGTGCTCCGAAAAATCCCCAGAAAATTTCAGAAATTCCAACAGCCTCCAATTGAGCTCCCAGCTCATCCTACTGTCGATCTGAAATCATCCAAGCCACAATTTAATTATTGAAGATTAAACATATAATTTTTACCGGGTATAACACATAATAAGCCTTATCTTTTGATCTTTGTGGGAACAAGTTATGCCCCTTCCTAAGCTACTTAGTAAGCTTTTGTTTATTGATTATGTTTTCAAACCTCCATAAGGACGTAACTTTGTAGGCTTAGACCCTTATCACTATCAAAGGAACCCAAAACCTTCATGAGAGTGGTGGTGAGAGTGGTGAGGGTTTCACATTACCAGGTAGAAGGAAGATTGTCGATGTGATGGATGTGTAGGAAGCTGAGTGTGAGTGCTCATCGGGGTGCCTACGGTGCATGCAAACATCATTGATCACTGTACGTTGAGCCATAGAAAGTTCGACAATGCGGCAGGTGTGAATGAATCAGGGCGTAGGTGCTTACGAAGCTCATGCTACATGCATGTGTGGGGGTTCAGGGACAACATTACGAAGATGCAAAGGCTGGTGACATCAGGCTTGGCTTTGAAGTACCTTTTATGAAGAAAAGTTGTCAGTTCAGAGGACTTGTAGGCAATAGAGTGAGTTTGGTCATGCAACTCCTGTTGAATGCATGCAAGGGGGGTTTTGGGAAGCGCTCACAAAGGTGCAAAGCTCACAATTCAAATGGTGTTAAAGGTGATTAAGGTGTATAAAGTAGGCAGCATGGTGATGTGAATAGCATGAATTATAGAGCGAAGCATGCAACGTGTTCCATAAAGCTTGGTGCACATGTGTGCATGAAAGAAATTTAATCTTCAATTAATACATTTTTATGCTTTTCGTATGGCAGAGAGATGCAATCGGAGTAACAACTATATGTTTTTAGCAATGCATATCACATTTTGGGTGCTTGGGGTGGCTTCTCTTGTAATAATTTCAATAGTACTCTGCTACATCAATTGAACGAAATTTCACTTATAAAGGTCAATTCTAAACCTAAAACTTTGAAATTTCATATAGCTCTATTTCCTTGATTACTTTATGCTGCTATTGGAAGTGGTGGTATTAATTATTGCAAGTGTTCTGCTGTGCAATTTCTTTGTTGTTGCTTTGTTGTTCTGTTGTGCTTGAAGTGTTGGAAACTAATTGCATAGGTTGTGTTGGTTGAAATAATCATTGGATGTGTTGCTTGAAATAATTATGGCAACTGTTGTTGTTGTGTTAGAATTGTTGGAAGTGCAGGGTGATACCTATAGTCTGGTTGGCACCAAATCCAAGAAGAACACCAAGAAGGGGAAAAGATGTGAACATGTGTCTCCTACACGTAATGAATTGCTTGTTAGGGAATGTAGTTATATTATAAACTCAGCAAACAGGGAAGTCGTATTGTTAGTTTCTGTAATTGATGGTGAAGTGGGAGCAGATTTGAATCATAGTTAAATATTAGCACACTCTATATCTACTGAGAGTGACATTGGCAAGGAATTTACTAGAGATTTAAAGGAGACAAACGTCTACATGGGGATGGAGTGAAAGTAGTCATTGCTTAGGACATAACAGGTGGAAGCAGGGATAGCAACAACTCTATGAACAGTGGAGCACCGGGGTAATAGAACATTCAAAATCATGCCAATGTGGATTAGAATAAAGAAGGGCAGGACAATGTGATGGAAGGAGTGGGACATGGTGATGGTGGTAAAAAGGACAATTCCAACAAAGTAAGCTTCAAAGATGTACTGACAGTTAGAAGGAACTGAAAGAGGTTGCTACTGAGATAATGGATTACGTAGTATAGGGTGAGATTACCTTGTCAGATTCGACATATAGCAGATGTAAGGAGTTTCATCAGTTCGACCTGGTGGGGAGAGTACATAGTTGTACCCTCCCTTTCTACATTATTGTGAGTATTATATAGCATAGGTGTGTGCATTTCAAAAGCTTTAGAATATTAGATCTATCATTAGGTTGATTTTGTCTTAACTTTGATTCAATTGAGGAAAAGAATGCAGTGTGCCTTTGGGGACCTTGGTAGGTAACGAGACAAGATATTAGGTTGGATGTGTGGACCCCTGAGTTTAGGCCAAGTGCTATGACTTTAATGTGTGCCTCAATATAAGTGAGATTCCTATGCTTCCGTTACTATACTGGGACACGAAAAATATTTTACACATTGCTAAAGCTATTGGAAAATGAATTTTACTAGATGGATGGATTGCTGATTTGCAATGATCCTCATATGCAAGGGTCTATGTGAGGATGAACCTCTTGAAATCGTTGAAGTTAGGAATGTGGCTAACTGGGCTATTGGGAAAGACATTCCAATCATTTGAGTATGAGGGCCTTCCCCAGATGTATTACACCTGTGGCCATTTTGGCCACTATACAAAATAATGTTTAACTGGGGGGAACAAGTTGATTTGATGGGGCCATGTGGAGGGAAATGCAATAGGTGGGAAGGAAAAGAATAATGAAACATCATAAAGAAACTAGGAACCTCAACAACCAAGCAGTCAATGGGATGAGGATGAGGGTGTAAGGAAAGGGCTAGGCCCTTGGATGCTACTATAATCAAGAAGGAGTGCTGTAATGCCTATGTAAGGAAGATTTCAAAATCATACAACTACTCTGAAGTTTCAGAGGGACCATAGGGGGTAGCCAATAATGGTGGAGAAAGGAGGTACCCAGGTAATGCCTCTATTGCAAGGGGTAGGGAATCTTTCCAGCAAGTATGGACCTCGAAGGATACATTGGGAAAGGAAGCTACAAAGTAGGTGACTTAATCTATCAAAGGAGGCTAGCTTGAGAAGAGGTCAAATGAAGACGACACCAATGGGAAGAGAATGTGGTAGTAGAGTGGTGATATGGTTGAGGGAGTTTCAAGCCTGGTGGCTATATAAAACTAAATAAAGAGAGGGGAACCTCTCAACTGCATTTCATGGGCTACATCATTTCTAATGGAATGTGTTTGGTGATGAAGTGTAGAGGTGCAAGCTATAGTGAAAGGTGTAGGGACTACGTTCATGTCTCTAAGCAGGGTGATTGGTGTGTATGCATTTGGCTAAAAGTGGTGGATGCTCTCTTTAGTTATTGTTGTTATAATTGTCATTAAATTTTGTTGACGACAAGCTGGAAAGTTGCTTTGAGATAAGCTTATTATCTTGTTACAAGGCCATGTAACTCTTCATGCACTAAGGGCTGGGTAAAACGTGGGCAATAGGCTAAAGGGAAATCAAACAAGGTGTTGGAAATGAAGATGAGAAGTTTGTTGGAAATCAATAGTGTGGTTTTGCAATGTATTGATGCTCGATTTAATTGGGTGATACACTTGAGGAAGTAGGAATGAATGGGGTTGTAGTATTGGGATGTAGATATGCTAAATGTCGGAATAGAAATGAGGATGGCATGGGCCAATTGGTAGAGCTGAAGTTGCTACTAGAGGACTGTTGGAGTGCTAGGAGATGATCAAAGAAAGGGAATTTGGTTATTGTTATGATTTCCTTATGCCTTGTTGGTATTCTAATGGCAGATCGATTTTTTCTGTAGTGATTCTTGGTGGCATATCATAAGTAGTATGAATGTGAAGAGGTAGGTAGCAAATTTTTGTGGAGACATGTAGCTACTAAAATGGTGCTAGTGGAGTCTGATGGGTTAAGGAGCTTGCTGTATGATGACTCAAAAAAATGATAAGTGCAAGAATAAATGGGAATGCTGTAGAATTGAAGTTTGAGGGCATTCTAGAAACAAGTGGAAGTTCAAAGAGACAAGACAACATGTAATTTTTCTTTACAACTTGTTATGTCATCCGAATGGGATTGCTAAATTCCTTGAAATGCTAAGATGTTTGGACTATGCAATGCTGGGCATGGTTTGTGGAGTTATGTGGTTATAGCTTCTTCAAATGCTTTCCTAGGTGTGGGAATTGGATATACACTTCATATGGAAGTGCTACCAGTATGTTGGAAGGCCAACTGCTATTGGTGGGAGATACTAAAGGTTGCTATGCTTTAATGTTACCAAAAATGATTAAGTTCATCGTATGGAATATTTAGGGAATAAAGGATAAGAAATCTAAGGGTTACCTACAACAGTTTATAAGAATAAGGAGTATTGTAGCAGTGGCTCTTGTTGAAAGTAGGGTGGAGAAATTCAGTAGGAGAGATGCATATTTGCTGCTTGGTAATGATTGGAAGTTTGCAGTGCAACCATCATCTGGATTGTTTGGAGGGATTATGGTTCTATTGTGGATCTGGGTGAACTTGAAAGTTATGAAGATTTTGTTGCAAGTACTTGTAGTGTAGGCAAAGGTAGGGGAGGATAAGGTGATAAAATATTGTGGTGTATGCTTCCAAGGAGCCTATGAAAAGGAATGTTCTGTGGGAGTTCCTAAAGGAGTAAGCTAGAGGTGGGAGACCCATGATTTGTGTAGTGGACATCAATGTTGTAATGCCACAGGAGGAGAAGAGAGGAGGAAAGAGGTTTAGAAGTAGATGAGCATAGTTCCAAAATCATGCAAGTATTAAAGTTCATTGACTTGGGATATTTGGGTAATAGGTACACTTGGTGCAATCGAAAAGAAGGAGATGCTCGAATATTGGAGAGGCTAGATAGAGTGCTAATGAATCTTCATGGAATATAGGACTTTTCCCTCCATATAGTTACTAATTTCTCATGCAATAGGTCAAAGCACTGCCTATTACTTATTGAGTTGGGGACACATTAGGGGATAACAAATGAAAGAAGAGTGCTTGGCTTGCATTTCCTTAGACTATAGGGGTTGTACAAAAAGTGCGGAATAGATCAGCAAGAGAGAATCCCATGGAGAGGTTTTCTACAAAATTCTATAGATCCCGAGCTGCTTTGAGTAAGTGGAGCAAGACTGAGATGTGCAATCTTATTGATAGAAATGGTGAACTTGAAAAGGAAATTCAAGGTCTACAACTAAAGGAATCTTAGATGGGTCTTAATGATCAAGAGGATTTTCTGCTCGGACTTCTCATTTCTTCTTTTCATAGGGCCAATGTTGTTGATGAGAGATGGTGTTGGCAAAGAGCAAAGCTCCAATGGGCTCAACTGTGGGATTATAATACTAGTTTCTTTCAGCCTATTATGACTTCTAATTGGAGAGATAAGCATATATTATAGTTGAAGGATGACAAGGGAGAGGTGGTTTGTTTTGTAGATAAAATTAAAAGCCTTATAGTTTCATTAGATTAGAATTGGAAGGAATGCTCACCATGTATGTTACTGAGGAAGAAGTGATCAGAGCTATCAGATCTTTAGGGAAGAACAATGCATTAGGGATGGATGGGGTTACAGCAAACTTCATACAGGGGTATGAGGAGATTACTCAGGAGGATATTGCAATAATTATACTACAATTGTTTCATGATAGATAGATGTCAAATGATTGGAAGGATACTCTTATTGTACTTATTCATAAAGTTCAAGGTTTAGATTGATCAAAATAGTTTATGCCCATAAGTTTGTGCAATGTTATATACAAAATAGTGGCAAGGATCTTGGTTGCAAGATTGAAGATGTTTTTATCTAACCTTATTGTTAATGAACAAGGTGGTTTTGTATTGGATAGATCTATCTAAGATAATGTATTTATTGCCCAAGAAATAACAACAAGGATACACTCTTTGGTCTCTAGAGAGGGTCTTATGGCAATAAAGATGGATACGAAACAAGCATATAATAAGATGAGATGGCCATTTGTCATTGATATGAAAACATTTTTGGGCTTCTCAGTAGTGTGGTGTGAGTGGTGAATGCTTTTATCTCAATATTGAGGTTTGGGTTGTTATTGAATAGGGTCAGAATCCCATGGATTAGGGCCAAGAGAGGACTTAAGCAAGGATTCCTGTTGTCACCATATCTATTCACCATTGCATCTGATTTTTAATCTAGGCTTGTGAGGAAGTATAAAGTTAAAACATTTGTGGGATTTCGGTGTGGGCTAACTACAATTATTTTCCATTTGTTATATGCTGATGATGTCATTCTATATGCTCCAATTACATGTGCTACTCCTAGCATGGTAAGATAGATTATGGAAAGTATTTTGGGTAAAAGGTAAATCTTGCTAAATCAAGAGTTTATTTTAGTAAAGGGATGACGGGAAAGAGAAGGAAGATGGTGGCTAGAATAGTTCATTTGACCCAGGCTAAAAATCTTAATTATTTAGGGATACATATTTTGGAAAAGTTGTTAAATAAGGGAGACTTTAACTTTATCATTCAAAGAGTAGAAGAACAAGTTGCAAAATAGAGAATCAGACCTAGTTTCTTGGTAGGTAGGATTATTATGATCAACTTTGTGCTAACAGCGATTTCTAATTTCTACTTGAGCCATTGTGTGGTGCTAAAGGGGGTGATCAATGTATTAGAAAGGATGTTCAGAAGATACTTATGGTGTGGGCTAATTAAGGATATGCAATGTATTATGTGGATAGTACTATCACTTTTTCAAAGGAGGAGGGGGTTTGGGTATACATGATTTTAGTTTTTGGCAATGGGCCTTGATTATGAAGTAATGCAGGAGGATCTTGGCAAGAGAAGATTGTGTGTGGGCAAAGGTGATGAGTAAATACTTGATGGGAGAAAAGATGGGGGTGTTCCACGGGGGGCTTCGTAGTCATGTAAACTAATTAAGGAGGCAATGTCATAGGCTATACCAAACGTTAAGTGGAAAATTAGAGAGGGTAGGGAGGTACTTATTACTGAAGACAACTGGCTCAAGTTTCTTCCAATCAAGTGGTGGCCTACTTACATTAATATGGAGGTATAATAGTCAAAATTTTTTAGTGAAGGTATTAATGAGTATTAAGAATGGGATGTGTGCAGTCTTAAAGCTTGGGCTAGTAAATTATTACTTTATAGGGTGTTGCATCTTCCTTAGGCACTAAATAATAGAATGGACCTACTGATATAATTACAAACTGTGTCCATGGAGGTGTACAATGCTATGCCCTATTCAATAATGGTTCATACTAGAATTGTAGAAAATGTTGGAAGCTCATTGCCAATTGGATTTTGAAGCTCAAGGTATGGTTCAAGGTGAGGATTTTCATTTGGAGATTAGTTTAAAATTATATTCCTACCACTGAATGGCATTTTAAGAGGAGAATGGTGGAGTGTAGCAGCTAATTTGGGGATGTAACTAGGTCAGAACTTCACAATGTCTACTATGTGAATGTTGGAAGGTTGGAGAGGTTTGGAATGTTCAACACATGAAGGATGCTACTGTAGCTCTTATTCCAAGCAGCAACAAAAGAAGCAGCAGCAATTTTACATTACAACAAGTATACAACACTTTGGAGGACAATGATTTGAAGTGTAGAGACATGTTTAAGCTTGTTGCTATTGCTGCTACAACTCTTTATTGCACTTAGACTAATAAGAATTTTTAAAAAAATAAAGAGCAAGCGAGTAATGGTATTTTATTGAGAAGGATTCAAATTGATTTTGGGCTGCTATCTAAAAATGCAACTTGGCCTCATTTATGTCCTACAGGTGTACACACAACTCACATGAGTTGAATGTTGCTTTATTTTGTGCTTCTCCTCCAACTGGATGGATCAAAATCAATATTGATGCAATGGTTTGGAACAATGCGTCTTGGCTAGGAATTGTTGTCAGAGATCACCTTGGTAAGCCATTGCTTGTTACTAAAAGGAGGGTTGTTTTTCAATCAAGCATGTTATGGAGCTGCACGACATTCTGGAGGCTTTGACATTGCCAAAGTCAGATTTCTTGATTATCATGCTATTGAGATTTAGTCAGATTCTACTACGGCTATTTAGGAGGTTGGCAATCTTCTACGACACCCTTCATGTGGAGGAAAATGCAAAGACTCTCTTTGGTATGTTCGAGGCATGGATACCTTTCGGTTAATGCATATTTATAGGTAAGGAAATGGTCCAGCATACAGGGTGGTGCATTATGCATGTTCATCTGATTTTACTTTGGACTAGAGTATGCCCCTTCCTAAACCGCTTTTGATGTTGTTGTTTTTAGACTTTTTGTTTGATCCTGCATAGAGGACCTTTTGTAGCCTTCGACCATTAATAAATTATCAATGGAACCAAAAGACTTTGATTTCTCATAAGGTGTTGATGGAGTCCAAAGTGCAATATCTGTCAAACCTTGCTTGGCATCGTTTGAGGTTAATACTAGGATGGTATTTGATCATCTTGAGGCCTCCCAACTTTTTTTCTCGTTTAATTGAAACATCCTTAGCAAATTCTTTTGCAGTGGTTCCTCATTTATAAATCTAAGAATTTCACTTCTGAATATAAAATACGAATGCCTAGAATTGTCCCTCCTAATTATTATTGTACTTCTGAAGGCCAACACAATAGGATCAAAATTCTATGATGTTATCCCATGCTAATGTACCCAGATCATGGTCTTGCTTTGAGCACTCTAATTTCCTCAAAGTAACGACACCGAGGGCATGACTAGGCCAACTAAGGCAAGACTACATCATTCACAAAAGGATCAGGGTGAGTGGTGCACACCAAAAGGTGGATCAACCGACCCTAAACAAGCTCCAACTACGAGTTTTTTAACTATAACAACATAAAATATGCTAATGGAGATAAAATTACCATGGCTACTAGCACTAGACTTGCCCTCCAAATGATCCCCATTAAGGGATTTAGATTGTACTCATTCCAATTACCAGACTCAAAGAGCCTGGTATTGCTATATACTGTCACTACCTCCCTGTGTCAGGATTGGGTAATTTGTGTGCCTGTTTCCTTCGTTTGATGTGGTAGTTGTTTCTTAATCTCACTCTCTAGAATCGAACCCTAATTCTCCATTACCTGTTGCCACCATGGTAGGCCTCTATCCTACCATTGAAACTTGATATGGTAGAAATCCAAATGACACATTGCTGGCACAAAGGCTATGTGATCCGGTAAGTTATCATTAATCGTCAAGTAGACATGCAAAAGCCTACATCAACCTTTTACTTAATAAATGCATCCCTTCCAAAACTTGGGGTTTGGTGAACGTATTAGCTCTATAATTATTATGATTATCTGAGTAGCAAATACAATCAAACTAAATATAGCTAATTTATTGAGCTATTCACAGTTTCATAATATGAACATGTTCATGCTTACACATGCATGGCTTAGTCTTTGAGACAAGTATATTACTACTAATAGGATCAACTAGGTAAGATTACAATGATAAAGTGCCATGCAAAACCTAATGTCAAAATTAACACGTTCGTCATGTCTATCGATAACTCACACAAAGGAAGCATGAATGCTCCAAAGTTGGGATATCATTAACTAAGTTTCGAAACATTGCCTCTCGACAGTTGCATTTGACAAGGATAACCCTCTTTGGTAGAGAATTGAAAGATCAAAATGAGTGATTACCATGTTTTTGCCAATAAGAGAGTAGGGATGACCATGCATTCAACAGCACTACAAAACACCACATTTCTAACACTAGAGTACTGTGGCATCATAAAGATAATTGAATGGAACTACCCATTTGATAGATAAACAAGAAAAAAAATGAACTTCCTCCAAAAGAAGGCTTGATCAAGTGATAAGCCCTACTCATATGACAGCTGACCACACCATGAGGTTGGAAAGCCGTACAAAGCAGCAGCACAAAAAACATCTCCTGTCCCTAAATGCTCTCATGCCAATCCTATTCCATTAGTGCAAAGAGCCTTGAAGATGTACAAAAAAGTGCAAAGGGTCTAATTAGGGATGACGGCCTTAGCTAGTACCTGCATGGCATGATAAGCAATACTTGGCACAACGTGCAAAGAGAACACCCCACTAAACTGACATAAAGCCATGCATAAATTGCACCATTTGAAGAGAACACTTGAGCAACCCCTCGTTCTTCCATTGGCATTCCCAAGATATGTTTGGTCAAAAAGAGTCACACATTTCTTGAGCAAAATGCTGCTGCATGAGGAAAGCCACAATAGGCAGTCCCAGGAAAGGATTGAGCATAGACGACAAGGACTTGTCCAAGCACTAAGCGCACCATAGAACCTTCTCTGAGACATAATGCCAAAAAGAAAAAGCAAAGGGCTACAATTCAAATAGTGCGTTACCCTATGCTCAACAATAGTAGTGCACCACTTGTGCAGTAGCCCTACATTCTCAAACCATAATAGATGTTACACATCCATGTGACAACAGCCTGTAGTGCTAAAAATCCAAAAAATAGCTGCTCTTTGTGGTCTAAACAAATCTCCCACTCAGGTTGCCTTGAAGCATAGATGAACAATGCATTGGAATGTGGATTATTTATTACAATAATTCTAAACAAGGCAAGATTACCAATATGTAATCAAACATATTCATGCACCGAAAGTACGTAAGGAAAAACATATCGTAAAAAGTTACACTTCTGCAACTGACATTCTGCGTGTGAGGGTAGCATATGAGGGTGCTTAGCAAGGACACCCACAAGCATGAATAAGCATGCAACCATGTGCGTGCATAGTGCACTGGCACTACATATGTTTAAACCATACCTTTTTTGAACTTAAAATCATGGATTTTTCTGCAAGCCGAATAGAATTCAACATGCACACATTTTGGTTGCCAATAAGCACATGCAAATAGGCCCCCACATGGGCGCAAATAGGCCCCCACATTTGCACAAACAGATGCTAGCATGAGCAGATAGTGCAAGCCATGCCATTAGAGCTAGCCACTAGCTTACAGCCTAAAATGCTTAAACCCTTGCATATAATGCACCATGCAACTTCCAATAATGTTGTAGGTCACACAACATGCAACACTCCCACTTACGAATTGCATATTGCATCAACTCTATCAAGGAGGAAGGCAATACTACCAATAAGTAATCACCTTAACCATGTGTCAGTAGTTTGTAGTAGTGAAAATATCCCAAAAAGGTTAAAAATTTGGATCCCCACATGCCACACGTGCAAGTTGTTTTTGAAAGCACACAAACAAGAACCCCGAGTGCAAGGATAAGCAGGCCACCATTCATGTGTGCGGTGGACTAGCAATATGAGATGAAACCATATCAAAGATTAGAAGAACAATCTTACACTAGTTTGCAGGCCGCACTACATCACACATTCCTACCTGCAAATTGTATATTTGCCAAATTTCCATCACAGAAGAAGGCAAGGCTACTTATAGGTAATTGCCTGATCCCTAGGGTAGTAGCCAGTAGAGCTAAAAATCCTAATAAAAGTTACAATTTTCTTAGGCCAAATGATGCAACCACACATTGCACATCAGCACATGTCATTGGCCACAACGCGTAGGTGTGGTGCACATGACTGCATGCTGCACCACCAGTGATCTGCGAAGGATACAACACAAAATTCCTAAATCATTGCACATGTTGCACCATCAATATTTCACTTTGCTATTGGTCACACAACATCACACATTCCCACATTCGAATTGTATATTGTGACAAACATGTCGATAAATGAGGCAAGTCTACCAATAAGTAATTGTCGTATCCTTAGAACAATAGCCTATTGAGCTAAAAATCCCAAGAAAAATTACACTTTCCTGAAGCCAAATGGTGTGAGCACAGATAGGATACAACACATGCAGGTGCTAATAGGACCCAACAAGCATGCATGTTGATATGTCAACAAGTGCACACACGTGGTACACATGCCTGCACGAAGCACCAATAGTGCTCTACAAAGGATACAATCTAAAACGGTTAAACTGTTGCACATGTTGCACCATCCATCTTTCACTTCACTACAAGCCGCACAGCATCACACATGCCCCATTGTGGATTATATATTACTAAATTTATTTCTAGCAAGGAGGCAAGACTACCAATAGGTAATAACCTTTTCAATACCACAATTGCCAGTAGCGATAAAAATCTGAAAAAAAAATGTTACTCTTTTGCCCACACGAAGCGGGCAAAGGTTGTCGTTGTGCGCCCATTAAAAGGCCCTCAAGCTTGTGCAGACACACAACAGTGCACATGTAGAGGCAGACCATCACGCATGCACACAGGGAGGTCACCACTCATGCATGCATTAAGACAACACATGCGTTGCACTAGCAATACGTCACATTGCTCCAATTAACTTAGACATTTCTACAGGCTACAAAGCATTCCACATACCCACTAGCAGGTTGTATGTTGTGAGAATTCTATCAAGAGGTAAGAGTACCAATAGTTTATCACCTTATCCATGAGGTAGCATGCCGCAGTGCATAGAATCCCTAAAAATGTTACACTTTGTGGTCCCCACATGTCAAATATCAGAGAAATTCTAGATAATGTTTGTGACCCAAATTCTCTTTTCATTCCCAAATGATGAAGATAAAAAAAAATTGGATCAAAAGACAATGTTATTTTGGAGTTTGATCTACAATTTGCCTATGTAGAGGGGGATCCGATATTTTCTGAGTCCTTATGCAAGGAATTACAAAAGCAATCAACAAAGATGTGAATTAGGAAAAATTGGTCGACGAAATCTGAATCGCAGACTCAATCTTGATATACCCCAACAAATATTATATTCTATTGTGTTACCACGAGATCTATTGGCTGCTGTGGATCATTTGATTGGAATGAAATTGGGAATGAGTACACTTGACGGACGATATGAATCACTTGAAAAAGAAACGTATTCGTTCTTTAGCAGATTGATTCAAGAATTGGACAGAGGTTGCACTGAGCATGCAGAAAGGCCCCCATGCGCACTCGGACAATCTTCCGCTCGCATGTTGAGAAAGGCCTCCGTGCATGTGCCTATTGTCTACCACGTGCACGCACAGACACATTGAATTGCATCCACTATGATGCAGTGTGCTCAGTGCTATGACATGCATGCTACTCCAGTCGCACTTGAATAGGGACTTAGCCTAACACACACAAGCCCTAGAGCAAATTGGCATGCTCATAAAAAAAGATATTACTTTAAAAATGTGAGCAACAAAGCCTGCGAAAATTTTTAAACTTTTTATAGAGCTTTGGACATCACCATGAATGTGCAAATTGGCCAGTTGCACAATACTCACACAAAAGTATTCACACAACATATCACAATCAGTAGATCTAAGTTGAGCTATCTAGAATAAGGGAGAGCAAGCAAGCTTGTATTTTTTGCTCATTAAAAATTCCTATGACTTCAACCTTTCATAAGAGGGGGGTGACAAATGTACTACATCATAGGGTGAGATCTAAGTGGGTCATGACAGTAAGGCCACCTTGTCACTTACATTGTCCTGTCACAAATTTAAGTCCTCTGCAAAGGATTCTACTCACTGTTCATTCTTAACTATCATTTCTTGTGGTGCCCATACCGTCCAACTTTCTACGACACTGGACTAGCTCATGGTCATGTGTTGTTGGGGTGCCAAGCCCTTACTATAGGCCAACAGGAGAATGACAGACCTAAGCATTGCATCTTAGCATGGATCTGACTTAGAGGCATTCAGTCATAATTCTACAAACGATAGCTTCATGCCACTGGCTTTTGAACCGAGCATGATGACCAATTGTGTGGATCTATGGTTCCTCTCGTGCTTGGTTGAATTACTATCATGACACATTCATCAGTAGAGAAAAACAAACCGATCTCACGATGGTCTAAACCCAACTCATGTTCCCTATTGGTGGGTGGACAATCTCACACTAGTTGAATTCTGCTTCACAATGATTGGAAGAGCCAACATCAAAAGATCAAAAAGCAACGTCGCTACAAACACTTGGCTACCACAAGACAGTTATCCTTGTGGTAACTTTTCTAGCACCTCTAGCTTCAAATTTTGAAAGCCTAAAGGATCGATAGGCCACTCTTTCATGGTTAGTATTTGTATTGAAAATCAGAATCAAAAGAGCTTTTACCCTTTTGTTCCACACGAGAGTTTTGTTCTCGTTGAGCTCATCTTAGGACTTCTATGCTATCTTTTAATAGATGTGCCACCTCAACCAAAACCCCCATGTCATAATGTCTTCTACCAGGATTGACTCGTCGAGGCGAGACTTGGAGCCAGAAGGAGGGGTATTTCAATTCGGTCAGCACGTCGACTCCAAGTTATGTTACACCTCTCAAGTCGATTCATAAAGTCGAACTAGAGTCAAGCTCAATAGGGTCTTCTTTCCTTGCTGATTCTTACATGCCCGTTCCCTTGAGTGTAGTTTCACTGGATAGTAGAAAAGAATAGTGGGAATCACATTAATCCATCATAGTTACTCCTACCATTTACCCATGTTTGGTTCAATTTCTTCACTTTAACATTCAGAGCATTGGGTAGAAATCACATTATGTAAGCATCCTCAAGGACCATCGCAGTGCTCTTTTAATTAAACGGTTAGATTCCCCATTTCTACACAAGTTCTTAGCCGATTATTCATTGCCAGGGGAAATCCCCCATCGGTGCTACACCCAATTCATCCCCAAGTCGACATGTGTCAACTCGCTTTTACCTTGAAAGCAGCTCAAGCAGTCTGTCAACAGTCGATGGGTTCGGGATTGGGACCCAATTCCTAAACCTTAGAGCCCATCCTTTTCCATAAGTTATAGATCCATTTTACTGACTTCCCTTACTTATATTGCTCCAACAACTAGAGGTTGTTCACCTTGGAGACCTGATGTGGTTATAAGTACTATCGGGCATTCAAGGCGCTTGACCATATGGATTTTTAAGGGTCACCAGGGGCACATGAGACGCTACTCAATATGCGATGCTTTTCTAACCACTTGGCCTTACCTCCAGCTGAGCCATTGCTAGGGCTGATAACCTGTTAAGCAGAAAAAATAACTCTTCCTAAGTCTCCCACTCACATCGTCAGACCACTTGACGTTGCCATCGATCACCACATCCCAACTTGAGAATTTTAACTCGACTCCCTTTTGGAGCTCATGCAAAACGACACTCTCGATGAGTTTCCCCTGTCCCTTTGGTTCAGCTTACCCATGTTCAAGTGTCATTCACATGGAACCTTTTCCTCCTTCGGCCTTCAAAGTTTTCATTTGAATATTTGATACTACCATAAAAATCTGCACCAATGGATGCTCCACGAGGGCTCATGCCCCATGTTTTGTAGCGACCATTGCACCCTCTTACCCATCGAGAACTTTCATTGCTCCAATGGCCACGTGTGTGTTGCACACTAAAGCGCCATCCATTTGTGTTGCTAGTTGATTCGAGAGGTGAGTTGTTATGCACACCTTGGAGGATTTTAAATTCCATGACCACTAACCTGCTCTCTTAATCAACCACTACCCTTTGTGTGCTTTAGGTTAAGCGTAGATGGACATCGTAACCTTGCTTTTGATTCATCCCACATCACCAGTTTTGCTTACCAAAAATGGCCCTCTTTGAGCCTTGATTCCTTGGCTCAACTTATCAAAGTAGCCAAGCCATCATACTTATTTAAAGTTTTAGAATAAGTTGAGGACATTGTGCCTTTGATGCCTCTACTCATTGGCATTACCCGATAGAACTCTGACTATGGCTCTAGCTATCTTGTGGGAAACTTCAAAGCGAACCAGCTACTAGATGGTTCGGTTAGCCTTTCGCCCCCATACCAAAGTCAGATGAACAATTTGCATGTCAGTATTGTTACGGGCCTCCATCAGAGTTTCTCTAGCTTCGCCCCGCTTAGGAATAGTTCACTATCTTCTAGATCCTGATAAGCATGCTCTCACTCAAACCCTTCACAAAACATCTAGGTTGGTCTGTGGCTCACCCCTCAAATGAGGATCATACCAATCAGTTTCCTTGCATCTTCTAGGCATGCCCACCCATTGACTCGCAAGCATGTCAGACCCCTTAGTCTGTGTTTAAAGAGCCCTCAAAAAGTTGATACAAAAGCACTTTTGTTTGAGATTTTCGAGCTTTATATGCTTGTTGAACTCTGGTCATTGAATCAAATTCCACTTTCTTGAATAACTAATTGATTTCTATTCTTTTTGTCAACTTTTTCCTCTAACCAATTCATAGTAATAAAAATACAAGTTCTTTCGATATCAAAAATTTAAATTACAATAGCTTTTGCTACTATGACCTTCCTGACAATGATTTTGTCTTCCTTCGATGTATCTAACCTGAAAATAATCAATTCTACCAGATGGGGAACCCATTGGCACATGCCTCGATGGTGCGAGTAATGTGACCAGCTAGCACTACATTTCTCTTCGAGCAATGCCCACCCAGGCTGCAATCACCATGATGACCCGAGATGGTTTGCTCTTTGAGTAGTGCAACAAACCATCATTCGACATTCTACATCTATTTGAGTTTCACACTGCCAGCTCCCATCTACTTCCCTCCTGACAATTTTAGGAATCTTTCACTCTCTTTTTGAAGTCCTTTTAATCTTTCCCTCATAGTACTTGTTCACTATCAGTCAATCACAATTATTTAGCCTTGGATGGAATTTACCACCGTATTTGGGTTGTATTCCCAAAAACCTTGACTCATTCATAATGCCTCATGTAGAAGTGGGGTACAAGCTGAACAGGCTATCACCCTCCCTGGTGCCCCTTTCTAGGGGACTTTATCTTAATCTGTCAATGAGAATGCCTCTCTAGACTACAATTTAGGCTTTAGGCTAGCTAAATTCCAAACTAGGTTGGTACCATTTTGCTCGCCATTACTAAGGGAATCTTTGTAAGTTTTTCTCCTCTACTTATTTATATGCTTAAACTCTGTAGGTAGCCTCACCTAACATGGGGTCATGATTTCACACCATAGAGCATGGAGTTGAATAGTGCAGAGCATCTCCTTGTTGCCCTACAACATCGATTCTTACTGGCCAACACCACGAAAGTCAGTGGCATCCACCTCTGATCATGTCGACAGTCGACCATCACCCAATACCTCAACACACCATGCAACAGCATGAGGTGCCATCAATATCCTCCAAAATAAGGCAAATGAACCAAACCAATGATTCCAAGCTTTCACAAGGAGCTACAAGTCGCATTACATGCATGCAAGCGTGCCCTCAGCTTGCATCTTTAGGCACCACTTGTGTTCAAAAAATGGATGGTTCATGAGATTCTGATATTCACAACACATATTGCATTTTTTGAGTTCTTCATCTATGTGAGAGCCAAGATATCTATTGTCGAGAGTCATTAGATGTTCGATTTCCAAACCTCGCTGGACTTGAAGATGCAAAGCATACTCCTTTTTTGCCTTAACATTTACTCTCCCTTGGCACCTGACCATACCCACAAGCTGTTGTTTATCCCCCATATCGTCGAGCTTCATGTGAAAGAAAGGGCAAATGCTATGAAATAATGCAACATCAAATAACCATCACACACCTAGATGTTGGACAGATCACTCCATCATTCATACCTCTCATCAATGATCCTTCCACAATGAAACCTTATTACAACTTTTCATTCCTCTAAATGATAAGGTTCAGGGGACTTCTCATTGAGTCTCATGCAGCAAACAACCCAAATCGCTCTAATCTAAACACTTAATTAGACCATTCAATCGATAGGGGTGATGGGTGATGTGTACAAAGGGTAGGGACGTAATCTACATGAGTTGACGACTTGTGCTTATTAGGAATTCCTCATTAAATACCAAAAATTACAATGATCTATCCCAATCATGGTCAAATTTTCATAAGATTACCTCCATGTCTTTTGACCAAGGCAGTGGACTCGTTGAATACATCAGTGTAGCGCTCATGCAGCCTAGAACATCTAAGGGAATGAACAACCTATTATTGTCTGAAACATCCATGGCCTAAGCAGCTATAGTCCCTCTAAGAAGTTGTCCACAAGGCTTGCACCACACATAACTAGTTAGCAAGCTAAAGTCTCTTTTGTTGATAGAATTAACCAGAAAAATCGCTCCACCAACAAAGAATGGCCATGCACCACCACCCATAGAATCAAGAAAGAGCTCTTAATTTGTTAATTCTCGCTATGTCTAGACCTGGTAAGCTTCCTTATGTTGAGTCAAATTAAGCCACAAGCTCCACTGTGGTGGTGCTCTTTCATCAATTCCTTTAAGTTTGAGCCTTATGACCATACTCCAGATGGGAACCCAAAGACTTTGTGAGAGTGGTGAGGGTTTCATGCCACCATGTGGAGGGAAGACCGTCGTTGCTATGGGTGTGCAAGAGGCTGGGCATGGGTGCTCCCACGGGCATTCACTATGAATGTGAAGGGTGTTCTAGAACTTGCTATGTTGGGATCTGCAATGGTGCAAACCTCATCGATCACTGTACGTAGAGGTAGAGAAAGTTCGATGAGGTTTCAGGGATGACATTACAAAGGTGCTAACGCCTATGACTTCAAACTTTGTGCTGAAGTACATTTTGCGCAGGAAGGTTGGCGATGTAGTGAGTGGTCCCATGACTCCTACAATGGTCATGTGTTGTGTTTTAAATTGGTGCTAATGGGGAAGTACACACAAAGGCACCAATGCTCACAACTACAAATTTGCAGTGAAGGTGGTTGAGGTGTATATAGTAGGTAGCATGGTGATGTGAATAGTGTGACGTACAGAACAAAGTGTGCGACTTGTAGAGTGAAGCATGGGGCATAGTGCACATGCACATGCCCAAGGAATTTAATCTTGAATTAATACATTTCGATGCATTTCGTTGGGTTGAGCGACTCATCAGACTACAAACTGTGTGTTTTGAGCACACGCATAACTCATTTTGGGCCCTGCAAGGTCCAGTGGATCCTTAGGGTGGCTTCTTAAGAAATAATTTCTATAGTATACTAATATATGAATATAGCAAAATTTCATTTATCAAGGTCAATTCTAAGCCTGGAGCTTTGAAATTTCATATAGTTCAATATTGTGGATTACTTCGTGTCACTGCTAGAAGTGGTTATATTAATTGCTACAAGTGATATGTTGTTCAATTTCTTTGCAATTGCTTTGTTGTGTGTTGTGTTGGAAGTGTTGGAAAATAATTTCACAGGTTGTGTTGGTTGAAAAAATTGTTGGTTGAAATAATTGCTAGAAGTGCTTGTTGAAACAATTAGAGCACTTTCTTTGTTATGTTACTTTTGATGACATGTGTCCCCTACACAAAATGAATTTCTTGTTAGGAATGTAGTTATATTATAAACTCAGCAAACAGAGAAGTCATACTGGTAGTTTCTACAACTAATGGTGAGGTGGGAGAGGATTTGAATGATAATGACTACTGATAGACTCTGTATCGACTAAGAGTGACACTAGAATGGGATCCACTTGAGCATTGGAGGAGACAAACTCCTATATAGGGATGGAGTGTAAGGTAGTAATTGCTCAGGACATAACAGGTGGACGTAAGGAAAGTGACAACTCTATGAAGAATGGAGCACCAGGGCAGGGTAACATTCAAAATCATACCAATGAGGATCAAAATAAAGAAGGATAAGACAATATGATGCAATGAGTGGGATGAGGTGATGGTGGTAAATAGGAGAATTCCAACAAAGTAAGCTTCAAAGTTGTGCTGATAGTTGGAAGGAACTCAAATACTAAAATTACAACAACCTCAAAGTGGCCTCCTTTTATAGACGTGAAAGGGGTTGCTATTGAGATGATGGATCATGTTGTATCGGGTGAGATTACTATGTTAGATTCGACATGCAACAGATGCAAGGAGTTTCATCAGTTCAACCTTTTAGGGGGAGTCCATGGTAGCATCCTCTCTTTCTACATTATTACTAAGTTTTTACAGCATAGGTGGGGGCATTTCAAATATTTTAGAATATTGGATCTATCATAAGGTTGCTTTTTTCTTTATTTTTATTCAACAGAGGAAAGGAATGCAGTGTGGCCTAGGGGACCTTGGCATGTAATAGGACAAACTATAAGGTTGGATGTATGGACCACTGAGTTTAGGTGGAGTTCCATGACTATAATGGGTGCCTCAGTGTGGGTGAGATTCCCAACACCTCCTTTGCTATATTGGGACACAAAATATTTTACGCATTCCTAAAGCTATTGGAGAATGAATTTTACTGGATAAATGGATCGCTGATTTGCAACAATACTAGTTTGTAATGGTCTGTATGAGGATAGGCCACTCAAAACTTTTGAAGCTGGGAATGTGGCTGAGTGGGCTATTGGGGTAGACATTCCAATCTTTTGAGTACAAGGGTCCTCAGATGTGTTACACTTATGGCCATTTTGGCCACTACATAGATCATTATTCAAGTAAGGTGAAACGAGTTGATTTGATAGAGAATGTAGAGGGGAATACAGTAAGTTGGAAGGAGGAGATTAAAGAAACATCACAAAGAAACTAGGAACCTCAACAACCAAACACTCAATGGATGAGGATGAGGATACAAGGACAGGGCTAGGCCCTTGGTTGCTAATGCAATCGAGAAGAAGGAGGGCTGAAATGCTTGTGCAAGGAAGATTTCAAAATCGTATAACTGCTCCAAACTTTGGAGGGACAAGGGGGTTGTTAACAATGGTGGAGAAGGGAGGTAACCATAAGGAATCTCTCAAGCAAGTATAGACCCCGAAGGATACATTTGGGAAGGAAGCTACAAAGCAAGTGACTCAATCTATCAAAGGAGGCCGGCTTGGGAAGAGATCAAAAAAGGAGGACACCAATGGGAAGAGAAGAAGATGATTGTAGAGTGGTGATATGGTTAGGGGAGTTTCAAGCCATGTGGTTGTATAAAACAAAATGAAGAGAGAGATGAACCTCTTTGTTGTAGTTTGTGGGCTACAGCATTTGTAATGGAATGTGTTTGGTGATGAAGTATAGAGGTGCAAGGTATAGTGAAAGGTTGAGGGATGATGTTCATGTCCCTAAGCTAGTGATTGGTATGTATGCATTTGCTGAAAGTGGTGGATGCTCTCTTTGGTTATTGTTGTTATAGTTGGGAATTTTGTTGATAAGGAGCTAGAAATTTCTTCAAGATAAGGTCATTATTGTATTAGAAGTTTGTGTAACTCTTCATGCACAAAGGACTAGGCACAAAGTGGGCAACGGGCTAAGGGAAATTCAACAAGGTGTTGGAAAAGAAGATGAGAAGTTTGTTGGAAATCTATAATATGGTTTTTCAAAGTGCTGACGCTCCACTTAATTGTGTGATACACTTAAGGAAGTAGCCAATGAATGGGGTTGCAGCATTGGATGTAGCTATGCTAAATGCATGATAGAAATGAGGATGGCGTGAGCCAATTGGTAGAGGTGAAGTTGCTAATGGAGGACTATTGGAGTGCTAGAATATGGCAAGAGGAAGGGAATTATTGTTGTGATTTCATTATGCCATGTTGGCATTCTACTGGGAGATTGATTATTGTTGGAGTGGTGCTAGAGATGTGCTTGGTGGCATTCCATAAGAAATATGAATGTGAGGAGGTAGGTGGCAGTTTTGTGTGGAGATAAAAGGCACTTGAAATGGTGTTGGTGGAGTCTAGTGAGGCAAGGAGCTTGCTATATGATGACTTAAAAAATTGATAAGTGCAAGAATAAAGGGGGATGTTGTAGAAGTGAAGTTTGAGGGATTTCTAGAAACAAGCGAAAGTTCAAAGAGAAAAGGCAAGCAGTGGTTTTTCCTTACAGTTGGCTGTGTGGTCCTAATGGGACTATTAAATTTATTGAAAAGCTAAGATGTTTAGGCTATGAAATGTTAGGCATGGTTTGTAGAATTATGTGGTTATGGCTTCTTCGATTACTTTGTTAGAAGTTGGAATTGGATGTACTTTTCATGTGGAAGTGCTTCAAGTATATTGGAAGGCAAGCTACTATTGGTGAGAGATACTAAAGGTTGATATGCTTTACTATTACCAAAAATGATTAAGTTCACTGGATGGAATATTTGCAGAATAAGGGATAAGAAATCGAGGGGTCACCTGTAGTGGTTTGTAAGAATAATGAGTATTGTAGCAGTGGCTCTTGTTGAAACCAGGGTAGAGAAATTCAGTAAGAGAGATGTTGATTTGCTACTTGGCAATGATTAAGAGTTTGTTGTGCAACCATCAGCTGGATTGGTTGGAGGGATTATGGTTTTGTGGAGGTGCTAGGTGAATTTGAATGCTATGAAGATTTTGTTGCAAGTACTTGTAGTGCAAGCAATGGTAAGGGAGGATAGGCTGATAAAATATTGTGTGGTGTATGCTTCCAAGGAGCCTATCAAAAGGAATGTTGTGTGGAAGATCCTAAGAGAGGAGGCTAGAGGCAAGGGACCTATGATTGTCATGGGGACTTTTATGTCGTAATGTTGCAAGAGGAGAAGAGAGGAGGAAAGAGGTCTAGAAGTGGGTAGGGGTAGCATGAGTTCTCAAAAATCATTCAAGAATTAGAGTTCATTGACTTGGGATATATGGGTAACTGCTACAATTGGTGCAATGGGAAAGAAGGAAGTGCTTGAATGTTGGAGAGGCTAGATATAGCATTAATGAATCTCCCAGGAATGCAAATACTTTCCTACAACTATAGTTACTCATTTGTCATGCAATGGGTCAGATCACTATCGATTACTTATTGAGTTGGGCACATATCAAGGGATGAAAACTAATATAATAAATCAATTTAAGAGTACATGGCTTGCATTTCCTCAAACTATAGGGGTTGTACATAAAGTTTGGAATAGACATACAAAAGAGAATCCTATGGAGAGGCTTTTTATAAAATTCTGTAGATCCCTAGCTACTTTGAGTAGGTGAAGCAAGACTAAGATGTGTAACCTTACTAATAGTAATGGTGAGCTTGAAAAGAAAATCCAAGGTCTACAACTCAAGGAATCTTAGGTGGGTCCTAATGATAAGGAGCATATTCAACTAAAACATCTCATTTCTTCTTTTCATAGGGCTAATGTACTTGAGGAGAGATGGTGATGGCAAAGAGCAAAGGTCTAATGGGCTCAACTAGGGGATTATAATACTTATTTCTTCCAATCTACTGTGATGTCTAAGTGGAGGGATAAGCATATACTATAGTTGAAGGATGATAAGGGGGAGATGGTTAGTTTGATAGATAAAAGTTAAAGCTTGTTGGTGTACCATTTTCAGTTGAAGTGGTGTAATGCTAATGTTTATTATCCTCCACTACAATACCAACCTTACAGATTCATTGGATTGGAACAGGAAGGAATGCTCACCATACAAGTAATCGAGAAAGAAGTTATCAAAGTTATCAGATCTTTAAGGAAGAATAATGCACTAGGGTTGGATTGGGTTACAATGGAGTTCATACATGAGTATTGGGAGATTACTCAGGAGGATATTGTAAGAGCTATACTATAACTTTTTCATGATAGGTATATGTCAAAAGACTGGAAAGATACTCTTATTATACTTATTCCTAAAGTTTAGGGCACAAACAATCTAGAATAGTTTTGGCCTATAAGTTTGTGTAATGCTATATACAAAATATTGGCAAGGATCTTGGTGGCAAGAATTACGATAGTTTTACCTGACCTAATTGTGAAGAAATAAGGTGGTTTTCTACTGGGTAGATCTATCTCAAATAATATATTTATTATCAAACAATGACAACCAATATACACACTTTGGTCTTTAGAGAGGGACTTATAGCAATAAAGGTGGATATGGAACAAGCATGTGATAAGATGAGATGGCATTTTGACATTGATATGATGACATTCTTAGGCTTCCTAGTAGTGTGGTGTGAGTGCATGAATGCATATATCTTAACACTAAGGTTTGGGGTGTTATTGAATTAACTAAGAATCTTATGGATTGGAGCCAATGGAGGACTTAGGCAAGGATGCCCATTGACACAATATATACTAACCATTACATCTGATTTTCTATCTGGGCTTGTGAGGAAGTTTGAAGCAACGACATTGATGGGATTTCAGTGTGGGCCAACTTCTCCAATTATTTTCTATTTGTTATATGCCAATGATTTCATTATATATGCTCTTATTACTTATGCTATTGTTAGGGCAATAAAAAAAATTATGGAGTATTATGATAGGTATTCTAGGTAGAAGGTAAATGTTGCTAAATCAAGAGTCTATTTTAGTAAGGGGATGATGGGAAAGAGAAGGAAGATGGTGGCTGGCAAAGTTCATAAGACCCAGGTTACAAAACTTAATTATTTGGGGATACTTATTTTGGCAAAGTTGCTAAATAAGGGAGACTTTAACTTTATCATTCAAAGAGTGGAAGAACAAGTTGTAAAATATAGAATCAGGCCTCTTTCCTTAGCAGACAGGATTGCTATGATCAACTCTATGCTAACAGTGATTCCTAATTTCTATTTAAGCCATTGTGTGGTGCTAAAGGGGGTGATCAATGAATTAGAAAGGATGTTCAGAAGATACTTATGGTGTGAGCTAATGAATGACATGCAATGCATTATGTGGATCGGAGTACTATCACTTTATCAAAGGAGGAGGGTGGTTTGGGTATCCATGATCATAGTATTTGGCAAAGGGCCATGATTATGAAGCAATATAGGAGGATCTTGGCAAAAGAAGACTATGTGCGGGTGGAGGTGATGTGGAGTAAATACTTGATGGGAGAAAAGATGGGGGTGTTTTACGAGGGGCTTTGTAAGCATGTAGACTAATTAAGGAGGCAATACCATAGGCTATACCAAACTTTGTGTAGAGAATTAGAGAGGCTAGGGAGGTATGTTTTGTTGAAGATAACAGGTTGGGGTTTCTTTCAATCAAGTGGTGGCCTACTTACATTAATATGGAGGTAGAATGGCCAAAATTTGTTAGTGAAGGCATCATTGAGCATTGGGAATGGGATGTGTAATCTTAATGCTTGGGCTAGCAAATTAATAGTTGATAGGATGCTGCATTTTCCTTGGGTACTGAATAGTAGTGTGGACTAATTGCTCTAATTACAAACTAAGTCCATGGAGGTGTACAATGCTATGCCATGCTCTACATGGTTCTTGCTAGATTTATGGATAATACTGACACCTCATGGCCTATTATAAGTAATTATAGTTGGATTTTGAAGCTCAAGGTGCTACCCAAGGTAGGATTTTCATTTGGAGATTAGTAAAAATAATGATTCCTATCACTGAACGGCTATTTAAGAAGAGAATGGTGGAGTGTAGCAGCTAATTTGGGGATGTAACCAGGCCAAAACTTCACAACATCTATTGTGTGAATGTTGTAAGGTTAGAGAGGTTTGGAATGTGCAACACATGAAGGATGCTACTGTAGCTCTTATTCCAAGCAGCAATAGAAGAAGTAGCAACCCTTTTACATTACAGCAAGGATACAGCACTAGAGGACAATCATTTGAAGTATGGAGATGTCATTAAGCTTGCTAGTATTGTTGCTACAACTCTTAATTACAATTTGATTAATAAGAATTTAAAAAACAAGGAGCAAGTCATGAGTAATGTTGTCTTATTGATAAAGACTCAAATTGACATGGTGGTTGCTATAAAAAAATACAATTTGGCTTCATCTAGGTCCTACGAGAGTCAACACAAATCACATGAGTTGAATGTAGCTTTATTTTGTGCTCCTCCTCTAACTGGATGGATCAAAATTAATTATGATATAATGGTTCGGGACGATGCTTCGAGGCAGGGAGTTGTTGTTAGAGATTACCTTGGTAAGCCACTTTCTTGTTACTAGAAGGAGGGTTGTTTCTCAGTCAAGCATAGTTATGGAGGTGCACAGCATTCTGAGGTTTTCACATTGCTCAGGTCCAAGTTCTTGATTTACCCTGCTGTTGAGATTCTGTTAGATTTGACTAGGGCTATTCAGGAGGTTGGCAATCTTCTATGACACCATTCACATTGAGGAAGATTCAAAGTCTCTCTTTGGTATGTTCGAGGAATGCATACCTTTTGGTTAATGCATATTTGTAGGCAAAGAAATGCTCTAGTAGACTGTGTGGTGCATTATGCATATTCATCTAATTTTACTTTTGACTGGGGCATGCCCCTTTTGAAACTGCTTTTGATGCTATTGTTTTTGTACTTTTTGTTTGATCCTCCATAGAGGACCTTTTGTAGGCTTTGGTTATTAATAAATTATCAATGAAACCCAAAGACTTTGATTTCTCATAATGTGTTGACATAGTGCAATGAGCAACATCTGCCAATCCCTAGTCAGCATCGTTCATGGTTGAGAGTAGGATGGTATCTGATCGTCTTTGAGTTCCCAACTTTCTTTCTTGATTAATGAAAACATTCTTAGAAAATGTTGTCATGGTGGTTCCTCTTTCATAAATCTAAGAATTTCACATCTGACTATGAAATACGAATGCCCATGACTGTCCCTTCTAATCATTGCTCTGATTCCGAAGGCCAATAAAATAGGATCAAAATCCTATGATGTTATCCCATGCTAATGTATCTAGTGCATGGTCCATGCTAATGTATCAGGGAGAGTGGTGCACACTAAAAGCTGGACCGACTGACCCAAACTAAGCTTCAACTGCAAGCTTTTTAACTGCAACAACTTAAATATATGCTATTGGTGTTGTAATTACCATGATCATTGGCACTAGACTTGACCTCCAATTGATCCTCATTATGGGATTTAGATTGTACTCATTCCAATTACCAGACTCGAGGAGCCCGATATTGTTACTTATTATCACAACCCCCCGTGTCAAGATTTGGTAATTTGTCCTACTGCCTTTCTTGGATGCGATAGTCATCTCTCAAGCTCCCTCTCCAAAATCAAACCCTAATTCTTTGTCACCTATCACCACCATGGTAGGCCCCTATCCTACCATTGAAACTTGATAGAGTAGAAATTTGAATGATTCATCACCGACATGAAGGCCGTGTGATTCGACAAGTTATCAATAGTCGTCAAGGAGTCGGGCAAAAGCCCGCATTGACCTTGTACCTAATAAATGCATCCCATTAAAAACATGGGGTTTGATGACGTATTAGCCTAAAATTACTACGATTATTTGAATAGCAAGTACCATCAAACTAACTACAACTGATTTATTGAGCCATTTCTAGTTTCATAATCTAAACTTGTTCATCTTACACATGCATGGCATAATATTTGAGACAAGAATATGACTACTAGCAGAATCAACTAGGTAAGATTGCAATGATAAAGTGTCAGGAAAAACCCAATGTCGAACTTAACATGTTCATTGTGTCTGGCGATAACTCACACAAAGGAAGTGCGAATGCTCCCAAGTTGGGATACCATCCGCTAAGTTTTGAAACATTGCCTCTCGATAATTGCATTTGGCAAGGAAAACCATCTTTAATGGAGAATGAAGAGATCAAAATGACTGATTTCCAAGTTTGTACCAATAAGAGAGAAAGGACGACCACACATTCAACAACATTACAAAACATCATAGTTCCAACACTGGAGTACTGTGGCATCATAAAAATAATTGAATGGAACTACCCATTCGATTGATAAACAAACAATAAATGAACTTCCTCCAAAAGAAGGTTTGTTGAAGTGACAAAGCCCAACTCATATAATGACTGACCACACCATGAGGTTGCCAAGCAATATGAAGCAGCAGCACAAACAACACCTCTTGTCCATAAACGGTCTCATGCCAATCCAATTCCATTAGCCCGAAGAGCCTTGAAGATGTACAAAAAGGAAGTGCAAAGGGTCTAATTAGGGATGAAGGCCTTAGCTAACACCCGCGTGGCATGACAAGAAATACTTGGCATAATGTGCAAAGAGAACAGCCCGCTGAATCGACATAAAGCCATGCACAAATTGCACCACTTGAAGATGCCACTTGAGCAACCTCTTATTCCTGCATTAGCATTCTCAAGATATGATACGTCAAAAAGAGTTGCACATTTCTCAAACAAATTGCTACCACATGAGAAAAGCCATAATAGATAGTCCCATGAGGTGATTGAGCACAGATGAAAAGGACTTGTCCAAGTGCTAGGGGCATCACAGAACCTTCACTTAGACATAATGCCCAAAGCAAAGGGCAAAGAGCTAAAATTCAAATAGTGCATGGCCCCGTGCTCCACCACAATAGTGCACCACTTGGGTAGTAGCTCTACATACTCAAACCCTAGCAGATATTACACATCCAGGCTACAGAAGCTGGCAGTGCTAAAAATCGAGAAAAGAGCGACTCTTTGTGGTCAAAATAAATCTCTCGTACAGGTTGACACTGAGTGCAGATAAGCAGTGTACTGGCATGTGGATTATTTATTATGATAATTCTGAATAAGAAAAGATCACTAATAAGTAATCAAACTTATGCAAGCACTAGAAGTACCTAGGGTAAATGTCTCATAAAAGTTAGACTTCTAGAACCAACATTATGCACACGAGGGCAGCATGTGAGGGTGCTCAGCAAGGATACCCATTGTGTATAAGTAGGCACACCACCACGTGCATGCGTAGTGCATTGGCATTATATATGATTAAATCATACCTTTTTTGAAACTAAAATCATAGACTTTTTCGTAAGCTAAACAATGTTCAACATGCACACATTTCGGTTCCCAACGTGCACGTGTGAACAGGCCCCCCACATGGGCACAGAGAGATGCTAGCATGAGCGGGAAGTGCAAGCTGTGCCATCGGAGCAAGGCACTTGCTTATAGCCCAAAATGCTTAAACCCTTGCACATAATGTACCATCCAACTTCCAATATTGTTGTAGGACATATAGCCTACAACATTACCATTTGTGGATTAGATTGCATATTGCATTAACTCTATCAAGGAGAAAGGCAGGACTACCAATAGGTAATCACCTTAACCATGCATCAACAGCTCGCAGTAGTGAAAATATCCTAAAAGGTTACAAATTTGGGTCCCTACATGCAACATGTGTAAGTTTTTTTTGAGATTGTGTGGACAAGCACCCTAAGTGCAAGAGTAGGTAGGCCACCATTCGCACATGCAGTGGACTGGCACTACGTGATGAAACAATACCGAAGATTGGATGAACAACCTTGCACTAGTCTATAGGCCACATTACATCACATATTCCTACTTGTGAAGTGTATATTTGCCAAATTTCCATCAGGGAAGAAGGCATGGCAACTTATAGGTAATCACCTAATTGCTAGGGTAGTAATCCACAAAGCTAAAAATCATGATAAAAGTTGCAATTTTCTAAAGCCATATGATGGGGATGCACATTGCACATCAACACGTGCAGTTAGGCTCCACGCATGGGTGCAGTGCACATGACTGCATGTTGCACCACCAGTGCTCTGCAAATGATAGAACTCAAAATGCTTAAATCGTTGCACATGTTGCACCATCCATATTTCACTTCATTGTAGGTTGCATTGCATCACACATTCCTACATTCAAATTGTATATTGCAACAAATCTGTTCATGAATGAGGCAAGTCTACCAATAGGTAATCGCTATATCTCTATGGCATCAGCTCACTGAGCTTAAAATCTCAAGAAAAATTAAACTTTTTTTGAAGCCAAATGATGCAGGCACACGTTGTGCCTTAGCAAGAGCCAATAAACCACTGTGAATGCGTGTCAATAAGCTCTAACTCATGCACATCCATACATATAGATACACACACCCACATGCACACATACATGCATACACATGCAGACACACATGCAAAGTACACACATGCACACACATATGCCAACATGCACATACATGCACATACTCACACATGCACACCCACTCACATGAACACATGCATATACACATACACACATGCATACATGCACACACATATTTACATACACCCAGCCACATATGCATGCACACACACACAAATACAAATGTATTGAAATAAGCACACATATATGCATCTACACACACAAGCACACACACACACACACATTGATACACGCCAATGCACATAGACATACATATACATTTGCATATAGATGCATGCACACGCACAAATTAAAACATTTACACATGCACAGACACATACGTATGTGCACACAAACTTACACATGTACACCCACGTTCAAAAATGCACACACACACATGCACCCACACTCGTGCAAACAATTACATGCAAATGCACATACACATGCACATGCATGCATATACAAGCACACACAGGCACACACATACATGCACACAAACTCACATGCATGTGCACACACATGCACACCCACACATACTAATGCCTATGCTAACACATGCACCAAAGTACACACGTATAGATACACAAATGGATACACACATATACACATGCACAAACACATGCACAAATGCAAGTAGATACATACACAAATGCATACACCCATGCATGCACATGCATATGCACATACACATAAACACATGCACATATGCATAAGCATGCACACACACGAACACACACGAACATAGTACCTCACATGCATGCCTATCGATATGTCAACATGCATACACATGTTGTGCACTACACAAAGCACCATTAGTGCTCTACAAAGAATACAACCCAAAATGGTTAAATTGTTGCACATGTTGCACCATCCATCTCTCATTTTGATATAGGCCACTCTACGTCACACATGCCTACTTGTGGATTATATATTGAAAAAAGCCTTTCTAGCAAGGAGGTAAGACTACCAATTGGTAATCACCTTTTGTTACCACAGTAGCCAGCAACAATAAAAATCTAAAAAAATGTTACTCTTTTGTCCCTACGAAGTGCTTGCGTGCATGTGTTTGTGTGTATGTGCTTACATGTGTGTACTTGTGCATATGCATCTGTGTTCCTTTTTGTATGTGTGTGTATACATGTGAGTGTTGGTTTGTACATGCATATTTGTAACTCTCTGTTTGCATGTCTATGTTCATGTGTATTTGTGAGTACATGTGTTTATGTTTGAGTGTGTGTGAGTGGTTTTGTGGGTGTTCATGTTCATTATGTGAATTTACATGTATGCCTATCTTGAGAGATAGGGAGTGTGAATATGCATGTGTGTGTATGCATGCATACACTTGTGCATGCTCTCATGAGTGTACACATGTGCACATGTGTATATGTACGAGGGTGCATGTATATGTGTTCATCTGTGTGGGTGTTCAGCTAAGAGCATATGTGTGTGCGAGAGCATGTGTGTGTGTGTGCATTCAATCATGTGTGCACATTGTCACATCTATGTGTGGTTGCATGTGTGTGTGAGTGTGTGCATGAGCAGGTGTGTCATTGTGCATGTGTGTCTACTTGTGAGTGCACGTGTATGTGTGCGTGCATGTGTGCTTGTGGTGTGCATGTGTGTGTGTGTGTGCATAAGTGTGGTTGTGTGTGTTCCTATGTGTGTGTGTGTTTATTGTTCTTGTGCATGTGTGTACGCTCGTATGTGTACACATGTGTGTACATATGTGTATGCTAGTGCATGCACATGTGTGTTTGCGTACATGTGTGCCAATTTGTGTGGGTGTGTCTATAGGCACACATGTGAGTGTATTGGTGTGTGTATGCATGTATGTGTGTGAGTTTGTATACATGTGACTATATGTGTGCATGTGTTCCTGTGTCTGTGTATGTGTGTGTGCATGCATACACGTGTGTTTTTATGAGTTCATGTATTTGAGTGTGCATGTGTGTGTGTGTGTGCATTTATGTGTGCATGTGCGTATGCTTATTTATATGTCTGTGTTTGGGTATGTTTTTGTGTTTTCATATGGGTGTGTGTGCCTATGCATGTGTGATTAAGTGTTGGTGTGTTTGTGAATGTACATGCATGAGTATGTGCATATGTGTGTGCACACATTTGTATGTGTCTATGTGTACGTGGTCATGTGTGTGTTTGTACATGTGTGTATTCTTGCATATATGTGTATGTTTGTGTTTTGTGAGCATCTTAGCATGCCAATGTATGTGTCTGTGTGTGTGCCTATGTGTTGGTCTCTGTGTGTGTGTATGTGTATAGGTGTGTGTGTGCATTTTTGTGTACGTTTATACTTTTGTGTATTTGAACATATGTGCATATTTGGTTTGCATGTGTTTTTATGCCCGTGTGCATGTGTTTACTTGTTTACATGTGCATATGTGTTTTTGTGTATGTGTGTTTGTTTGTGTTCATGCTTGTATGTGTATGTGCTTGCGTATGTGCTTATCTCTATGTATATTTGTCTACATTTGTGTGTGTGTGTGTGTAAGTATTTGTGTATGTGTACATGTCTATGTGTGTATGTGTGTATGTGTGCATGTGTATGTGTATGTCTCTATGTACATGTGTGTGTGCGTGTTTCTATGTATGTGTATGGACATGCACATGCATGTGTGCATGTACGTGTGCAAGGGTGCCCACATTACATATGAATATACGTGTGTGTTTGTGTCTATTCCTTTGGGTGTGCATGCATGCATGTCTGAGTGCATACGTGTGTGGTGCATGTGTATGTGTGTGTTTGTGTGTGTGTACATGTGTGTGTATGTGCATGTGTGTGTGTATTTGTGTTTGTGCATGTGTGTTCATATTTCTTTGTGTGCATCGTCATATACATGTATGTGAGTGGCCATGTGTATGTATGTGCATCAGTGCATGTGAGTGTGTTTGTGCATATCTCTTTGTGTGTATGTACTTGTTTGCATAGGCATGTGTGTGTGTGTTTAGTATATGCATATATATATATATACTTTTGTGCATGTGCATGTGTGTGTGTGTGTGAATGCATGCAAGCATATGTGTCTTTGTGTTTGTATATGTTTATATAGGTGTGTATATGTGCACATGCATTTTTGTGTGTGTGTGAGTGTCTGTGTGTGTGGATGTGTGCATTTGTGTGTGCATGTGCATGTAGTTGTTTGTGTTTTTGTGTGTTCACATGCAAGCGTGTGTGTGTGTGTGTCTGTGTGTGGGTGCATAGGTGCACATGTGTGTATATGTCTTCTTTTGTATGTGTGTATGTACACGTTTGTGTGCATATGCATTTGTGTGCATAGGCATGAATGTGTGTGTGTGTGCGTCTATCTAGGTATGTGTGTGTATGTGCACATGTGCATGTATGGGTACATGATTTTGAGTTTTGTGTGTAGGTGCATATGTCTATGCATGCAAACATGTATGCATGCATATGTGCATGCATGCTTCTGTGAGTTTATGTGTCTGCAATAGAATGTGAGGGGCAATCAAAGCAAACAGTCTTGGTGAGTTTCTTAGTATGGACATTACTTAACATTTTTTATGCCCATAAGCCAATCAAACATCTATTCTTTTTATGTAGAGTTAAGATATTCTATGTTATAAGCTGATCCAACTTGCGAAGAAAGTGAAAAGGATCCAAAAATGGCCCAGTTTCATCGAAGCCTTTTTTTTTTTACCCACCACAAACCATACTAGAGTTAATAGCAAACATGGATCATGTTTTTTGGAATAGACCAAAGAACAGATCTTTCATGTCTAATCTTGATCATGAGCTCATATGACCTATAAACACAAAGATCTGCAACTTTGTGCTTACAAACGATGACCAACTTAAGAGTAGCAAAATTTTTAAGATCCCCAAACAAAACTAGATCTACTAATGTTATGCTTACTTACCATCACAATTTGTTTTAAAGAAAGAAATAAATATAGTGAAAGAAAAGAATGGAAGAATAAGAAATCAATAGACAAAAAAGTGATGTGAGTGAATTAGACTACGAATAAACTGGAAAGGAAAGAGGGAGTAACAGAAGGGACATAAGATTAAATAGAAGGAGAGACAAAGTGAGAGATAGAATGGGTGATAGAAAGAGGACAAAGATAAAAAGAGTAAAGGAAAGGCAGCATGTAACATATAGATAAAGGGAAAGAATGAAAGCGATTGAAATAGACAGAAGGATGAGAGACAACTAAAGGAAGTTGTATGAATGGAGAAGTGAAATAGAGAAATGTGGTAGAGGGAAGCTAAGAATAAGAAGACAATGACAGAAAATGAAAGACATCGACTAAGATATAGAAGAGTGAGAGACGAAAACCATAGCTATGACAATTAATAAGAAATAGGAATGATATATTGATCAAAAAAGACTGAGTGAGAGTAAAACAAAGATGGATTAGAATGGGTGTTAAAAAGGAATTTGGAAAGTAGGACAATAATGGAAAGAGTGACTAAGAGAGATAAAAAAATTCATTATATGATATAGTGTGTATCAAGTAGAGGGAGTAAAAACACAGAGGTACAGGTCATTAAAAGCTCAAAGAAAGAATGGAAAGTGAGGGACCTCAAACAGTGATGAGGGTCACGAGAGAGAAAATAGTGAGACAAGTTGGGATTTGGAAAACAGATTAAGGATGATAGAAGACATGGATGGAGAATTAATATTTAATTGGATAGAACTCATGAAGATGAGTCTAATGAGGTTTGTTTTCTCTCTGTTAGACCTCTTTGCATATTTTTCCTTCTTTATCTCTATCAATCCGACTTTCTTTCACTAACTTGTGTTCACTTCTTGTCCCTTTCCTTATGAATTGCTTCTACTTCTCTATCTCTCTCTTCCCCCTCTAAAACTATCTCAAAATTTATCTCTTCATTTCTTTTTTAAAAATCAATATTTACTACTTAATAGTATTTTTATTAATTGTACTTTAATAGTAATTCTTTTCTTATAATGTTTTTAATTATCTTTATGCCATTACTTGGTAGTTATAAATAATTACTTTTTATAACTTTTTCATTATCTCTCTCTAACTCACCTATTAATCTCCACTATTCCCTTTTTTGTCACCTTCGTATCTCTTTTCTCTTTCCCACCGTTATCTCATCTCTCTCTTTTCTCCTTCTATGACACAATTCTTCGTAATATCTTTTAGGCTTTCACTAATTCTATTTCTATATTCCTTTCTCAATACTTTATCAACATCATCATCTATAATCTGCTTCACTGAACATTCTCTTTCATAATCCTCTTTCATTTGTTCTTTTTGTTTCTTTTCCTCTCTATCATTCCCCTTGTAGTTATTTGTTTTCTCTTTGTTTTTCTCATTTCATCTCTCCTAATCATATTGCATTTATCTTCTTATATATATATATATTTCTTTTATATCATTTTTTCTTTCACTTTTTTCTTTATCTCTTAATTTTCAATTATCTCTTATTTCTCTCTTCACACTATCTTTTATCTAAACATATCTCAATCTCTCTCTCTCTCTTTCTCTCTCTCTCTCTCTCTCTCTTATTTCCTACTTGTTTTTCTTTTCTTTTTTCTTTTCCACTCTTTTTCTCTCTCTATCCCATTCACTTTATATCACTTAGTTCTTCTCTTGTATTTGCTCCTGGGTCTTTATGCCTCAATTTATATCTTCCTCTTTATCACATTCTTTGTAATTATCTCTCCTTTCCTTTCCCACTTTTATCTCACTTCTTTCTTGATTGTTCCTTTCTTTTAGTTCTCTCTTTTTAAGTTTCTATCTCTGCTCTTAATCTTGCTACCACACACATTGTTTATGTCTGAATGTCTTTTTTATCATTGTCTCTACCTCTTATACTACATGCTACATTTTGCTTCTCCTTATGAATTTATTTTTCTATTTACTCTTCATTCTATTTGTATTAACTTAATTCTTTATTTTTATCTTTTTTCTCTAAGAAGAAGAAGAAGAAGTAGAA
>JAIUJO010000417.1:0-5000 GCA_023846275.1 Vanilla planifolia | reverse complement strand
TAACTAGAAGAGGAGGAAAGAGAAGTTGTAGTAGAAGCAGAAGAAGAAGAGGATGAAGAATGAGAAGAAGAAGGTGAAGGAGGAGAAGGAGGAGAAGAAGAAGAAGCAGATGGAGAAGATGATGAACAAGAAGAATAAGAAAATGATGAAGAAGATGATGAAAAAGAAGAAGAAGAAGAAGGAGGTGAAGAAGAACAAGAAGAGGAAGTTGACAAAGTAAAAGAGTAGGAGGAGGAAGAAGAAAAAGAAGAAGTAGAAGAAAAAGAGGAAGAAGAAGAAGAAGAAGTAGAGGAAATGAGGAAGAAGAAGAATAAAATTAAGAAGAAAAAGAAGAGAAGAAAGAGGAAGAAGAAGAAGAATGGGAACAGAAGAAAGATGAGGAAGAGGAAGAAAAAGAAGAAGTATAAGTAGTAGAAGACGTAGAAAAAGAAGTAGAAGGCGAAGAAGAAGATAAAAAAGAAGAAGATGTAGAAAAGAGGAAGAAGAAGAAGAAGAAGATGAAGAAGAAGAGGAAGAAAGAGAGAAGAAGAAGAAGAAGATGAAGAAAAAGAAGAAGAAGAAGATGTAAAAGATGTTGAAGAATGAGAAGAAGAAGAAGCGGTAGAAGAAAAACAAGAAGAAGAAGAAGAAGAGGAAGAAGAGAAGTAGGAATAAGAAGAAGTAGAAGAAACAGAAGAGGAAGAAGAAGTAGAAGATGAAAAAGTAGTAGTGTTAGAAGAAGAAGAAGAGGAAGGAGGAGGAGGAGGAGGAGGAGAGAAGAAGAGAAGAAGAAGATGATAATGATGAAGTAGAAGAGGAAGAAGAAGATGAAGAAGAACAAGAAGAAGAAGTAGAAGAAGATGATGAAGAAGAAGTAGAAGAAGAAGAAGAAAAAGAAGAAGAAGATGATGAAGAAGAAGTTGAAGAATAACAAGAAGAACATGATGAAGAAGAAGAAGAAGGAGAAGAAGAGGAAGAAGAGGAAGAAGAAGAAGTAGAAGTAGAAGAACAACAAGAAGAAGAACGAGAAGATGAAGGAGGAGTAGAAGAAGGTGAAGAAGAAGAAGAGCAAGAGGAGATGAAGAAGAAGAAGTAAATTATGAAGATGATTATTACGATGAAGAAGTGGAAGAAAAGGAAGAAGAAGAAGAAGAAGAAAAAGAAGTAGAAGGAGATGGTGATTAAGTAGAAGAGAAAAAATAGAAGAAGAAGAAGAAAGAAGAAGAAGAAGAAGAAGAAAAATAAAAAGAGGAAGAAGATGAAGTAGAAGATGAAGAAGAAGAAGAAGAAGAAGAGATAGAAGAAGAAGAAAGAAGAAGAAGAAGAAGAAAAAGAAGAAGAAGAAGGAGAAGAAGGTGGAAAACAAGAAGAAGAAGAAGAAGAAGAAGATGTAGAAGAAAAAGAAGAGGAACAAGTACTTGAAGACGAAGTGGAAGAGAAGAAGAAGTTGTAGATGAAGAAGTAGAAGAAGTAGAAGTTGAAGAAGTGGAAGAAGATGAAGAAGGAGAAGAAGAAGAAGAAGAAGAAGAAGAAGAAGAAGAAGAGAGATGAAGATAAAGAACATGAAAAAGAAGAAGAAGAGGAAGAAGAAGAAAACAAGAAGAACAAGTGGAGGAAGAAGAACAATGAGATGAAGAAGAAGAAGAAGAAGAGGAAGAAGATGATGATGATGATGATGATGAAAGTGTTAGAGTAGAAGAAGAAGAAGATGATGATGTAGAAGAAGTAGTAGAAGAAGAAAAAGAAGTTGGAATAGAACAAAACAAAGAAGAAGTGGATGAAGAAGAAGAAGAAGAAGAAGTAGAAGAAGAAGAAGGAGAAGAAGAAGAAGGAGAAGAAGAAGAAGGAGAAATGACGAAGAAGAAGGGGAAGAAGAAGAAGAAGAAGAAGGTGAAGAAGAGGAAAAAGAAGAAGAAGAATAAGAAGAAGAAGGTGAAGAAGTGGAAGAAGAAGAAGAACAAAATTAAGAAGAAGAAGAAGAAGAAGAGGAAGAAGAAGAAGAAGAAGAAGAAGAAGCAGTAAAAGAAGAAGAAGAAGAAGAAGAAGAAGCAGTAAAAGAAGAAGAGGAAGAAGAAGTAGGTGAAGAAGAAGAAAAGAAGAAGAAGAGAAAAAGACAAGAAGAAGTAGAAGTAGAAGTAGAAGAAGAAGAAGAAGAAGAAGAAGGAGAAGAACATGAAGAATGAGGCGAAGAAGAAGGAGGAGAACAAGAAGAAGACGAAGAAGATGAACAAAAAAAGTAGTAGTAGGAGAAGAAGAAGAAGAAGAAGAAGTTATAGATGAGAAAGAAGGTGAAGAAGAGAAAGAAGGAGAAGAAGAAGAAGAAGAAGAAGAAGAAGAAAAAGAAGAAGGTGAAGAAGAGGAAGAAGAAGAAGAAGAAGAGGAAGAAGAAGAAGAAGAAGTAGAAGAAGAAGAAGAAGAAGAAAAGACAAGAAAAAATAGACAAGAAGAAGAACAAGAAGAAGAAGATGAACAAGAAGAAGAAGTAGGAGGAGAACAAGAAGACGAAGAAGATGAAGAAGAAGAAGATGTAGAGAAAAAAGAAGAAGAGAGGAAGAAGAATAGGAGGAGTAAGACGAAGAAGAAGAAGAAAAAGAAAAAGAAGAAAATCAGTAGTAGTAGAAGGAGAGAAGAAGAAGTAGAAGAAGAGAAGAAGAAGAAGAAGAAGAAGAAGAAGAAGGTCTAGAAGAGGAAGAAGAAGAAGAAGGAGAAGAAGAAGAAGAAGTAGATCAATAGGAAGAAGAAGAAGAAGAAGAAGAAGCAGAAGAAGTGGAAGAAGAAAAAGAAGAAGAAGATGTAGGAGAATAATAAGAAGAGGTAGAAGAAATGAAGAAGAAGTAAGAAGAATGAGAAAAAGATGGAGAAGGAGAAGAAGAAGAAGAAGAAGATGAAGAAGAGGAACACGAAGAAGAGGAAGAAGAAGATGAAAAAGAAGAGGTAGAAGAAGAAAAGGAGGAGGAAAAAGAAGAAGAGGTTGAAGAAGAAGGAGAAAATTTGTAGTATACGAAGAAGAAGAAAAGGAAGATGATGAAGAAGAAGAAGAACATGAAGAAGAAGAAGGAGAAGGTGAAGAAAAAGAAGAAGAAGAAGATGAGGAGGAAGAAGAAGAAGCAGAAGAATAGAAAGAGGAGAAGAAGAAGAAGATGAAGAAGAACAAGAGGAAGAGGAAACAGAAGTAGTAGTAGTAGTAGAAGAAGAAGAAGATGAATGACAAGAGGAAGGAAAAGGAGAGGAAGAATTAGAAGAAGAAGATGAAGTAGATGATGATGAAGAAGAAGAAGATGATGTTGATGAAAAAGAAGAAGAAGTGGAAGAAGAAGAAGAAGAAGAAGAAGAAGGATAGAGGAGGAAGAAGAAGAAGATGGGGAAGAAGTGGAAGAAGAAGAAAAAGAAGAAGGAGAAGGTGAAGAAGAAGAAGTAGAAGAAGAAGAAGAAGAAGAGGAAGAAGAAGAAGAAGAAAAAGTAGAAGAAGAGAAGATGGAGAAGGAAAAGAAGAAGAAGAAAGAAGTAGAAGAAGTAATAGAAGAAGAAGAAGAGAAGGAAGAAGAAGAAGAAGAAGAGGAAGAAGAGGAAGAAGAAGAAGAAGAGGAAGAAGTAAAAGACAGAAGAGGTAGAGGAAGAAGAAGAAGAAGAAAAAGAAGAAGGAGAAGTGGAGGAGGTGGGAGAAGAAGCGGAAGAAGAGGAAGAAGAACAAGAAGATGAAGAAGAAGAAGAAGAAGTAGAAGAAGAAGATGAAATGCAAGATGTTGAAGAAGAATTAGAAGAAGAAGAAGAAGGAAAAGTAGAAGAAGATGAAGAGGAAGAAGAAGAAGAAGAAGATGATGAAGAAGAAGAGGTAGAAGAATGAGAAGTAGAAGAAGAGGAAGAAGTAGAAGTAAAAGAGAAGAAGAAAAAGAAGAAGAAGAAAAAGAAGAAGATGCTGAAGAAGAAGAAAAGGGTGTTGATGAAGAAGAAGAAGAAGCGGGTGCTGAAGAAGAAGATGTTCAAGAAGAGGAAGAATAAGAAGAAGAAATGGAAGACAAGGAAGATGTAGATGAAGAAGTAGATGATGATGATGAAGAAGAAGAGGAAAAGAAGAAGAAGAAGAAGAAGAAGGGGAAGTGGAAGAAGAAGAAAAAGAAGAAGAAGATGAAGAAGAAGAAGAAGAAGACGAAGAAGAAGAAAAAAGAAGAAAAAGGAGAAGAAGAAGAAGTAGAAAAACAAGAAGAGGAAGATGAAAAAGAAGAGGAAGAAGAAGAGAACTAGAAGAAGAAGAAGAAGGGGAAGAAGAAGAAGAAGAAGAAGAAAGATGTTGACAAAGATAAGAAGAAGAAGAAGAAAAGTAGCAGACAAAGAAGAGGTAGTAGAAAAACAAGAAGGAGAAGCAGAAGAAGAAAGAGAAGAAGAAGAAGAATTAGGAGTAGAAGAAGAAGATTAGTAAGAAGAAGAAGAAGGAACGAAGAAGAAGAAGAATTGGAAAGGAAGAAGAAGAAGAAGAAGAATTGGAATGGAGGAAGAAGAAGAAGAAGAAGAAGAAGAAGAAGAGGAAGAATTAGAAGAGGAAGAAGAAGAAGAAGAAGAAGAAGAAGAGAAAAAGAACACAAAGAAGTAGAAGAAAATAAGAAGAAGAAGATGAAGAAGTAGAAGAAGATGAAGTAGTAGAAGAAGAAGAAAAACAAGAAGTGGAAGAAGAAGAAGAAGAAGAGGAAGAAGAAGAAGATGATGAAGAAGTAATAAAAGAAGAAGAAGATGAAGAAGAAGAAGAAGAAGAAAAGAAAAAGAAAAAGAAGAAGAGAAAGAAGAAGAAGAAGATGATAAAGAAGAAGATGAAGGTGAAGAAGAGGAAGAAGAAGAAGAAGAAGAAGAAGAAGAAGAAGAAGAAGAAAAAAGAAAAAGAACAAAAAGCAGAATTAAAAGTAGTAGTTATAGAAGGAGATGGAAGATTGGAAGAAGAACAAGAAGAAAGAAGAAGAAGGAGGAGGAGAAGAAGGAGAAGAAGGAGATGAAGAAGGAGATGAAGATGAAGTAGTAGTAGTAGAAGAAGG
>JAIUJO010000416.1:295000-312500 GCA_023846275.1 Vanilla planifolia | reverse complement strand
AAGAAGAAGAAGAACATGAAGAAGAATAAGGAGAAGAAGAAAAAGAAGAATAATACAAAGTAGAAGAAGAAGAAGAAGAAGAATAAGAAGAAGAAGAACAAGAAGAAGAAGAGCAAGAAGAAGAAGAAGAAGAAGAATAGAAAATAGAAGAAGGCGAAGAAGAAGTAGATGAAGTGAAAGAAGAAGAAGGCACTGAAGAAGAAGAAAAAGACGAAGACGAAGAAGGCAAAGAAGATGAGGACGAAGAAGAGGAAGACGAAGAAGATGAAGAAGAAGAAGGGAAGAAAAGGAAGAAGAAGAAGAAGATGAAGAAGAAGGAGAAAAAAGAAGAAAAAATGAAGAAGAAATAAATGAAGAAGGAGAAGATGAAGATAAAGGAGAAGAAATAGAAGAAGATCAAGAAGAAAAAGAAGAAGAAGACAAAGAAGAAGAAGAAGAATAATAATACGAAGATGATAATGAACAAGAAGACGACGACGAAGAAAAAGAAGACGAAGAAGAAGAAGAAGAAGATGATGAAGAAGAAATAGAAGATAACAAGGAAGATGAAGAAGAACAAAAAGAAGAAGAGAAAGAAGCAGGAAGCGAAGAAAAGGAAGACAAAGAAGAAGAAGAAGAAAAAGACGAAAAGGAAGTAGAAGAAGAACTAGTAGTAGTAGTAGAAGAAGAAGGCAAAGAAGAAGAAGAAGAAGAAGAAGAAGAAGAAGAAGAACAAGAAGAAGAAGAAGACGAAGAAGAAGAAGAAGAAGAAGAAGAAGGAGATGAAGAAGAAGGCGAACAAGAAGAAGACAAAGAAGTGGAAGAAGAAGAAGACGAAGAAGAAGGAGAAGAAGAAGAAGAAGAAGAAGAAGAAGAAGAAGAAGATGAAGAAGAAGAACAAGAAGTGGAAAAAGAATAGATGAAGAAGAAGAAGAAGAAGATGGCAAAGAAGAAGAAGAACAAGAAGAATAACAAGAAGAAGAAGAAAAAGAAGAATAAGAACAAGAAGAAGAGGAAGAAGAGGAAAAAGGAAAAGAAGAAGAAAACGATGAAGAAAAAGATGAAATAAAAGAAAGAGAAGAAAAGAAGAAGAAGAAGAAGAAGAAGAGGAAGATGGAGAGAAGTAGTAGTAGTAGAAGAAGAAGAAGAAGAAGAAGAAGAAGAAGGAGAAGAAGAACAAGTAGTTGATGATGGATAAGAAGAAGAAGAAGAAGAAGAACAAGACAAGAAGGTGAAGAAGTAAAAGAAGAGGAAGATGAAGAAGATGGTGACAAAGTAGAAGATGAAGAAGAAGATGATGAAAAGATGAAGAAGAAGAAGAAGAAAGCAAAAAAGAAGAATAAGATGCAGAAGAAGAAGAGGAAGAAGAAGAAGAAGAAGGCAAAGAAAAAGAAGAACAAGAAGAAGAAAATAAAAAGAAGAAAAAGAAGTGGAAGGTGAAAAAGAAGAAGATGATGATCACGATGAAGAAGAAGAAGAAGAAGAAGTAGAAGAAGAAAAAGAAGAAGAAGAAGAAGACAAAGAAAAGGGAGAAGCAGAAGAAGAAGAAGAAGCAGAGGAAGACAAAGAAGATAAAATAAGAGGAAAACAAAGAAGTAGAAGATGAAGTATACGAAGAAGAAGAAGATGAAGTAGAAGAAGACGATGAAGAAGAAGAAGAAGAAGAAGAAGAAGAAGAGGAAGAAGAAGAATGAGAAGAAGAAATAGAAGAAAAAGAAAAAAAACAAGAAGAACAATAATAAGAAGAAGAATAATAAAAAGGAGGAGAAGAAGAAGAAGGAGAAGAAGAAGAGGAAGAAGAAGAAACAGATGACGAAGAAGTAGAAGAAGAAGAAGTCGAAGAAGAAGAAGAAAAAGAAGAAGAGAAAAATGACATAATTAAAGAAGAATTGGAAGAAGAAGAGGAAGAAAAAGTAGAAGCAGAAGAAATAAAAAAAGGAAGTAGAAGATGAAGAACAAAAAGAGGATCAAACTGAAGAAGACAAAGAAGAAGAGGACGAAGAAGAAAACGAAGAAGATTAAGAAGAAAAAGAAGAAGATGAAGAAGAAGAAGAAGACGAATAAGAAGAAGTTAAAGAACAAAATGAAGAAGATGAAGAAGAAGAAGAAGGAGCAGAAGAAGACAAAGAAGAAGAAGAAGATGATGAAGAAGAAGAGGAAGAAGAAGAAGATGAAGAAGAGGGAGAAGAAATGGAAAAAGAAGGAGAAGAAGAAAAAGAAGAAGAAGAAGAAAAACAAGAAGAAGAAGAAGAAGAAGAAGAAGAAGAGGAATATGAAGAAGTGGAAGAAGAAGAAGTTGAAGAAGAAGATGAAAAAGAAGAGGAAGAAGGAGAAGAGAAGAAGAAGAGGAAGAAGAAGAAGAAGAAGAAGAGGAAGAGGAAGACGACGAAGAAGATGAAGGCAAAGAAGAGGAAGAAGAAGAAGAAGAAGAAGAAGTGGAGGAAAAGAAGAAGACGAAAAAGATGACGGTGATGATGAAGAAGAAGGAGAATAAGAAGTGGAAGAAGAAGAAGAAGATTTAGAAGAAGAAGAAGAAGAAGAGTGGAAAATGAGGGAGAAGGCAAAGAAGAAGATGAAGAAGAAGAAGCATAACAAGCAAAAGAAGAGGAAGAAGAAGAAGATGATGAAGAAGAAGAAGTAGAAGAACAAGAAGATGAAGAAGAAATGGAAGAAGTAGAAGAAGATGAAGAAGAGAAAGAAGAAGAAAAAGAAGAAGAATAAGAAGTAGAAGAAGAAGATAACGAAGAAAAAGAGAAGAAGAAGAAGGAGAAGAAGAAGAAGAAGAAGAAGAAGAAGAAGAATAAGAAGAAGAAAAAGAAGAAGATGTGGAAGAGGACCATGACAAAGAAGAAGAAGAAGAAGGACAAAAATATCAATACGAAAAAGAAGAAGAAGAAGAAGATAAAGAACATGAAGAAGATGATGTTGAAGATGAATAAGAATAAGGAGAAGAAGAAGGAGGAGGAGGAGGAGGATATGAAGAAGAAGAGGAAGAAGAAGAAGAAGAAGAAGAAGAAGATGAAGAAGAAGAAGAAGAAGAAGACTATTGATGTAAATCGTGTGAGAACAACGCACAAGAGGGGAGGGGTGAATTGTGCTTTTCACTAAAATTTAGATTTTGAAAAATCTTTCAATTAAAAACGTTTGTAAATAAATTGTGAAATAAAAACGAAAAGTGCAATAATAAGACAAGCAAACAAAAGAAAAAGATTTTTAGGTGGTTCGGCCAAACCCGTGCCTACATCCACCCCCGATCAACCCGATCGGGCTTCCACTAACCACTCCCTTTTGCCGAAGCCGATAGGGGTAAACCAAGTACAACCGGTGCTCCAACGAGACACCAAAAATCCGAACAAATCCGGCTACAATAATGCATACAACTTTTACAATAGCAATGCATACAAAAATCCTTCACCTTTAATTTCTCAAAGCAAAGTGGCACAACTAAATGTTACCGAATGATGCAACGAAATGTGGAAGAAAGCTGTTGAAATTTGAGAAGAAGGTTGAGCCCGTAGCTCCCACAAGTATGCCAATTGTTGCTCTCGGTTTTGGCCTTTTTCCTTAGTTTTTGAAGATGTTTGCAAGTGGATTCATCCATCCATAAATTGTAAGATGTCCTATATATATATAGTCCACCAAAAAGCAATTCCAAACGGCTAGAAAAACGGTAAAAAAGAAACCGGAAAATAGCCGTTGCCTGAAGCCCGAAAAGGAGAGCAGCAGCCGTCCGATCCCACTTCAAGAATGGACGGCTGGATGGACTTCTCGGCTTGATCATCTCCAGACCGTCTGATCCGGGCGGACTTGATCTGAACCATTGGATCCCACGCACTGAACGAACGGCGCTGATTAAACAGCCGTTCGAAATTACTCTCACCCGTTAGATCTGGGCGGGCATGATCTGCGCCTTTGGATCCTGCCGAAGTTATAAGGTGGGATTTTTTGTCCCACACTGCAGAATGCAATTTTGCACAGCGCTTTATAATAGATTTGCGCCGTTTAACCTGCGAGCCACTTTGGGGCTGGCTCCCCCCCTCCTTGATCGGGATTTCATCACCCGGTTCAGGTTGACTTAGCCATGCACTGTTCTTTGACCGTTGACCGCGCTGTAGTTAGACTTAGCCGAGCTCCTCTCGGCAGGCTTGGCTTAGCCAGGCACTGTTCCGTTGATCGTTGACCAGCGCTAGCCGAGCTGCTCTCGACGATCTTTGGGCGTGCTTTGCTCGCCCCTTTCGGGTCAACCAAATTTTTATATTTTTTATTTCTAAAAGGCCTGGACGGGCTATTTTGACGCCGGGTCGACCCGCCCATGCTACAGTGCTTTTTCCCGAGACTTTTGCTGTTTTAGGGTATTTTTGATGAATTTTTTAGCCACAAATTTGAATATAAGTGTATAAAAATAATTTTATATTCTTATAGTATTATAAGTTAATTAAGTGGCTATGAAAAGAAATTCGTAAAAAACGATTCCATAATAATATTAAAAAATCAAATACCCATGTCTATACATTTTGTCAAATATGCTTGGCCCAAAAATGAAAATTCATTATTAAATAATTTTATAATATTTTTAAATGTTAATACTACTAGTGTGCCACATAATCTCAAGGTTTTGACATATCAAATTCAAGAGAAATAAAAAAACATTTAATTATAAAACATCTTGCGCATGTCTCAAAAATTCCTTTAGTAATAATAGCTTAGTTTTGTAATTATCACATCAAAGGGTACAACAACTATGACAAAGAAGAAGAAGAAAAAGATAGAGATGAAGAAGATGGTGAAGGTAAAGAGGAAGAAGAAGAAGAAGAAGAAGAAGAAGAAGAAGAAGAAGAAGAAGAAGAAAGAGAAGAAGAAGAAGATGACGAAGAAGGAGGAGAAGAAGAAAAGAAGAAGAAAAGAAGAAGAAGAAGAAGATGTAGAAGATGATTTTGAAGAAAAGGAAGAAGAAAAAGATGAAAAAGAAGAAGACAAAGGAGAAGATGAAGAAGAAGGTGAAGAAGAAGAAGAAGAAGATGATGAAGAAGAAGAACAAGATGAAGAATAAGAAGAAGGAGAATAAGAAGAAGATGATGATGATGATTATGATGATGATGGAGAAAAAGAAGTAGTAGAAGATGAAGAAGATGAAGAAACGATGATTATGAAGAAGAAGAAGAAGAAGAAGATTATGAAGAATTAGAAGAAGAGGAGGAGAAAGAAGAAGAACAAGAAGAAGAAAAGTTGAAAAAGAGTAATAAGCCAGAGAAGAAGTAAAAAAAGAATAGAAAGGAGGAGGAGAAGATGTTGAAGAAGAAGAAGAAGAAAAATAAGAAGAGTAAAAATAATAAGCAGGAGAGGAAGAATAAGAATAAGAAGAAGAAGATGGAGAAGAAGATAAAGAAGAAGAAAGAGAAGAAGTGGAAGAGGAAAAAGAGGAAGAATTAGAAGAAGAAGAGAAAGTATAAGAAGAACAAGTAAAAGAACAAAAAAAAAAGAAACTAAAAATTAAGTCAAAGAAGAAAAAGAAGGAGAAAACGAAGATGAAGAGGTAGAAGAGGTAAAAAACTAAGAAGAAGAAGAAGAAGAAGATGAAAAACAAGATGATGAAGATAAAGAAGAAGAAGAAGAAATTGAAGGAGCAGAAAAGGAAGAACAAGAACAAGAAGACAAAGAAGAAGAAGAGGAAGATGAAGAAGTAGAGGAAGAAGAAGGAAAAGAAGAAGAAGAAGAAGAAGAAGAAGGAATAAAAGGAGTAGAGGAAGGTAAAGAAGTGGAAGAAGAAGAAGAAAAACAAGTAGAAGAAAAAGTAGAAGACGAATAAAAAGAAGAAGTCGAAGAAGAAGAAGAATAAGAAGAAGAATAACATGAAAAAGAACAAGAAGAAGTGAAAGAAGAAGAGAAAGAAAAAGGAGAAGCAGAAGAAAAAAAAAGAGGAAGTAGAAGATGAAGAAGAAAAAGAGGAACAAACAAAAGAAGTCAAAGAAGAAGAGGACGAAGAAGAAAAAGAAGAAGATGAAGAAGAAGAAGAAGATGATGATGAAGATGAAGAAGGCGAATAAGAAGAATTTGAAGAACAAAATGAAGAAGATGAAGAAGAAGAAGAAGCAGAAGAAGACGAAGAAGAAGAAGAATATGATGAAGAAAAAGATGAAGAAGAAGAAGACGAAGAAGAGGAAGTAGAAGTGGAAAAAGAAGGAGAAAAAGATAAAGAAGTAGAAGAGGAAAAACAAGAAGAAGAAGAGGAATACAAAGAAGAGGAAGAAGAAGAAGATAAAGAAGAAAAAGAAGAAGAAGATGGAGAAGAAGAGGATGAAGAAGAAGAGATGAAGAAGAAGAATAAGAAGAAGAAGAATAAGAAGAAAAAGAAGAAGTAAAAGAAGAATATGAACAAGAAGAAGAAGAAGAAGAAGAAGAAGAAGAAGAAGAAGAAGAAGTGGAAGAAAAAGAAGAAGAAGAAGAAGATAAAGAAGAAGAGGAAGAGGAAGGGGAAGAGGAAGAAGAAAAACAAGAAGACAAAGAAGACGATGAAGATGAAGAAGAAGAAGACGAAAAAGAAGAATAAAAAAAAGAAGAAGAAGACAAAATAAATAGAAGAAGAAGAAGAAGAAGACAACATAACAGAAGACAAGAAGAAGAGGAAGAAGAAGAAGAAGAAGAAGATAAAGAAGAAAAAGAAGAAGAAGAGGAAGAGGAAGCAGAAAAACAAGAGACAAAGAAGAAGATGAAGACGAAGAAGAAGAAGACGAAAGAGAAGAATGAAAAGAAGAAGAAGAAGACAGAATAAAAAGAAGAAGATGATGATGAAGAAGAAGAAGAAGAAGACAACATAGAAGAAGACAAGGAAGGCGAAGACAAAGAAAAAGGTGATGATGAAGAAGACGACAAAGAGGAAGATGAAAAAGAGAAAAGAGAAGAAGATGAAGAACAAGAACAAGAAGAAGAAGAAGAAGAAAATAAAGAAGACGAAGAAAGAGCAGCAGAAGAAGAAGAGGAAGAAAAGAAGAAGAATAAAAAGAAGAAGAAGAAGGAGAAGAAAAAGGGGAAGAAGAAGAAGAAGAAGAAGAAGAAAAAGATGAATAAACTGAAGAAGTCGATGAGGAAGAAAATGAAGATGAAGATGAAGTAGAATATAAAGAAGAATAAGAAGAGGATGATGAAAGGGAAGAAGAAGAAGAAGAAGAAGAAGAAAAAGGAGAAAAAAATGGAGAAGAAGAAGAACAAGAAGACTATGACGAAGAAGAATACAAAGAAGAAGTAGAAGATGATGAGAATGAATAAGAAGAATATGAACGAAAAGAAGACGAAGAAGAGGAAGAAGAATAAGACGACGAAAAAGAAGAAGAAGAAGAAGAAGAAGAAGAAGAAGAAAAGGAAGGTGAAGAAAATGAAGAAGAAGAACAAGAAGAGGAAGAAGTAGAAGAAGAAGAAGAAGAACATGAAGAAGAATAAGAAGGAGAAGAAGAAAAAGAAGAATAATACAAAGAAGAAGAAGAAGAAGAATAAGAATAAGAAGAAGAAGAAGAGCAAGAAGAAGAAGAAGAAGAAGAATATAAAATAGAAGAAGGCGAAGAAGTAGATGAAGAGAAAGAAGAAGAAGGCACAGAAGAAGAAGAAAAAGACGAAGACGAAGAAGGCAAAAAAGATGAAGACGAAGAAGAGGAAGACGAAGAAGATGAAGAAGAAGAAGGGAAGAAAAGGAAGAAGAAGTTGAAGAAGAAGGAGAAAAAAGAAGAAAAGACGAAGAAGAAATAAAAGAAGGAGAAGAAGAAGAAGAAGAAGATAAAGGAGAAGATAAAGAAGAAGGTCAAGAAGAAGAAGAAGAATAATACGAAGATGATAATGAAGAAGAAGACGACGACAAAGAAAAAGTAGACGAAGAAGAAGAAGAAGATAATGATGAAGAAGAAATAGAAGATAACAAAGAAGAAGAAGAAGAACAAAAACAAGAAGAGAAAGAAGAAGGAAACGAAGAAAAGGAAGACAAAGAAGAGGAGGAAGAAGAAGAACTTGTAGTAGTATTAGAAGAAAAAGGCAAAGAAGAAGAAGAAGAAGAAGAAGATGGAGATGAAGAAGAAGGCTAACAAGAAGAAGACAAAGAAGTAGAAGAAGAATAAGACAAAGAAGAAGAAGAAGAAGAAGAAGAAGAAGATGATGAAGAAGAAGAAAAAGAACAAGAAAAATAATAGATGATGAAGAAGAAGAAGAAGATGGCAAAGAAGAAGAAGAAGAACAAGAAGAATGAGAAGAAGAAGAAAAAAGAAGTATAAGAACAAGAAGAAGAGGAAGAAGCATAGGAAGAAGAGGAAAAAGGAAAAGAAGAAGAAGAAGACGATGAAGAAAAAGTTGAAATAAAAGAAAGAGAAGAAAAGAAGAAGAAGAAGAAGAAGATGGAGAGTAGTATAAGAAGAAGAAGAAGAAGAAAAAGAAGAAGAAGAACAGAAGTAGATGAAGAAGAAGAAGAAGAAGAAGAAGAACAAGAGAAGAAGATGAAGAAGTAGAAGAAGAAGAAGAAGAAGAAGAAGATGACAAAGTAGAAGATGAAGAAGAAGAAGATGAAAAGATGAAGAAGAAGAAGAAGAAAGCAAAAAAGAAGAATAAGATGCAGAAGAAGAAGAGGAAGAAGAAGAAGAAGAAGGCAAATAAAAAGAAGAACAAGAAGAAGAAAATAAAAAGAAGAAAAAGAAGTGGAAGAAGAAAAAGAAGAAGATGATGATGACGATGAACAAGAAGAAGAAGAAGAAGAAGAAGAAGTAGAAGAAGAAGAAGAGGAAGAAGAAGACAAAGAAGAAGAAGGAGAAGCAAAAGAAGAAGAAGAAGAGAAAGACGAAGAAGAAGACGAATAAGAGCAAAACGAAGAAGTAGAAGATGAAGAAAGCCAAGAAGAAGATGATGAAGTAGAAGAAGACGATGAAGAAGAAGAAGAAGAAGAGGAAGAAGAAGAATGAGAAGAAGAAAAAGAAGAAAAAGAAGGAAAAGAAAAAAAAAACAAGAAGAACAATAATAAGAAGAAGACGAATAAAAAGGAGGAGAAGAAGATGAAGAAGAAGAAGGAGAAAAAGAGGAGGAAGAAGAAGAAAAAGAAGACGAAGAAGTAGAAGAAGAAGTCAAAGAAGAAGAAGAACAAGAAGAAAAAAATGACAAAGAACTAGAAGAAGAAGTGGAAGAAGAAGAGGAAGAAAATGAATAAGCAGAATAAAAAAAAGGAGAAGTAGAAGATGAAGAAGAAAAAGAGGAACAAACTGAAGAAGACAAAGAAGAAGAGGACGAAGAAGAAAAAGAAGAAGATGAAGAAGAAGAAGACGGATAAGAAGAAGTCAAAGAACAAAATGGAGAAGAAGAAGAAGCAGAAGAAGTCGAAGAAGAAGAAGATGATGAAGAAGAAGAAGAGGAAGAAGAACAAGACGAACAAGAGGAAGAAGAAGTGGAAAAAGAAGGAGAAGAAGAAAAAGAAGAAGAAGAAAAGCAAGAAGAAGAAGAAGAAGAAGAAGAGGAATATGAAGAAGAGGAAGAAGAAGAAGTTGAAGAAGAAAAAGAAGAAGATGAAGAAGAAGAGGAAGAAGGAGCAGAGAAGAAGAAGAAGAAAAAGAAGAATATGAACAAGAAGAAGAAGAAGAAGAGGAAGAGGAAGACGACGAAGAAGATGAAGGCAAAGAAGCGAAAGAAGAAGACGAAAAAGATGACGGTGACGATGAAGAAGAAGATGGAGAATAAGAAGTGGAAGAAGAAGATTTAGAAGAAGAAGAAGAAGTGGAAATTGAAGGAGCAGGCAAAGAAGAAGATGAAGAAGAAGAAGTAGTAGTAGAAGAAGAATAACAAGAAAAAGTAGAGGAAGTAGAAGAAGATGATGAAGAAGAAGAAGAAGAACAAGAAGATGAAGAAGAGGAAGTGGAAGAAGGAGAAGAAGATGAAGAAGAGAAAGAAGAGGAAAAATAAGAAGAACAAGAAGAAGAAGAAGATGAGGAAGAAAAAGAGAAGAAGAAGAATAAGATGAAGAAAAAGAAGAAGATGACGAAGAAGACCAAGACAAAGAAGAAAAGGAAGAAGGACAAAAACATCAATACATAAAAGAAGAAGAAGAAAAAGATGATGTCGAAGATGAATAAGAATAAAGAGAAGAAGAAGAAGAAGAAGAAGGAGGATATGAAGAAGAAGAAGAAGAAGAAGATGAGGAATGAAAAGAAGAAGAAGATGAAGAAGAAGAACAAGAAGAAAAATAAGAGAAAGAAGGAGAAGAAGAAAGTGGGGAAGAGGAACAGATGAAAAAGTAGTAGTAGTAGAAGAAGAAGAAGAAGAAGAAGAAGAAGAAAAAGATTAAGCAGAAGAAGACTATGACGAAGAATAAGAAGAAAAAGACGGAGATGAAGAAGGTGGTGAAGATAAAGAAGAAGAATAAGTAGAAGAAGAAGAAGAAGAAAGAAAAGAAGAAGAAGAAGAAGAAAGAGAAGAAGAAGAAGAAGACGAAGAAGGAGGAGGAGAAGAAAAGAAGAAGAACAAGATGTAGAAGATGATTTCGAAGAAGAGGAAGAAGAAATAGACGAAAAAGAAGGAGAAAAAGGAGAAGAAGAAGAAGGTGAAGAAGAAGAAGAAGATGATGATGAAGAAGAAGAACAAGACGAAGAATAAGAAGAAGAAGAATAAGAAGAAGATGAAGATGATGATTATGATAATGATGGAGAAAAACAAGATGTAGTAGAAGATGAAGAAACGATGATTATGATGAAGAAGAAGAAGAAGATGATGATGATGATGATGATGAATTAGAAGAAGCGGAGGAGAAAGAAGAAGAACAAGAAGAAGAAAAGTTGAAAAAGAGTAATAAGCTAGAGAAGAAGTAAAAAAAGAATAAAATGGAGGAGGAGAAGATGATGAAGAAGAAGAAGAAGAAATATAAGAAGAGTAAAAATAATAAGCAGGAGAGGAAGAATCAGAATAAGAAGAAGAAGATGGAGAAGAACACAAAGTAGAAGAAAGAGAAGAAGTGGAAGAGGAAAAAGAAGAAGAATTAGAAGTAGAAAAAGTATAAGAAGAACAAGTAGAACAACAAAAAAAAGAAACTGAAAAATAAGTCAAAGAAGAAAAAGAAGAAGAAAACAAAGATGAAGAGGTAGAAAACTAAGAAGAAGAAGAAGAACAAGAAGAAGAAGATGAAGAACAAGATCATGAAGATAAAGAAGAAGAAGAAGAAATTGGAGGAGCAGAAGAGAAAGAACAAGAACAAGAAGACAAAGAAGAAGAAGAGGAAGAAGAAGTAGAGGAAGAAGAAGGAAAAGAAGAAGTAGAAGATGAAGAAGTAGAAGAAGGAATAAAACGAGTAGAAGATGGTAAAGAAGTGGAAGAAGAAGAAGAAGAAGAAGAAGAAGAAGAAGAAGAAAAACAAGTAGAAGAAAAAGTAGAAGACGAATAAAAAGAAGAAGAAGAAGTCGAAGAAGAAGAAGAATAAGAAGAAGAAAAACATGGAAAAGAACAAGAGAAGTGAAAGAAGAAGAGAAAGAAAAAGGTGAAGCAGAAGAAAAAAAAGACGAAGTAATTAAGATGAAGAAGAAAAAGATGAACAAACTGAAGAAGTCAAAGAAGAAGAGGACGAAGAAGAAAAAGAAGAAGATGAAGAAGAAGAAGAAGAAGAAGAAGATGAAGATGAAGAAGACGAATAAGAAGAATTCAAAGAACAAAACAAAGAAGATGAAGAAGAAGAAGAAGCAGAAGAAGACGAAGAAGAAGAAGAAGATGATGAAGAAAAAGATGAGGAAGAAGAAGACGAAGAAGAGGAAGAAGAAGTGGAAAAAGAAGGAGAAGAAGACAAAGAAGAAGAAGAGGAATATAAAGAAGAGGAAGAAGTAGAAGATGAAGAAGAAAAAGAAGAAGAAGATGAAGAAGAAGAGGAAGAAGGAGAAGAGATGAAGAAGAAGAATAAGAAGAAGAAGAAGAAGAAGAAGTAAAAGTAGAATATGAACAAGAACAACAAGAAGAAGAGGAAGAGGAAGACGACGAAGAAGATGAAGGAAAAGAAGAGGAAGAAGAAGAAGATGAAGAAGATGAAGAAGAAGAAGAAGAAGTGGAGGAAAAAGAATAAGAGGAAGAAGAAGTGGAAAAAGAAGGAGAAGAAGAAAAAGAAGAAGAAGAAGAAAAACCCTAAGAAGAAGAAGTAAAAGAAGAAGAGGAATATGAAGAAGAAGAAGAAGAAGAAGATGAAGAAGAAAAAGAAGAAGAAGATGAAGAAGAAGAGGAAGAAGGAGAAGAGAAGAAGAAGAAGAAGAAGAAGAAGAAGAAGAAGAAGAATAAGAAGAAGAAGAATATGAACAAGAAGAAGAAGAAGAGGAAGAGGAAGAGGAAGACGACTAAGAAGATGAAGGCAAAGAAGAGGAAGAAGAAGAAGAAGAAGAAGAAGAAGAAGAAGTGGAGGAAAGAGAAGAAGACGAAAAGATGACGGTTAGTATGATGAGGGCGACGAAGAAGAAGAAGAAGAAGGAGAAGAAGAAGAAGAAGAAGAAGAAGAAGAAGAAGAACAAGAAGAAGAAGACAAGGAAGATGAAGAAGAAAAAGAAGAAGAAGAAGAAGAAGAAGAAGAAGATGATGAAATTAAAAGAGAAGAAAAATGAGAAGATGGGGAAAAGGAAGAGGAAGAAGAAGAAGAAGAGGAAGATGAAGAAGAAGTAGAAGAAGAAGAAGTAGAAGAAGAAGAAGAAAAAGAAGAAGTAGTAGAAGAAGAAGTAGAAGGAATTAAAGGAGTAGAAGAAGGTGAAGGAGTGGAAGAAGAAGAAGGAGAAGAAGAAGAATTAGTAGAAGAAAAAGAAGAAGAAGAAGAATAAAAAGAACAAGAAGAACTCGAAGAAGAAGAATAACAAGAAGAAGAAAAAAATGACAAAGAAGAAGAAGAAGAAGTGAAATAAGAAGTGGAAGAAAAAGAAGAAGCAGAAGAAAAAAAGTGGAAGTAGAAGATGAAGAACAAAAAGAGGAACAAACTGAAGAAGACAAAGAAGGAGAGGATGTAGAAGAAAAATAAGAAGATGAAGAAGGAGAAGATGATGAAGAAGAAGAAGACGAATAAGAAGAAGTCAAAGAACAAAATGAAGAAGATGATGAAGAAGAAGAAGAAGCAGAAGAAGACGAAGAAGACGAAGAAGATGATGAAGAAGAAGAGGAAGAAGAAGTATATGAAGAAGAGGAAGAAGAAGTGGAAAAAGAAGGAGGAGAAGAAGAAAAACAAGAAGAAGAAGAAGAAGAAGAAGAAGAGGAATATGAAGAAAAAGAAGAAGATGATGAAGAAGAAATAGAAGAAGAAGATGAAGAAGAAGAGGAAAAAGGAGAAGAGAAGAAGAAGAAGAAGAAGAAGAAAATGAAGAATATGAACAAGAAGAAGTAGAAGATTAGAAAGAGGAAGATGACAAAGAAGATGAGGAAAAGAAGAGGAAGAGGAAGGAGAAGAAGAAGAAGAAGAAGTGGAGGAAAAAGAAGAAGACGAAAAAATGATGGTGACGATGATGAGGGCGACGAGAAAGAAGAAGAAGAAGAAGAACAAGAACAAGAAGAAGAAGACGAGGAAGATGAAGAAGAAATAGAAAAAGAAAAAGAAGAAGAAGAAGAAGAAGAAGATGATGGAATAAAAAGACAAGAATCGGAAAAGGAAGAGGAAGAAGAAGAAAAAGAAGAAGAAGAAGAAGAATATGAATAAAAAGATGAATAAGAAGAAAAAGAAGAAGAAGAAGAAGAAGAAGAAGAAGAACAAAAAGAAGAAGATAGAAGAAGAAAAAGAAGACGGAGAGGCAGAAGAAGAAGAAGTAGTAGAAGAAGAAGAAGGCGAGAAAGAAGAAGTAGAAGACAAAGAAGAAGATAAAGAAGAGGAAGAAGAAGAAGAAGAAGAAGAGGAAGAAGAAGAAGAGATGTAGTAGAAGAAGATGAAGTAGAGAAAGACGAAGAAGATGATGAAGAAGAAGAAGAAGAAAAAGAAGAAGACGAAAAAGATGACGATGACGACGATGGAGAAGAAGAAGAAGAAGAAGAAGAAGAAGGTGAAGCAGAAGAAGAAGAAGAACAAGAAGAAGAAGGCAAAGAAGATGAAGAAGGAAAAGAAAAAAAGAAGAAGAACATGAAGAAGATGGAATAAAAAGAGAAGAAGAATGAGAAGAAGAGGAAAGGGAAGGACAAGAAGAAGAAGAAAAAGAAGAAAAAGAAGAAGAATAAGAATAAAAAAAGAATAAGAAGAAGAAGAAGAAGAAGAAGAGGAAGAAAGAAGAAGAAAAAGGAGTAAAAGAAGAAGAAGTTGAAGAAGAAGAAGAAGAAGAAGAAGACAAAGAAGAAGATGAAGAAGAAGAAGAAGAAGAAGAAGAAGTCAAAGAAGAAAAATAAGAAGAAGAAGAAGATGGAAAAGATGAAGATGATGAAGAAGAAGAAGAAGAAGGAGAAGAAGAAGATATAGAAGAAGAAGAAGTAGTAGTAGTAGAAATGAAGGAGAAGGCAAAGAAGAAGATGAAGAAGAAGAAGAAGTAATAGAAGAGGAAAAACAAGAAAAAGAAGAGGAAGAAGAAGAAGAAGAAGAAGAAGATGATAATGATGATGATGAAGAAGAAGTGGAGGAAGAAGTTGAAGAAGAAAAAGAAGTGGAAGTGGAAGAAGAAGATGAAGAAGAAGAAGAAAAAGAAGATGAGGAAGAAGAAGAAGAATAAGAAGAAGACAAAGAAGAGGAAGAAAAAGAGAAGAAGAAGAAGAAGTAGAAGAAGAAGAACAACGACAACGACAAGAATAAGAATAAGAAGAAGAATAAGAAGAAAAAGAAGAAGAAGAAGAAGAAAAAGAAGAAGATGACGGAGAAGACCATGACAAAGAAGAACAAGAAGAAGACGAACAAAAAGATCAACACGAAAAAGAAGAAGAAGAAGAACAAGTAGAAGAAGAAGAACAAGATGATGTCGAAGTTAAATAAGAATAAGGAGAAGAAGAAGAAGAAGAAGAGGAACAAGAAGAAGAAGGATATGATGAAGAAGAAGAAGAAGAAGAAGGAGAAGAGGACGAATAAAAAGAAGAAGAAGAACAAGAAGAAAAATAAGAGGAAGAAGGAGAAAAAGAAAGAGGGGAAGAAGAATAGTTGAAGACGAAGCAGTAGTAGTAGAAGAAGAAGAAGAAAAAGTATAAGAAGAAGAAGAAGAAGAAGACTATGACGAACAAGAAGAAGAAAAAGGTAGAGATAAAGAAGATGGTGAAGATAAAGAAGGAGAAGAAGAAGAAGAAAGAGAAGAAGAATAAGAAGAAGAAGAAGGAGGAGGAGAAGAAAATTAGAAGAAGAAAAAGATGATGATTTTAAAGATGTGGAAGAAGAAAGAGAAGAAGAAGATGATGATGAAAAAGAATGTGAAGAAGAAAAAGAAGAAGAAGATGAAGAAGAAGAATAAGATGAATAATAATAAGAAGAAGAACAAGAAGAAGAAGATGATGTTGGAGAAAAAAAGAAGTAGTAGAAGATGAAGAAGATGAACAAGATGATTATTTTGATGATTAAGAAGAAGAAGAAGAAGGTGTTGATGAAGAATTATATGAAGAGGAGGAGGAAGAAGAAGAAAAAGAAGAAGAAAAGTTGAAAAAGAACAATAAGCCAGAGAAGAAGTAAAAAAAGAATAAAAAGGAGGAGGAGAAGATGATGAAGAAGAAGAAGAAGAAGGAAAATAAGAGGAGTAAAAATAAGAAGTAGGAGAAGAATAAGAATAAGAAGAAGAAGAAGGAGAAGAAGACAGAAGAAGAAAGAGAAGAAGTGGAGGAGGAAGAAGTAGTAGAAGAAGAAGAAGAAGAAAAAGTATAAGAAGAACAAGTAGAAGAAGAAAAAAAATAAATAAAAAAACAAGACAAAGAAGAAAAGAAGAAGAAAGAGAAGATGAAGATGAGTAAGAAGAAGAACAAGAAGATGAAGAGGTAGAAGAGGTAGAAAACTAAGAAGAAGAAGATGATGATGAAGAATAAGAAGAAGAAGAAGAAATTGAAGAAGTAGAAAAGGAAGAACAAGAAAAAGAAGACAAAGAAGAAGAAGAAGAAGAAGAACAAGAACAAGAAGTAGTAGTAGTAGAAGAAGAAGAAAAGAAGAAGTGGAAGAAGAAGAAGAATAAGTAGAAGAAAAAGAAGAAGAAGAAGAGTAAAAAGAAGAAGAAGAAGAAGAAAAAGTAAAATGAGAAGAAGTAGTAGAAGAAGAAGAAGAAGAAGGAGAAGAAGAAGAAGAAAAAGGCAAAGCAAAAGAAGAAGAAGAGGAAGAAAAAGAAGATGAAGACGAGAAAAAAGAAGAAGATGATGACAAAATAAAGAAGAAGAAGTCGAAGAAGAATAGAAGAAGAAGATGATGATGACGACGACGACGAAGAAAAAGAAGAACAAGAAGAAGTAAAGGAAGAAGAAGAAGAAGAAAAAGTAACAACAACAACAACAATAAGACAAAGAAGAAGACAGAGAAGAAAAAGAAGAAGAAGAAAAAGTAGACGAAGAAGTAGAAGAAGAAGAAAATGAAGAAGAACAAGAAGAAGAAGAAGAAGTTGTGGACTTAGTAGAAGAGGTAAAAGAAGAAGAAGGAGAAGAAGAAGAAGAAGAATAAGAATAAAAAGAAGAATAAGAAGAAGAAGAAGAAGAAAAAGAAAAACAAAGAAGAAGAAAAAAGAGTAGAAGAAAAAGAAGACGGAGAGGAAGAAGATCAAGAAGTAGTAGAAGAAGAAGAAGACGACAAAGAAGAAGAAGAAGATAAAGAAGAGGAAGAAGAAGAAGAAGAAGAAGAAGATGTAGAAGAAGAAGAGAAGAAGTAGTAGAAGAAGAAGAAGAAGAAAAGGATGAAGATGAAGAAGAGGAAGACGAAGACGATGAAGAAGAAGAAGAAGAAGGAAAAAAGAAGACGAAAAGGATGACGATGACTATGATGGAGAAGAAGAAGAAGAAGGCGAAGTAGAAGAAGAAGAAGAAGAAGAAGAAGAAGAATAAGAAGGCAAAGAAGACGAAGATGAAAAAGAAAAAAAGAAGAAGAACAAGAAGAAGATGGAATAAAAAGAGAAGAAGAATGAGAAGAAGAGGAAAAGGAAGAAGAAGAAGAATAATAAAAAGAAGAAGAAGAATAATAACAAGAATTAAAAAAAGAATAAGAATAAGAAGAAGAAGAAGAAGAAAGAAGAAAAAGCAGTAGAAGAAGAAGAAGAAGAAGAAGAAGAAGACGATGATGATGACAAAGAAGAAGAAGAAGAAGAAAAAGAAGAAGAAGAAGAATAAGTCAAAGAAGAAAAAGAAGAAGAAGAAGGAGAAAGAAAAGATGAAGATGATGAAGAAGAAGAAGAATAATAAGTAGAAGAAGAAGTAGAAGAAGAAGGAGAAGAAGAAGATTTAAAGAAGAAGAAGAAGAAGAAGTAGAAAATGAAGGAGAAGGCAAAGAAGAAGATGAAGAAGAAGAAGTAGAAGAAGAAGAAAAACAAGAAAAAGAAGGGGAAGAAGTAGAAGAAGAAGATGAAGAAGAAGAAGAAGAAGAAGAACATGAAGAAGAAGAAGTGGAAGAAGAAGAAGAAGAAGAATTGGAAGTGAAAGAAGA
>JAIUJO010000416.1:257500-282500 GCA_023846275.1 Vanilla planifolia | reverse complement strand
AGAGAAGAAGAAGTAGAAGAAGAAGAAGGAAGTGGAGAAGAAAAAGAAGAAGAAAAAGCAGAACAAGAAGAAGACAAAGGAGAAGAAGAAGAAGACGAAGAAGAAGCAGAAGAAAATGAGGAAAAAGAAGAAGACGAAGAAGAAGAAGAAGAAGTCGAAGAAGAAGAAGAGGAAGACGAAGAAGAATAATAATAAGAATTAGAAGTAGAAGAAGAAAACCAACAACAACAACAACAACTACAACAAGAACAACACGAAGAAGAAGAAAGAGAAGAAGAAGAAGAAGTAGACGAAGAAGAGCAGGAAGAAGAAGAAGAAAAGAAGAATGAGAAGAAGAAGAGGAAGGAGAAGAAGAGGATGAAGAAGAAGAAGAAGTAGATGATAAAGAAGAAGGGAAGAATAAGAAGAAGAACAAGAAGAAGAATAAGAAAACTAAAAATAAGAAGAAGAAGACAAAGATTAAGAAGGAGAAGACAAAGAAGAAGAATAATAATAACAACAATAATAATAATAATAATAATAATATATAATAATAATAAGAAGAAAAAGAAGAGGAATAAGAACGAGAAGAAGAAGTTGAAGATGAAGAAGAAAAAGAAGTAGGACAGAAAGGAGAAGAAGAAGAAGAAGAAGAAGAAGTGAAAGAAGAAGTAGAAGAAGAAGAAGCCAAAGAAGAAAAAGAGAAGCCGAAGATGAATTCGAAAAACAAGAAGATCAAGAAGAAGAAGTCGATGAAGAGGAAGAAGAAGACGAAGAAGAAGAAAGTAGATAAAAAGAAGTCAAAGAAGATGAAGAATAAGATGAAGTAGCAGAAGAAGTAGAAGAAAAAGAAGATGAAGAAAAAGAAGAAGAAGAGGAAGAAGAAGAAGAAAAAGAAGGAGAAGAAGAAAAAGAAGAAGAAAGTAAAGAAGAAGAAGAAGAAGACGACGACGAAAAAGAAGAAGTCGAACGAGAGGAAGATGAACAAGAGGAGGAAATAGAAGAAGAAGAAGAAGAAGTAGAAGAAAAAGATGAATGAGAAGTAGAAGAAGAAGATGATGATGATGAAGATGAAGAAGAACAAGAAGAAGAAGAAGAAGAAGTGCAAGCAGAAGAAATTGAAAAATAATAGTAATAATAATAATAATAATAATAAGAACATGAAGATAAAGAAAAAGAAGAAGAGGAATAGAAAGAAAGAAAAGATGAACAAGAAGAAGACAAAGAAGGAGATGAAGAAGAAGTGGGCGAAGAAGAAGGAGATATAGAGGAAGAAGAAGAAGAGGAAGGAGCAGAAGAAGATGATAAAGAAGAGAAAGAAGAACAAGAAGGAGACAAAGAAGAAGAAGAAGAAGAAGAAGAGGAAGAAGAAGATGATGAAGAAGAACAAGAAGCTGAAGAAGAAGTAGATGCAAAAAATGGAGGAGATGAAGATGATGAAGAAGAAGAAGAAGACAAAGAAGAACATGATGAAGAAGAGAAAGAACAAGAAGAAGAAGAAGAAGAAGACAAAGAAGAAGAAAAAGAAGAAGAAGCCAAAGAAGAACTAGAAGGTGAAAAGAAAGAAGAAGAAGAAGAAGAAAAAGAAGACAAAACCGAAGAATGTGAAGAAGAAAAATATGATGAAGAAGAAGGCATAGAAAAAGAAGAAGAAGAAGTCGAAGACGAAGAATAAGAAGACGAAGAAGAGTAAGAAGAGGAAGGGAAGAAAAAGGGAAAGAAGAAGAAGTCGAAGAAGAAGAAGAAGAAAAAGAAGTCGAAGATGAACAAGAATTAAAAGTAGAAGAAGAAATAGAACAAGAAAATAAAAAAGAAGAAGAAAAAAAAATGATGAAGAAAAAGTCAAAGAAGTAGACGTACAAGAAGAAGAAGATGATGATGATGAAGAAGACAAAGAAGAAGAAGAGGACGAAGAAGAAGAAGAAGAGGAAGAAGAAGAAGAAGAAGTGGAAGAAGAAGAAGAAGAAGAAGAAGAAGAGGCCAAAGAAGAAGAAAAAGAGGAAGAAGAAGAAGAAGAAGGAGAAGAAGAAGAAGAAGGAGAAGAAGAAGAAGAAGAAGAAGCGGAAGAGTAAGAAGAAGAAGAAGAAGAAGAAGAAGAAGAAGAAGAAGAGGAAGAAGAAGAAAAGGAAGAAGAAGCAGATGAAGAAGAGGAAGAGGAAGAAGAAGAAGAAGAAGACGAAGAGGAAGAAGAAGAAGAAGATGAAGAAGACGACGTACGAGAAGAAGACAAATAAGTGAAAGAAGAAGAAGACTAATAATAATAAGAAGAAGAAGAAAAGGAAGAAGAAGAAGAGGAAGATAAAGAAAAAGAAAAGGAAGAAGACAAAGAAGAAGAAGAAGATTAAGAAAAAGAAGAATAAGAAGAAAAAGAACAAGTTGACAAAGGAGTAGATGATGGTGAAGAAGAAGAATAAGAAGAAGAAGAAGATGAAGAAGAAGAAGAGTAGGAAGAAGGAGAAGAAATAGAAGAATAAGAATAAGATGATGAAGAAGAATATGAAAAATAATAAAGAGAAGAAAAAGAAAAAGAAGAAGAAGAAGAGGAGGAGGAAGGAGACAAAGTACAAAAAGAAGAAGAAGACGAAGAGGAAGAAGAAGAAGAAGAAGGACAAGTAGTTGAAGAAGAAGAAGAAGAAGTAGTAGTAGAACAAGAAAAGAAGTAGTAGAAGAAGAAGAAGAGGAAGAAGAAAAAGAAGAAGATGATGAAGGAGAAGAAGAAGAATAAGGACAGAAGAAGACGAAGAAGTACAAAAAGAGGAAGACGAAAACGAAGAAGAAGACGAAGAAGAAGAAGAAGAAGAAGAGGGTGAAAAAAGATAAAGAAAAAGAAAAAGTAGGCGAAAAAGAAGAAGAGCATGAAGAAGTAGTAGTAGAAGAAGAAGAAGAAAAACAAAACAAAGAAGAAGAAGAAGAAGAAGAAGAGGAAGAAGAAGAAGAAGAAGAAGAAAAATTGTAAGAAAAAGAAGAAGATGATGAAGAAAACAAAGATGAAATAGAAGAAAAAGAAGAGGATGAAGAAGAAGAAGAAGAAGACAAAGAAGTTGAAGAAGAAGAAGAGGAAGACAAGGAAGAAGAAGAAGAAGAAGAAGAAGAAGAAGAAAAGGAAGAAGAAGACGAAGAAGACGAAAATAAAGACAAAGAAGAAGAAAACGATGACAACGATGACGCTGATGAAGAAGAAAAAGAAGAAGGAGGAGACGAACAAGAAAAAGAAGAAAAAGAAGAATTAGATGAATTCGAAGAAGAAAAAGAAGAAGGAGAAGAAGAAGAAGAAGAAGAAGAAGAGGAAGAAGAAGAAGAAGAGTAATAATAAGAAGAAGAAGATGACGAAGAAAACGAAGAAAATAAGAAGTAGAAGAAGGAGAAGAAAAAGAAGAAGAAAAGATGAAGAAGTAGAAGAAGACAATGAAGAAGAAGAATATGAAGAAGAAGAATATGAAGAAGAAGAAGAAGAAGACTTCAACGAAGAAGAAGAAGAAGATTAAGATAAAGAAGTAGAAGAAGAAGAAGAGGAAGAAGAAGAGGGAGAAAAGATGAAGAAGAAAATGAGAAGAAGAAGAAGAAGAACAAGTTGTTGATGAAGAAGAAGAAGAAGAAGAAGAAGAAAAGAAGCAGATGATGAAGAAGAAGAAGAAGAGGAAGAAGAAGAAGAAGAAGAAGAAGAAGAAGAAAAATAACATGAGAAGAAGATGAAGAAGTAGAAGAAGAAGATGAAGAAGAAGAAGAAGACGAAGAAGAGGGAAAAAACAAAGAAGAATAAGAAGTTGATAAAGATGAAGAAAAAGAAGAAGTAAGCGAAAACGAAGAAGATGATGATAAACAAGAAGAAGAAGACGAAGATAAACAAGAAGAAGAAGAAAAAGAAAACGAAGAAAAAGAAGAAGAAGAAGATGAGCAAGAAGAAGAAGAAAGCAAAGAAAAAGAAGAAGAAGAAAATCTGGTTAAAGAAGAAGAAGAAGGAGATGATGATCACGATGAAGAAGAAGAAGAACAAGACGAAGGAGAAGAAGAAAAAGAAGAAGATGAAGAAGAAGAAGAGGAAGAGGAAAAAGAAGAAGAAAAATTATAAGAAGAAGAAGGAGTACAAGAAGAAGAAGAGGAAGAAGAAAAAGAAAAAGAAGAAGGCGAAGAAGATGAAGTAGAAGAAGAGGAAGAAAAAGAAGAAGAAGAACAAGAGGAAGAGGTGGACGATGAAGAAGATGATGACAAAGAATAGGAAGAAGAAGAAGACGAAGAAGAACAAAATGAAGAAGACGATAATGATGATGAAGAAAAAGAAGAAGAAGAAGGAGAAGAAGAAGAAGAAGAAGAAGAAGAAGGAGAAGAAGAAGAAGAAGAAGAAGAAGAAGAATTAGACGATGTCGAAGAAGGAGTAGGAGGAGGAGAAGTAGATGAAGAAGATGACAAAGAAAACGAAGAATAAGAAGAAGAAGAAGAAGGAGAAGTAGGAAATGAAGAAGAAGAAATGAAGAAGAAGAAGAAGAAGGAGAAGAAGAAGAAGAAGAAGAAGAAAAAGAAGAAGACTATGATGAAGAAGAAGAAGAAGAAAAAGGTGAAGATGAAGAAGAAGATTAAGATAAAGAAGAAGAAGAAGAAGAGAAAGAAGAAAAGGAAGAAGAAAACATGAAGAAGAAGAAGAAGAAGGAGAAGTCGAGGAAGAAGAAGAAGAAGAAGAACAAGACAAAGAAGAAGAAGGAGAAGATGAAGGAGAAGATGAAGAAGAAGAAGATGATGATGATGATGACAACGAGAAGAAGAAGAAGAAGAAGAAGATGATGTTGAAGAAGATAAAGAAGAAGAAGACGAAAAAGAAGAAGGAGAAGAAGCAGAAGAAAAACAAGAAGAAGCACAAGAAGAAGAAGAGGAAGAAAAGCAAGAATAAGAAGAAGATAAAGAAGAAAAAGAATAGTAAGAAGAAGGAGAAGAAGAAGAAGAAGAAGAAGAAGAAGAATAAACGAAGAAGAAAAACAAGAAAAAGAAGAAAAATTAAAAGAATAAAAATAAGATGATGCAAAAGAAGAACAAAAAGAAGAAGAAGGAGAAGAAGAAGGACAACAAGAAAGCAAAGAAGAAGAAGAAGAAGAAGAAGAAGAAGAAGAGGAAGGAAAAGAAGAAGAAGAAGAAGAAGAAGAAGAAGAAAAAAACGAAGACGAAGAATAAGAAAATGAAGAAGCAGAAGAGGGAGAAGAAGAAGTAGGTGAAGAAGACAAAGAAGAAGAAGAAGAAGAATAAGAAGAAGAAAAAAAAGAGGAAGAAGTAGATGAAGAAAAAGACAAAGAAGAAGAAAGAGAAGAAGAACAAGATAATGAGGACAAAGAAGAAGATCAAGAAGAAGAAAAAGAGGAAGAGGAAGATGAAGATGAAGGAATAAAGAAAAAAGAAGAAGGAGAGGAGGAGGAGGAAGAAGAAGAGGAAGAAGAAGAAGAAGAAGAACACGAAGACGAAGAAGAATATAAAGAAAAAGAAGTAGAAGAATAAAAGAAGAAGAAGAAGAAGTAGAAGAAAATGAAAAGAAGAAGAAAAACAAGAAGAAGGAGAAGAAGGAGAAGAAGAAGAAGAAGATGAATAAGGAGGAGAAGAAGAAGAAGATGAGGAAGATGAAGAAGAAGAAGAAAAAGTGGAAGAAGAAGAAGAAAAAGAAGAAGTCGAGGAAGAAGAAGAAGAAGAAGAAGAAGAAGAAGAAGATGACGACGCAAAAGAAGATGAATAAGAAGTAAAAGGAGAAGAAGAAGAACAAGAACAAGAGCAAGAAGAAGAAGGAAAAATGAAGAAGAAGAAGAAGTGGAAGTAGAAGAAGAAGAAGAAGAAGAAGAAGGAATAGAAGGAGGAGGAGGAGGAGAAGAAGAAGAAGAAGAAGAAGAAGGAGAAGAAGAAGAAGAAGAAGAAGAAGAAGAAGTTGACGTAAAAGAAGAAAAAGAAGAAGAAGGAGAAGTAGAAGATGAAGAAGATGGCAAAGAGAGAAGATAAACAAGAAGAAGAAGAAGACGATGATTATCATGAAGAAGAAGAGGAAGAAAAAGAAGAAGAAGAAGATGAAGATGACGAACAAGAAGTCGAAGAAGAAGAAGAAGAAGAGGAAGAAGAAAGCAATGAAGAAGATGAAGACAACAAGAGGAAGAAGAAGAAGAAGAAGATTAAGAAGAAGAAGAAGACGAAAAAGATGATGACAATAATGAAGAAGAAGAAGAAGAGGATGGAGAAGAAGAAGATGAAGAAAAAGGCCAAGATAAAGGATAAGAAGAATAACCAGAGGAAGAAGACAAAGAAGAAGAGGTAGAAGAAGAAGAAGAAATGGAAGATAAAGAAGAGGATGGAATAAATAGAGAAGAGAAATGAGTAGAAGCAAAAGAAGAAGAAGAAGAATAAGAAGAAAAAAGAAGAAGAAGAAGAAGAATAAAAAGAAGAAGAAGAAGAAGAAGAAGAAGAAAAGAAGAAGAAGAAGAAGAAGAAGACGAAGATGAAGAAGAAGAAGAAGAAGAAGGAGAAGAAGTAGAAGAAGAAGAAGAACGAGAAGAAGAATAGGAAGACGAAGAAGAAGATGTAGAAGTTGGAAAGGAAGACGAAGAGCAATAAAAAGTAGAGGTAGACGAACAAAAACAACAATAAGAAGATGAAGAAGAAGAAGAAGATGAAGAAGAAGGAGAAGAAAAAGAAGAAGAAGAAGAATAATAATAAGAAGTTGAGGGAGAAGAATAAGAAGAAGTAGAAGATTTAAGTGGAAGGATAAGAAGAAAAAGAACAAGAAGAATAAGAAAAACAAAAAAGAGAAGAGGAAGAAAAGGAAGAAGAAGATTTTGAAGAAGAAGAAGAAGAAGAAGAAGAGGCAGTGCAAGAAGATAAAGAAGAAGAAGAAACGAAAGAAGAAGGAGAAGAAGGAGAAGAAGGAGAAGAAGAAGAAGAAGAAGAGAAGAAGAAGAAGAAGAAGAAGTAGAAGAAGAAGAGGAACAAGAAGATGAGAAATAAGATGAAGATGAAGAAGTGGTAGAAGAAGAAGAAGAAGAAGAAGAAGAAGGTGACGAAGAAGGCCACAACAAACAAGAAGACGAAGAAGAAGAAAAGAAAGATAAAGAAGAAGATGAACATGAAAAAGAAAAAGAAGAATTAGGAGAAAAATAAGTAGAAGAAGAAGTAAAAGAAGAAGAATAATAAGAAGAAGAAGAAGCAAAAGTGGAAAAGAAGAAGAAGAAAAGATAAAGAAGAAGTAGTGGAAGAAGAAGAGGAAGAAAAGGAAGAAGAAGTAGAAGAAAATGACAATGATAAAGAAGAAGAAGAAAAAGATGAAGATGAAGAAGAAGGTGAAGATAAAGAAGAAGAAGAAGAAGAAGAAGAAGAAGAAGAGGAAGAACAAGAAGATTAAGAAGAAGGAGAAAGGGAAGAAGAAGAACAAGAAGAAGAATAATAACAAGAAGAAAAAGAAGAAAAGAAGAAGAACAAGAAGAAGAATAAGAAGAAGCAGCAAAAGAAGTAGAAGAAGATTATGAAGAAGAATAGAAAAAAGATGAAGAAGAAGACAAAAGAAGAAGAACTAGAAGGCAAAACTGAAGGAGAGGAAGATGAACAAGAACAAGAAGAAGTAGAAGAATAAGAAGAATAAAAAGAAGAAGAAGAAGAAGAAGAAGAAGAAGAAGAAGTGGAAGAAGAAAAAGAAGATGATGATGATGATAATGACAATGATGAAGAAGAAGAAGAACATGAAGAAAATGAAGTAGAAGAAGAAGAAGATGATGATGACGATAAAGAAGTAGAAGAAGATGATGATAAGAAACAAGAAGATGAACAAGAGGAAGACAAAGAAGAGGAAGAAGAAGAAGACGACGAAAAAGAAGGAGTAGAAGATGAAGAAGGACAAAGAGAAGAAGAAGATGAAAAAGAAGAGGTAGAAGAAGAAGAAGTTGAAGAGGAAGAAGAAGAAGAAGAAAAAGAAGATGAAGAGGAGGAGGAGAAAGATGAAGAAGAAGAAGAAGAAGAAGAAAAAGAAGAAAAAGCAGAAGAAGGAAAAAAAAAAGGCGAAGAAGAAGAAGAAGATGAAGAAGAAGGAAAGGAAGAAGAAGAGAAGAAGAACAAGAAGAAGAAGAAGAAGTAAATGAGGAAGAAGATGAAGAAGAGGAAGAAGGAGGAGGAGAAGAAGAAGAAGAAGCCGAAAAAGAAGTCGTCAAAGAAGAAGAAGAAGAAGAAGAAGAAGAAGTAGAAGAAGAAGAAGAATGCAAAGCAAAGAAGAAAAACAACAAGAAGAAAAACAAGAACAAGAAGAAGAAGAGAAAGAAGATGAAGAGAAAGAAGAAGAATATGAAGAAGAACAAGAAAAAGATGGAATAAAAAGAGAAGAAGAATAAGAAGATGGAGAAGAGGTAGAAGAAGAAGGATAAGAAGAAGAATAAGAACAAAAAGAAGAAGAAGAATAATAAAAGAAGTAGTAGAAGAAGAAAAAGAAGAAGAAAAAGTAAAAAAGAACAAGGAGTAGAAGAAGAAGATGGAGAAGTAGTAGTAGAAGAAGAAGAAGAAGACAAAGAAGATGTGCAAGATGAAGATGAAGAAGATGAAGCGGAAGATGAAGAAGATGAAGAAGAAGAAGAAGAAAAAAAAGAAGTAGAAGTAGTCGAAGAAGAAGAAGAAGAACAAGAAGAAAAAGAAGAAGATGACGAAGAATGTTGAAAAGAAGTAGAAGAAGAAGAACAAGAAGAAGAAGTAGAAGAAGAAAAAGAAGTGAAAGAAGATAAAGAAGAAGAAGAAGAAGTGGAATTGGAAGAAGAAGAAGAAGAAAAAGAAGATGTGGAAGAAGAAGAAGAAGAAGAAGAAGAAGAAGAGAAAGAAGAACAAGAAAAAAATAGAAAAAGATGGCGAAGAAGAAAAAGAAGAAGAAAACGAAGAAAAAGATGATTAAGAAAAAGATGAACAAGAAATTGCAGAGGTAGAAAGGGAGGGAACTTAGAAGGAGATGAAGATGATGAAGAAGAAGAAGAAGAAGACGAAAATGAAGTAGAAGAAGAACAAGAAAAAAAGACAAGAAGAAGAAGAAGAAGCAGAAGAAGAAGAAGAAGAAGAAGAAGAAAAAGAAGAATCAATAAAAGGAGGAAAAGAAGGTGAAGAAGTGGATAAAGAAGAAGAAGAATATGCAGAAAAAAAGAAGTGGAAGAAGAAGAAGAAGAAGAAGAAGACGAAGATGAAGAAGATGAAGAAGAGGAAAAAGATGAATACGAAGAAAAAGAAGAAGAAGCCAAAAAGAAGAAAAGGAAGTAGAAGAAGAAGAAGAAGAACAACAACAACAAGACAAAGATGCAGACAGAGAAGAACAAAAAGAAGAAAAAGAAGAACAAGAAGTAGACGAAGAAGAAGATGAAGCCGAAGAAGAAGAAGAAGAAGAAGAAGTAGAAGAAGATGAAGAAAAAGAAGTAGAGATGAAGAAGAAGAGGAAGAAAAAGAAGTAGTGGTAGTAGAAGAAGAATATGAAGTAAAAGAAGAAGATGATGATGATGATGATTAAGAGAAGAAGAAGAAGAAGATGAAGAAGAAGAAGAAGAAGAAGAAGAAGTGGAAGAAGAAGAGGAAGAAGAAGAAGAATAACAAGTAGAAGAAGAAGTGGAAGTAGAAGAAAAAGAAGAAAAAGAAGAAAAAGATCAAAGCGAAGATGAGGAAGAAGAAGAAGAAGAAGAAGATGATGATGTCAAAGATGAACTAGAAAGAGGAGGTGGAGAACAAGAAGAAGAAGAAGAAGAAGAAGAATAAGAGAAATACAAAGAAGAAGAAGATGAAGAAGAAGAACAAGAAGAAAAATAAGAAGAAGAAGGAGAAGAAGAAAGAGGGGAAGAAGAACAGATGAAGAAGTAGAAGAAGAACAAGAAGTAGAATAAGAATAAGAATAAGAAGAAGAAGAAGAAGAAGAAGAGGAAAGAGAAGAAGAAAGAGAAGAAGAAGAAGAAGAAGAAAAGAAGAAGAAGAAATAGTAGAAGAAGATGAAGAAGAAGAAGAAGAAGAAGTAGTGTAAGAATTTAAAGAAGAAGAATAAAAAGACAAAGAGAAAGAAGACAAAGAAGAAGAAGAAGAAGAAGAGGAATGTGTAGAAGAAGAAGCTGAAGCTGAAGAAGAAGAAGTAGAGGAACAAGAAGAAGATGAAGATGAAGAAGAAGAAGAAGGTGATGATGAGTATGATGATGGAGAAGAAGAAGAAGAAGAAGAAATAGAAGAGGAAGAAGAAGATCAAGAAGAAGAAGAAGAAGATGATGATAAAGGAGAAGAGGAAGAAGAAGAAGAGGAACAAGAAGAAGAATAGGAGGAGGAACAAGTCCAAGTAGAAGAAAAGTTTGAAAAAGAACAATAAGTAGGAGAAGAAGAAGAAAAAAAATAAGAAGAGTAAAAATGAGAAGTAGGAGAAGAAGAAGAAGAAGAAGTCAAAGAAGAAGAAGAAGAAGAAGAAGAAGAAGAAGAAAAAGTAGTAGTAGAAGAAGAAGAAATAGTAGAAGAAGAAGAGAAGAACAAGAAGAAGAAGAAAACAAAGGAGAAGGCAAAGAAGAAGAAGAAGAAGAAGAAGGAGAAGAAGAAGAACAAGAAGTAGAAGAAGAAAAAGAAGTAGGAGAGAAAGGGGAAGAAGAATAAGAAGAAGTGAAAGAAAAAGAAGAAGAAGCAGAAGAAGAAAAGGCAGAAGTAGAAAATGAAGAAGAAAAAGAGGAACAAACTGAAGAAGATGAAGAAGAAGAAGAAGACGAAGAAGAAGAAGAAGAAAACAAAGAAGAAGAAGATGCATAAGAAGTAGCTTAAGAACAAAAAGGAGAAGATGAAGAAGAAGAAGAAGTAGTAGAAGAAGAAGATGTAGAAGAAGAAGAAGGTGAAGAAAAAGAAGACGGAGAAGAAGAAAAAGAAGAAGGAGAAAAAGAAGAAGAAATCGAAGAAAAAGAAAAAGAAGAAGAAGAAAATAAAGAAGAAAAATAAGACGATGATAAAAAAAAGAAGAAAAACAAGAAGAAGACGACAAAGAGGAAGAAGAAGAACACAAAGATGAAGTACTAGAAGAAGAAATAAAATAATAAAGTTATAATAATAATAATAATAATAAAATTAAGATGAAGATTAAGAAAAGGAAGAATAAGGAGGAAGACAAGATGAAGAAGCAGAAGAGAAGAAGAAGACGAAGAAGAATAAGACGAATGAGAAGAAGATGATGAAGAAGAAGTTAAAGAAGACAATGAAGAAGAAGAAGAACAAGAAGAAGAACAAGACAAAGAAGAAGGAGAAGGAGAAGAAGAAGAAGAAGATGATGATGATGACAACGATGATGAAGAAGAAGAAGAAGAAGAAGAAGATGAAGAAGATGAAGAAGAAGAAGACGAAAAAGAAGAAGTCGAAGAAGAAGAAGGAGAAGAAGCAGAAGAAGAATAAGAAGAAGCACAAGAAGAAGAAGAATAAGAAGAAGATAAAAAAGAAAAAGAATAGTAAGAAGAAGGTGAAGAAGAGAAGAAGAAGAAGAATAAATGAAGAAGAAAAAGAAGAAATATTAAAAGAATAAAAATAAGAGATGCAAAAGAAGAACAAAAAGAAGGAGGAGAAGAAGAAGGACAACAAGAAAGCGAAGAAGAAGAAGAAGAAGAAGAAGAGGAAGGAAAAGAAGAAGAAGAAGAAGAAGAAGAAGAAGAAGAAGAAGAAAAAAACGAAGACGAAGAATAAGAAAATGAAAAAGAAGAAGAGGGAGAAGAAGAAGATGATGAAGAAGACAAAGAAGAAGTAGAAGAAGAAGAATAAAAAGAAGAAAAAAAATAGGAAGAAGTAGAAGAAGAAAAAGACAAGGAAGAAGAAAGAGAAGAAGAACAAGATAATGAGGACAAGGAAGAAGATAAAGAAGAAGAAAAAGAGGAAGAGGAAGATGAAGAAAAAGGAATATAGGGAAAAGAAGAAGGAAAGGAGGAGGAGGAAGAAGACGAAGATGAAGAAGAAGAAGAACATGAAGACGAAGAAGAAGACGAAGAAAAAGAAGCAGAAGAATAAAAGGAAGAAGAAGAAGTAGAAGAAAAAGAAAAGAAGAAGAAAAACAACAAGAAGGAGAAGGAGAAGAAGAAGAAGAAGAATAAGGAGAAGAAGAAGAAGAAGAAGAAGAGGAAGACGAAGAAGAAGAATGAAAAGTGGAAGAAGAAGAAGAAAAAGAAGAAGTCGAGGAAGAAGAAGAAGTCGAGGAAGAAGAAGAAGTCGAGGAAGAAGAAGAAGTCGAGGAAGAAGAAGAAGAAGAAGAAAGAGATGACAACGCAGAAGAAGAAGAATAAGAAGTAAAACGAGAAGAAGAAGAAGAAGAAGAAGAAGGAAAAATGAAGAAGAAGAAGAAGAAGAAGTAGAACAAGAAGAAGAAGAATAAGAAGAAGAAGAAGAAGATGGACTAGAAGGAGGAGGAGGAGGAGGAGGAGGAGAAGAAGAAGAAGAAGTAAAAGAAGAAAAAGAAGAAGAAGGAGAAGTAGAAGATGAAGAAGAAGGCAAAGGGAGAAGATAAAGAACAACAACAACAACAAGAAGAAGAAGACAATGATTATCATGAAGAAGAAGAGGAAGAAAAAGAAGAAGATGAAGAGGAAGAAGAAGAAGTAAAAGAAGAAGAAGAAGAAGATGATGAAATAAAAGAAAAAGAAGAAGAAGAAGAGGACGAAGAAAAGGAAGAGGAGGAAGAAGAAGAAGAAGAAGAAGTAGAAGAAGAAGATTAAGAAGAAGAAGAAGAAGAAGAAGAAGAAGAGGAAGAAGAATAGAAGAAGAAGAAGAAGAAGATGATGATGAAGAAGAAAATGTAGAAGAATAAGAAGAAGAAGAAGAAAAAGAAGAAGAAGATGAAGAAGAAAGTAATGAAGAAGATGAAGACAAACAAGAGGAAGAAGAAGAAGAAGATGGTGAAGAAGAAGAAGAAGACGAGAAAGATGATGACGATAATGAAGAAGAAGAAGAAGAGGATGAAGAAGAAGAAGATGAAGAAAAAGGCCAAGATAAAGGAGAAGAAGAATAACAAGAGGAAGAAGACAAAGAAGAAGAAGTAGAAGAAGAAGAAGAAATGGAAGAGAAAGAAGAAGATGGAATAAATAGAGAAGAGAAATGAGTAGAAGCAGAAGAAGAAGAAGAAGAATAAGAAGAAAAAGAGGAAGAAGAAAAAGAATAAAAAGAAGAAGAAGAAGAAGAAGAAGAAAAGAAGAAGAAGAAGAAGAAGAAGAAGAAGAAGAAGAAGGTGAAGAAGAAGAAGAAGAAGAGGAGGAATATGAAGACGAAGAAGGAGAAGTAGAAGTTGGAAAGGAACACGAAGAGCAATAAAAAGTAGAGGTAGACGAACAAGAGCAACAATAAGAAGATGATGAAGAAGAAGAAGACGAAGAAGAAAGAGAAAAAAAAGGCGAAGAAAAGAGTAATAATAAGAAGAAGTGGAAGAGGAATAAGAACAAGAAGTAGAAAATTTAGGAGAAGGAGAAGAAGAAAAAGAAGAAGAATAAGAAAAACAATAAAGAGAAGAGGAAGAAGAAGAAGAAGAAGAAGAGCAAGTGCAAGAAGATAAAGAAGAAGAAGAAACAAAAGAAGAAGGACAAGAAGAAGAAGAAGAAGAAGAAGAAGAGAAGAAGAAGAAGAAGAAGAAGAAGATGAAGAAGAGGAACAAGAAAATGAGAAATAAGATGAAGACGAAGAAGAGGTAGAAGAAGAAGAAGAAAGAGAAGAATGCGACGAAGAAGGCCACGAAAAAGAACAAAAAGAGGATGAAGAAGAAAAGGAAGATAAAGAAGAAGATGAACACGAGAAAGATGAAGAAGAAGAAGAAGAAAAAAAAAGTAGATGAAGTCGAAGAAAAAGAAGAATAAGGAGAAAAATAAGTAGAAGAAGAAGTAGAAGAAGAGGAAGAAGAGGAAGATGAAAAAGGAGAAGAATAATAATAAGAAGAAGAAGAAGCAAAAGAAGAAAAAGAAGAAGAAGAAAAGATGGAGAAGTAGTGGAAGAAGAAGAGGAAGAAGAAGAAGGAGAAGTAAATGACTATGATCAAGAAGAAGAAGAAAATGATGAAGATGAAGAAGAAGGTGAAGATAAAGAAGAAGAAGAAGAAGAAGAAGAAGAAGATGAAGAAGAAGAAGAAAGAGAAGAAGAAGAAGAAGAATAAGAAGAACAAGAAGAAGAAGAAGAAGAAAAAGAAGAAAAGAAGAAGAAGAATAAGAAGAAGAAGAACAAGAAGCAGAAGAAGAAGTAGAGGAAGATTATGAAGAAGAAGAGAAAAAAGACGAAGAAGAAGAAGATAGAAGAAGAAGAAGAACTAGAAGGCGAAGCTGAAGAAGAGGAAGATGAAAAAGAAGAAGAAGAAATAGAAGAATAAGAAGAATAAAAAGAAGAAGAAGAAGAAGAAGAAGAAGTGGAAGAAGTTAAAGAAGATGATGATGATGATAATGACAATGATGATGAAGAAGAAGAAGAAGAAGATGAAGTAGAAGAAGAAGATGAAAATGATGATGAAGAAGAAGAAGAAGGTGATGATAAGAAAGAAGAAGATGAACAAGAAGAATACGAAGAAGAGGAAGAAGAATAAGACGATAAAAAAGAAGAAGAAGAAGTAGGAGATGAAGAAGGAGAAAGAGAAGAAGAAGAAGAAGAAGAAGAGGAAGAAGAAGAAGAAGTTGAAGAGGAAGAAGAAGAAGAAGTGGAAGAGAAGGAGGAAGAAGAAGAAAAAGAAGACAAAGCAGAAGAAGGCAAAAAAAGGCGAAGAAGAAGAAGTAGAAGAAGAAAAGGAAGAAGTGTAGAAGAATAAGAAGAAGAAGAAGAAGAAGAAGAAGAAGATGAAGAAGTGGAAAAAGGAGGAGGAGAAGAAGAAGAAGAAGAAGAAGAAGCCGAAAAAGATGACGTTGCCGAAGAAGAACAAGAAGAAGAAGAAGAAGAAGAAGAAGAAGAAGTGGAAGAAGAAGAAGAACAAGGCGAAGCAAAGAAGAAGAGCAAGAAGAAGAAGAACAACAACATGAAGAAGGAGAGAAAGAAGAAGCTGAAGAAGAACAAGAAGAAGATGGAATAAAAAGAGAAGAAGAATGAGAAGATGACGAAGAGGTAGAAGAAGAAGAATAAGACGAAGAATAAGAATAAAAAGAAGAAGAAGAATAATAAAAGAAGTAGTAGAAGAAGAAAAAGAAGAAGAAGAAAAAGTAGAAAAAAATAAGGAGTAGAAGAAGAAGATCGAGAAGTAGAAGAAGAAGAAGAAGAAGAAGAAGTAGTAGAAGAAGAAGAAGACAAAGAAGATGTAGAAGACGAAGTTGAAAAACATGAAGAGGAAGATGAATAAGATGATGAAGAAGAAGAAGAAGAAAAAGAAGAAGTAGAAGTAGTCGAAGAAGAAGAAGAACAAGAAGAAAAAGAAGAAGATAACGAAGAATAATGAAAAGAAGTAGAAGAAGAAGAAAAAGAAGAAAGATGATGAAGAAGAAGAAGTAGAAGAAGAAAAAGAAGTGAAAGAAGATGAAGAAGAAGAAGAAGAAGAAGAAGAAGAAGAAGTGGAATTGGAAGAAGAAGAAGAAGAAAAAGAAGATGTGGAAGAAGAAGAAAAAGAAGAAAGGCAAGAAGAAGAAGAAGAAGAAGAAGAGAAAAAAGAACAAGAAAAAAACAGAAAAAGATGGCGAAGAAGAAAAAGGAGAAGAAAACGAAGAAAAAGATGATTAAGAAAAAGATGAACAAGAAAATGTAGAGGTAGAAGAGGGAGAGAACTTAGAAGGAGAAGAAGATGAAAAAAAGACAAGAAGAAGTAGAAGAAGTAGAAGAAGAAGAAGGAGATGAAGAAGAAGAAAAACAAGAATCAATAAAAGGAGAAGAAGAAGGTGAAGAGGTGGATAAAGAAGAAGAACAATATACAGAAAAAAAGAAGTGGAAGAAGAAGAAGAAGAAGACGAAGATGAAGAAGAAGAAGATGAGGAAAAATAAGAATACAAAGAAAAAGAAGAAGAAGCCAAAAAGAAGAAAAGTAAGAAGAAGAAGAAGAAGAAGAAGAAGAAGAAGAAGTAGAAGAAGAAAAAGAAGAAGAAGAAGAAGGACAACAACAAGACAAAGAAGCTGATAGAGAAGAAGAAAAAGAAGAAGAAAAAGAACAAGAAGTAGAAGAAGAAGAACATGAAGCCGAAGAAGAAGAAGAAGAAGAAGAAGAAGAAGAAAAAGAAGTAGAAGATGAAGAAGAAGAGAAAGAAAAAGAAGTAGAACAAGAACATGAAGAAGAAGAAGAAGTAAAAGAAGAAGAAGAAGATGATGATGATGAAGAAGAAAAAGCAGTAGTAAAAAACAAAGGAGAAGAAGAAGAAGATGAACAAGAAGAAGAAGAAGACGAACAAGAAGAAGAAGTTAAAGAAGAAGAAGAAGAATAACAAGTAGAAGAAAAAGAAGTGGAAGTAGAAGAAAAAGAAGAAAAAGATCAAAACGAAAATGAGGAAGAAGAAGAAGAAGAAGAAGAAGAAGAAGAGGAGGAGGAGGAGGAAGAAGAAGAAGAAGAAGAAGAAAAAGTAGAAGAAGAGGAAGAAGTAGAGAAGAAGAAGAAGGACACAAAGAAGAAGAAGAAGAAGTTGAAGAAGAAGAATAAGAATAATAATTAGAAGAAGAGGAAGATGAAGATGACGAAGAAGATGAAGACGAAGAACAGGAAGAAGAAAAAGTACATGAAGATGAAGTAGAAGAAGATGAAGAAGATAATGACAAGGAAGAAGAAGATGAAGAAGATGAAAGATGAACACGAAGAAGAAGAAGAAGAAGAAGAAGAAGATGAAGTCAAAGATGAAGAAGAAAAAGGAGGTGGAGGAGTAGAAGAAGAAGAAGAAGAAGAAGAAAAATATAAAGAAGGAGAAGAAGAACGAGGGGAGGAAGAACAGATGAAGAAGTAAAAGAAGAATAAGAATAAGAATAAGAAGAAGAAGAAGAAGACTATGATGAATAAGGAGATTAAGATAAAGAAGAAGAAGAAGAAGAGGAAAGAGAAAAAGAAAGAGAAGAAGAAGAAGAAGAAGAAGAAAAGAAGAAGAAGAAGTAGTAGAAGAAGATGAAGAAGAAGAAGAAGAAGTAGCATAAGAATTTGAAGAAGAAGAAGGATAAAAAGACGAAAAACAAAATGACAAAGAAGAAGAAGAAGAAGAGGAATGTGTAGAAGAAGAAGATGAAGACGAAGAAGAAGAAGAAGTAGAGGAACAAGAAGAAGAAGAAGAAGAAGAAGAAGAAGGTGATGATGATGATGATGATGGAGAAGAAGAAGAAGAAGTAGAAGAGGAAGAAGAAGATGAAGAAGACGAAGAAGATGATGATGATGGAGGAGAAGAAGAAGAAGAAGAAGAAGAAGAATTGGAAGAAGAAGAAGAATAGGAGGAGGAACAAGTCCAAGTAGAAGAAAAGTTTGAAAAAGAACAATAAGCAGGAGAAAAAGAAAAAGAAAAATAAGAAGAGTAAAAATGAGAAGCGGGTGGAGAAGAAGAAGAAGAAGAAGTCAAAGAAGAAGAAGAAGAAGAAGAAGTCAAAGAAGATGAAGAAGAAGTAGAGGTAGAAGTAGAAGAAGAAGAAGAAGAAGAAGAAGAAGAAATAGTAGTAGTAGAAGAAGAAGAAGAAAATAAAGGAGAAGGCAAAGAACAAGAAGAAGAAGAAGAAGAAGTAGAAGAAGAAAAAGGAGTAGGAGAGAAAGGGGAAGAAGAATAAGAAGAAGTGAAATAAGAAGAAGAAGAAGAAGAAGAAGTGAAATAAGAAGAAGAAGAAGAAGCAGAAGAAGAAAAAGAGGAAGTAGAAGATGAAGAAGAAAAATAGGAACGAACTGAAGAAGATGATGAAGAAGAAGAAGACGAAGAAGAAGAAGAAGAAAACAAAGAAGATTAAGATGCATAATAAGTAGCCGAAGAACAGAAAGAAGAAGATGAAGAAGAAGAATAAGTAGAAGAAGAAGATGCAGAAGAAGAAGGTGAAGAAGAAGACAAAGGAGAAGAAGAAAAGAAGAAGAAGAAGAAAAAGAAGAAGAAATCGAACAAAAAGAGGAAGAAGAAGAGGAAAATAAAGAAGAAAAGTAAGATGATGATAAAAAAAGAACACAAACAAGAAGAAGACAACGAAGAGGAAGAAGAAGAAGACAAAGTTGAAGATCAAGAAAAAGAAATAGAATAATAATAGCAATAATAATAATAATAACTATAATAATAATAATAAAATTAAGATGAAGATTAGGAAAAGGAAGAATAAGGAGGAAGAGAAGATGAAGAAGCAGAAGAGAAGAAGAAGACGAAGGAGAAGAAGACGAAGAAGAACAGGACGAAGAAGAAGAAGATGATTTAGAAGTTAAAGAAGACAACGATGAAGAAGAAGGAGAAGGCAAAGAAGAAGGAGAAGAAGAAGAAGAAGAGGATGAAGAAGAAGAGGATGAAGAAGAAGAGGAAGAAGAAGAAGAAGACAAAGAAGAAGAAGAAGAAGAAGAAGTATATGCAAAAAAGGAGGAGATGATGAAGAAGAAGTACTAGAAGACAAAGAAAGAGAAGGCAAAGAAGAGAAAGATGAAGAAGGGGAAGAAGAAAAAGTTAAAGAAGAAGAAGAAGAAGAAGAAGTAGAAGAAGAAGCAGAAGAAGAAAAAGAAGAAGAAGAAGACAAAGAAAGAGAAGAAGAAGAATAAGAGGATAAATAAGAAGAAGAAGAGGAAGAAGAAGAAGAAGAAGAATACGATGAAGAAGAAGAAGAAGAAGAAGTAGAAAAAGAAGATGGCGAAGAAGGAAAAGAAAAGGAAGAAGAAGAACAGGAAAACCAACAACAAGACGAAGGAGCAGATGAAGAAGAAGAAGAAAAAGAATAAGAAGATGAAGAAGAAGAAGGAGAAGAAGAAGAAGAAGAAGAAGTAAAAGAGGAAGAAGAAGAAGAAGAAAAAGAGGAATAAACTATAGAAGTCGAAGAAGAAGTAGAGAAGGAGAGCAAGAAGAAGATTAAGAAGAAGAAGAGGAGGAAGAAGAAGAAGAAGAAGTATATGAAGAAGAAAATAAAGAAGGCGAAGAAGAACAAGAAGAAAGTGAAGAAGAAGAAGAAGAAGAACAAGAAGAGGATGAAGAAGAACAAGGAGAAGAAGAAGAAGAAGAAGATAAAGGAAACGAAAAAGAAGAAAAAGAGGACGAAGAAGACAAGAAGAACAACAACAAGACGAAGGAGCAGATGATGAAGAACAAGAAGAAGAATAAGAAGAAGAAGAAGAAGAAGAAGAAGAAAAAGAGGAAGAAGAAGAGGAAGAAAAATAGGAATAAACTACAGAAGTCGAAGATGAAGTAGAGAAGGAGAATAAGAAGAAGATTAAGAAGAAGAAGAGGAAGAGGAAGAAGAAGAAAATATGAAGAAGAAGAAGAAAAAGAAGAAGAAAATGAAGAAGGCGAAGAAGAACAAGAAGAAAACGAAGAAAAAGAAGAAGAAGAACAAGAAGAAGAGGAAGAAGAAGAAGAAGAAGAAGAAGAAGAAGATGAAGAAGAAGAAGAAGAAGAAGATGAAGAAGAAGAAGAAGAGGAGGAGGAAGAAGAAAAACAAGAATTCAAAGAAGAAGAAGATGAAGACGAAGAAGAAGAAGAAGTAAGAAAAGAATAAGAAGATGAAGAAGAAGTGAAAGAATAAAAAGAAGAAGAAGAAGAAGAAAAAGACAACATAGAAGAAGAAGACAAAAAAAAGAAGAAAAAGTAGAAGGTGATGAAGAAGAAGATGAAGAGGATAAAGAAGAGAAAAAGGAGGAGGTGAAGAAGAAGAAGAAGAAGACGAAGAAGAAGAAAAAGAAGTAGAAAAAGAAGAAGGCGGAGAAGTAGAAGAAGAAGAAGAAAAAGAAAAATAGGAAGAAGAAGAACAAGAACAATAATGACATGATGAAGGAGCAAATGAAGATGAAGAAGAAGAAGAATAAGAAGAAGAAGAAGAAGATGAAGAAGAAGAAGAAGAAGAAGAAGAAAAAGAGGAGGAAGAAGAAGAAGTCGAAGAAGAAGAAGAATAAGAAGTAGAAGAGCAGGATAACAAAGAAAAAGAAAAACAACAAGTAGTAGTAGTAGAAGAAGAAGAAGAAGAAGAGGAAGATGAAGAAGAAGAAGAAGAAAAGGAGGAGAAGGAGATGAAGAAGAAGAAGAAGATGAAGAAGAAGAAGAAGAAGAGGAGGAGAAGGAGATGAAGAAGAAGAAGAAGAAGAGAAGGAGGAGAAGAAGATGAAGAAGAAGAAGAAGAAGAGGGGGAAGAAGACAAACAAGAGGAAGAAAATCAACACCAAGAAGAAGTCGAAGAAGATGAAGAAGAAGAAGAAGAAGACGAAGAAGAAGAAGATGAAGAAGAGGAAGAAAAAGAAGAGGAAGTAAAATAAGAAAAAAATCAAAAAGAAGAATAGAAAGAGGAAGACAAAGAAGAAGATGTCCAAGAAGTAGAAGAAGAAGAAGAGGAAGAAGAAGAAGAAGAAGAAGAAGAAGAAGAAGAAGAAGAAGAAAAGAAGAAGGTGAAGGAGATGAAGAAGAAGAAGAAAAGAAGAAGGTGAAGGAGATGAAGAAGAAGAACACGAACAACAACAACAAGATGAAAGAGCAGATGAAGAAGAAGGATAAGAAGAAGAAGAAGAAGAAGAAGAAGAAGAAAAAGAGGAAGAAGAAGAACAAGAAGAAAAAGATGAATAAACTGTAGAAGTCAAAGATGAAGAACAAGAAGTTGATTAAGAAGAAGAAAAGGAGGAGGAAGAAGAAGAAGAATATGATGAAGAAGAAGAAGAAGAATAAGAAGAATAAGAAGAAGAAAAAGAAGGTAAGGAAGAACAATATGAAAATGAAGAAGAAGAGGAAGAAGAAGAAGAAAAGGAAGAAGAAGAAGAAGAAGAAGAAGAAAAAGAAGAAGAAGATAAAGAGAATGAAGAAGAAGAAGAAGAAGAAGAGGAAGAGGAAGAAGAAAGCAAGAAGACAAAGAAGAAGAAGTAGACGAACACGAAGAAGATAAACAAGAAAAAGAAGAAGAAGAAAAAGAGGAATAAACTGAAGAAGTCAATGAAGAAGAAGATGAAGATGAAGATGAAAAAGAAGAACAATAAGAAGGAGAAGAAGATGATGAAGGGGAAGAAGAAGAAGGATAAGAAGAAGTTGAAGCAGAAGAAGAAGAAGATGAAGATGAAGATGACGAAAAAGAAGTTGAAGAAGTAAAAGAACAAGTAGAATTAGTAGTAGTAGAAGAAGAAGAAGAAAACAAAGAAGAAGAAGGAGAAGAAGAAAAAGAAAAAGAAAATGAAGAAAAAGAAGAAGGAGACGAAAACAAAGAAAAAGAAGATGAAGAAGAAGAAGAAGAAGAAGAAGAAGACAAAGAAGAAGAAGAAGATGATGAGAATCAAGAAGAAGAAGATGAACAAGAAGAAGACGAAGAAGAGGACGAAGAATAAGATGACGAAAAAGAAGAGGAAGAATAAGATGACGAAAAAGAAGAAGAATAAGAAAAGGAAGATGAAGAAAAATTAGAAGAAGAAGAAGAAAAATAAGAAGTCGAAGATGAAGAGGAAGAGGAAGAAGAAAAAGTACAAGAAGAAGAATAAGGAGGAGAAGTAAAAGAACAAGAAGAACACAAAGAAGAAGAAGAAGAAGAAGAAGATGAATAAGAATAAGAAGAAGAAGGAGAAGAAGCGAAGCAAGAAGAATAATAATAAGAAGAAAAAGAAGAAAATGAAGACAAACAAAAGAAAATAAAGAAGAAGTAGATGAAGAGGAAGAAGAAGGAGGCACAGAAGATGAAGAATAAGACGAAGAGGAAGAAGGCAAATAAAACGAGGACGAAGAAGAAGAAGACGAAGAAGAGGATGAAGAAGAAGGGAAGAAGAAGAAGAAGAAGAAGAAAAAGAAGAAGAAGATGAAGAAGTAAAAGAAGAAGAAGAAGAAGAAGAAGAAGAAGAAGAAGAAGATAATGGAGAAGAAAAAGAAGAACGAGAAGAAGAAGAAGAAGAATAAAAAGAAGAAGAAGAAGAAGACTAAGAAGAAGAAGAAGAAGAAGAAGAAGAAGAAGAAGAAGAAGAAGCTGATGATGAAGAAGAAGAAGACAAAGAAATAGGAGACGAAGAAGAAGAAGAAGAAGAAGAAGATGAAGAAAAAGAAGAAAATAAAGAAGAAGAGAAGAAGAGAAAGAAGAAGGAAACAAAGAAAAGGATGACAAAGAAGAGGAAGAAGATGAGGACGAAAAGGAAGAAGAAGAAGAAGAAGAAGAGGAAGAAGAAGAAGAACAGAAGAAGAAGAAGAATAAGAAGAAGACGAAGAAGAAGATGAAGAAGAAGAAGAAGAAGAAGAAGCAGAAGAAGCAGAAGAAGAAGAAAAAGAAGAAGAAGAAGGGGAAGAAGAAGACGAAGAAGAAGAAGATGAAGAAGAAGATTGTGAAGCAGAAGACGAAGAAGAAGAAGAAGAAGAAGAAGAAAAAGAAGAAGAAGAAGACGATTATGAAGAAGATGAAACCGAAGAAAGAGTAGAAAAAGAAGAGGAAGAAGAAAGAAGTAGAAGTAGAAGAAGAGGAAGATGGAGATGAAGAAGAACAAGAAGGAGAAGAAGAAGAAGAAGAAGAAGAAGAACTGGTAGTTGATGATGAACAAGAAGAAGAAGAATAAAAATAAGAAGAAGAAAAAGAAAAGAAATAGATGATGAAGAATAAGAAGGAGATGAAGATGGAGAAGAATAAGAAGAAGAAGAAGAAGGCAAAGAAGAAAACAAAGTAGGAGATGAAGAAGAAGATGATGAAAACGATGAAGAAAAAGAAGTGAAGAAAGAAGAAGAAGATGAAGAACAAGAAGTAGATGAAGAAGAAGAAGAAAAATATGATGAACAAGAAGAAGAAGAAGAAGAGGAATATGAAAAGAAGAAGATGGTAAGGAAGAACAAGAGGAAGAAGAAGAAAACTAAGAAGAAGAAGAAGAAGAAGAAAACAAAAAGAAGAAATGAAGTGCAAGAAGAAAAAGAAGAAGACGATGATCACGATGAAGAAGAAGAAGAAGAAGAAGTAGAAGAAGAAGAAGAAAATGAAGAAGACGATTAAGAAGAAAACGAAGAAGAAGAAGAAGAAGAAGAAGAAGAAGAAGAAGAAGACAACAAAGAAGAAGAAGAAGAAGCCGATGAAGATGAAGATGAAGAAGAAGTGGAAGAAGAAGAAGAAGAAGAGAAGGAAGTAAAAGAACGGGAACAAGAAAAAGAAGAAAAAGAAAAAAATGGAGAAGAACAACAACAAGAAGAAGAAGAATAAGAAGGAGGAGATGATGAAAAAGAAGAAGAAGAAGAAGAAGAAGAAGAAGAAGAAGAAGAATAAAAATAAGAAGGAAAAGGAGGAGAATAAGAAGAAGAAGATGAACAAGTAGAAGGAAAAGCAGAAGAAGAAGAAGAAGAAGAAGAAGAAGAAGAAGTAGAAGAAGAAGAAGAATAGGAAGAAGAAAAAGAAGAGGAAGGAGAAGATAAAGAAGAAGAAGAAGAAGAAGAAGAAGAAGAAGAAGGAGAAGGAGGAGGAGAAGAAGAAGAACAAGAAGAAAAACAAGAAGGAAAAGAAGAAGGACAAGAAGCAGGAGAAGAAGAAGAAGAAGAAGAAGAAGCAGAAGGAGGAGGACTACAAGAAGAAGAAGAAGAAGGAGAAGAAGGAGAAGAAGGAGAAGGAGAAGAAGAAGGTGAAGTAGAAGAAGAAGAAGAAGAAGAAGAAGGAGGAGAAGAAGAAGAACAAGAAGAAGAACAAGAAGAAAAAGAAGTAGAAAAAGTCAAAGAAGAAGAAGAACAAGATGACAAAGAAGAAGAAGAATAACAAGTAGTAGTAGTAGTAGTAGTAGTAGAAGAAGAAGAAGAAGAAGAAGAAGAGGAGGAGAAGAAGAAGAGGAGGAGGAAGAAGAAGAAAAAGAAGTTGAAGAAGATGTCGAAGAAGAAGGCAAAGAAGAAGAAGAAGAAGAAGCCGAAGAATAAAAGAAGAAGAAGAAGAAGAAGAAGAAGAAGAAGAAGAAGAAGAAGAAGACAAAGAAGAAGAAGAAGAAGAAGAAGAATAAGAAGAAGAAGATGATGAAAATGAGGATGAAGAAGAAGAAGAAAAGGAGGAGGAGGAAGTAGAAGAAGAATTAGATGAAGAAAAAGAGGAAAAAGAAGAAGAAGAAAAAGAAGAAGAAGAAGAAGAAAAAGGAGAAGAAGATGAAGAAGAAGAAGAACAAGGAAAATAAGAAGATTACAAAAAAGAAGAAGGAGAACAGGAAGAAGAAGATGAAGAAGGAGAGAAAGAAGATGAAGGAGAAGAAGTAGATGATGAAGAAGAAGTAGCAGAAGAAGGGGAAGAAAATGAAGAAGAAGAAGGTGATAAAGAAGTAGATGGCTAAGTGAAAGACAATGAAGAAGATGAGGAAGAAGAAGAGGGAAAAAATGGAAGAAGAAAATGACAGAAGTAGAAGAAGAAGAAGAAGAAGTCGATAAAGCAAAAGAAGAAGAAGAAGAAGAAGAACAAGAACAAGAGGAAAAAAGAAGAAGAGGAAGAAGAAGAAGGAATAAAAGGAGATGAAGAAGGAGAAGAGGAGAAAGAAGAAGAAGAAGAAGAAGTAGAAGAAGAAGAAGAAAAATAAGAAGAAGAAGAAGAAGAAGAAGAAGAAGAAAATAAAGAAGAAGAAGTAGAAGACAAAGAAGAAAAGAAGAAGAAAAAGATGATGAAGGAGAAGAAGAAGAAGAAGAAGAAGAAGAAAAAGAAGAAAAAAAAGAGGAAGAAGAAGAAGAAGAAGATGATGATGATGATAAAGAAGGTGAATAAAAAGACGATGAAGAAGAATATGAAGAAGAGGAAGAAGAAGAAGTCAAAGAAGAAGAAGAAGAAGAAAAAGAAGAAGAAGAAGTCGAAGAAGAAGAAGAAGAAGAAGTGGACGACGATAAAGATGAAGAACAAGAATATGAAGTAGAAGAGGAAGAAGAAGATGAACTAGAAGAAGGGGAGGAGGAAGAAGAAGAAGAAGAAAAAGAAGACGAATAAGAAGAAGATGGAATAGAAGAAGGATTAGAAGAAGAAGAAGAAGAAGTAGTAGTAGAAGACGATGAAGGAGAAGAATAAGAAGAAGATGAATAAGAAGAAGATGAAAAAGTTGTTGAAG
>JAIUJO010000416.1:252500-255000 GCA_023846275.1 Vanilla planifolia | reverse complement strand
AAAAAGGGGAAGAGGAAGAAAAAGAAGAAGAAGAAGAAGAAGAACACGAAGAAGAAAAAACAGAAAAAGAAGACAAAGAAGAACAAGAAGAAGAACATGGAGAATAAAGAAGAAGGACGAGAAGAAGAAGAAGAAGCAGCAGTAGAAGAAGAAGAAGAAGAAGAAGAGGAAGAAGAAGAAGACAAAATAGAAGAAAAAATGAAATAAATTAAGAAAAAGAAGAAGATGAAGAAAAAGAATAAGAAGAAGTCGAAGAAGAAGAAGAAGAATAATAAGAAGTAGAAGAAGAAGAAGAAGATAGTTAAGATGAAAAAGAAGTAGACAAAGAAGAGGAAAAAAGGAGAAGAAGAAGAAGAAGAAGAAGAAGAAGTAGAAGAAGAAGAAGACAAAAAATAATAATAAGAAGAAGAAGATAAGGATTAAAAAGGAGAAGAAAAGGAAGAAGAAGAAGAAGAAGAAGGAGAATAAGAAGAAGATGAAGAAGAATAAAAAGAGGAATAAGGAGAAGAAAAAGCAGACGAAGAAGAAGAAAAAGAAGTAAGAGAGAAAGGAGAAGAAGAAGAAGAAGAAGAAGAAGAAGTGAAAGAAGAAGTAGAAGAAGTAGTAGAAGAAGAAAAAGAGAAGTAGAAGATTAAGAAGAAAAAGAACAATAAACTAAAGAAGATGAAGAACAAGAAGACGATGAAGAAGAAGTTGAAGAAGTCAAAGAAGAAGAAGACGAATAAGAAGAAGTAATAGAACAAGAAGAAGAAGAAAAAGAAGAAGAAGACAAAGAGGAAGAAGAAGAAGAAGAAGAAGAAGAAGAAGAATAAAAGAAGAAAAAGAAGGAGACGAAGAAAAAGAAGAAGAAGAAGAAAAAGAAGAAGAAGAAATCGAAGAAGTAGAAGAACATTAAACAGAAGAAGAAAATAAAGAAGAAGAAGAAGACAACAACGAAGAAAGAAGTTGAAGACAAACAAGAAGAAGATGAAGAAGATGAGGAACAAGAAGACATAGAAGACGAAGAAGAAGAAGTAGAAGAGGAAGAAGAAGTAGAAGAGGAAGAAGAAGAAGAAGACAAGGACGAAGAAGGAGGAGAAGAAGTAGAAGAAGTACATGAAGAAGAAACAGAACAATATTAAGGATAATAATAATAATAATAATAATAATAATAATAATAATAAGGACTTGAAGATAAAGAAAAGGAAGAAGAAGAATAAGAAGAAAGAGAAGATGAAGAAGAACTAGACAAAGAAGAAAGAGGAAAAGAGGAAGAAGAAGAAGAAGAAGAAGAAGAAGAAGAAGAAGAAGACAAAGAAGAACAAGAAGAAGAAGAAGAAGAGGAAGAGGAAGAAGAAGAAGAAGAAGAAGAAGAAGAGGAAGAAGAAGATGTAGACACAAAAAAATGAGAAGAAGATGAAGAAAAAGAAGAAGACAAAGTAGAAGAAGAGGAAGAAGAGAAAGACAAAGAAGAAGAAGAAGGAGAAGAAGAAGGCAAAGAAGAAGAAGAAGAAGAAGAAGATGAAGAAGAAGAAGAAGAACAAGAAAAAGAAGAAGACGAAGAAGAAGAAGAAGAAGAATAAGAGGAAGAAAATAAAGAAGAAGAAGAGGAGGAAGAAGAAAGGGAAGAAGAAGAAGAAGAAGAAAAACAACAAGACGAAGGTGCTAAAGAATATGAACAAGAAGAATAAGAGGAGGAGGAAGAAGAAGAAGAAGATAAAGAGGAGGAAGAAGAAGAAGAAAAAAAGAGTAATAAATAGAAAAAGTCGAAGAAGAAGTGAAAGAAGAACAATTAGACGATGATAAAGAAGAAGAGGAGGAGGAAGAAGAAGAACATGATGATGATGAAGAAGAAGAAGAAGAAAAAGACGAAAGGGAAGAAGAACAAGAAGAAAATGAAGAAGAAGAAGAAGAAGAAGTAGAGGAGGAAGAACAAGAAGAAAATAAAGAAGAAGTAGAAGAAGAAGAAGAAGAACAAGAACAACATGAAGAAGAAGAAGAAAAGGAAGCAGAAGAAGAAAAAGACAATGAAGAAGAAGATGAAGGAGAAGAAGAAGAACAAAAATAATAATAATAAGAAGAAGAAGAAGAAGAAGAAGACAACATAGAAGAAAAAGATGAAGAAAATGAAGATGGTGATGAAGAAGAAGACGAAGAAGATGAAAATGAAGAAGGGAAAAGAGAGGAAGACGAAGTAGAAGAAGAAGAACAACAACATCAACAACAACAACAAAAAGATGAAGGAGTAGAAGAAGAAGAGGAGAAGAATAAGAAGAAGAAGAAGAAGAAGAAGAAGAAGAAGAGGAAAAAAAGAGAACGAAGAAGAAGAAGAAGAAAAGAGGAATAAACTGAAGAAGTCATAGAAGAAGAAAAAGAAGAAGACCACCACGAAGATAATGAAGAAGAAGAAGAAGATGAAAGGGAAGAAGATGAAGGATAAGAAAAAGGAGAAGAAGAAGAAGAAGAAAAAGTAGAAAAAAGTGAAGAAGAAGAAGAAGATGATGAAGGCGAAGTAGAAGTA
>JAIUJO010000416.1:240000-247500 GCA_023846275.1 Vanilla planifolia | reverse complement strand
AGAAGAAGATGCACAAGAAGAAGATGAAGAAGAGGAAGAAGAAGAAGAAGACAATGAAAAAGAAGAACAAGCAGAAGACAAAGAAGGAGAAGAAGAAGAAGAAGAAGAAGAAGAAGTATAAGAAGAAAAAGAAGAAGTAGAAGATGAAGATGGCAAAGGAAGAAGAAAAACATTAAGAACAAGAAGATGATGATGATCATGAAGAGGAAGAGGAAGAAAAGAAGAAGGAGAAGAAGAAGAAGAAGAAGAAGAAGAAGAAGAAGTGAAAGAAGAAGATGATGAAGAAAAGGAAGTTGGAGAAGAAGAAGAGGAAAAAGAACAAGAAGAAGAAGATGAAGAAGAAGAAGAAGAGGAAGAGGAGGAAGAAGAAGAAGACAAAGTAAAAGAAGAAGAAGAAGAAGAAGAAGAAGAAAAGAAGTACAAGAAGAAGAAGAAGAAGAAGTAAACGAAGAAAAAGAAGAAGAATAAGAAGATTAAGAAGAAGAATAAGAAGATGATGAAGAAGAAGACTACAACAAAGAAAAAGGAGGAGAATAAGCAGAAGAAAAAGGTGAAGAAGAAGAAGAAGAAGAGAAGAAGACAAAAAAGTAAAAGAAGAAGAACAAGAAGAAGACCAAGAAGAAGAAAATGATGAAGTCGGCGAAGAGGAAGAAGAAGAAGAAGAAGAAGATGATGACGATGATGATGATGATGATGAAGAAGACGAGGAAAAAGAAGAAGAAGAAGAAGAAGATGAAGAAGTTGAAGATGAAGAAAAAGAAGAAGAAGAAGAAGAGAAGGAAGAGGGAAACAAAGAAAAGGAAGACAGAGAAGACAAAGAAGAAGAAGACAAAAAGGAAGAAGAAGAAGAAGTATTAACAGTAGAACACGATGAAGACAATGAAGAAGAAGGGGAAGAAGAAGAAGAAGAACAAGAAGAAAAAGAGGACAAAGAAGAAAAAGAAGATGAAGGAGAATAAGATGAGTTAGAAGAAGACAAAAAAGTGGAAGAAGAAGATGATGAAGGAGAAGAAAAAGAAGTTGAAGAAGTAGAAGAGGAAGAAAAAATAGTAGTAGAAGAAGAAGAAGATGAAGAAGAAGAAGAAGAAGAAGAAGAATAAGAAGAAGAAAAAGAATAATATGATGAAGAACAAGAAGAAGATTGTCAAGAAGAAGAAGATTGTCAAGAAGAAGAAGATGGAGACAAGAAGAAGAAGAAGAAGAAAAAGAAGATGAAGAAGTAGAAGAAAAAGAAGAAGAAGAAGAAGAAGAAGAAGATAATGATGAAAAATATGAAGTTAAAGAAGGAGAAGAAGAAGAAGAAAAAGAGGAAGAAGACAGAGAAGAAGAAGAAGAAGAAAAAAAGAAGTAGATGAAGAAGAAGAAGAACAACAACAACAAGAAGAAGAAGCAGAAGAAGAAAACGAAGAAGAAGATGAAGAAGAAGATGAGGAAGAAGCAGAAGAAGATGGCAAAGAAAAAGAAAAAGAAGAAAATAAAAAGAAGAAAAGAAGTGGAAGATGAAAAAGAAGAAGATGATGATCTCGAAGAAGAAGAAGAAGAAGAAGAAGTAATATAAGTAGAAGAAGAAGAAGAAGAGCAAGAAGAAGTAGAAGAAGAAGAGGAGGAAGAAGAAAAAGTAGTACAAGAAGAAAAATAATAATAACAATAATTATAATTATAATAATAATGTGAAGAAGAAGAAGAAGAAGAATGAGTAGGAGAAGAGAACGAGGAAGCGGAAGAAGTAGAAGACAGAAGAAGAAGAAGATGATGAAGAAGAAGAAGAAGAAGAATAAGCAGAAGAGGAGGAAGAAGAAGAAATAGAAGAAGAAAAAGAAAAAAAAAGAAGAAGAGTAACAACAAAAAGAAGAAGAATAAAAAAGAGGAGAAGATGAAGAAGAAGAAGAAGAAGGAACACAAGAAAAATAAAAATAAGAAGTAGCAGGAGGAGGAGAAAGAGAAGAAGAAGAAGAAGAAGAGGAAGAAGGAGAAGAAGTAGAAGAAGTATAAGAAGAAGAAGAAGAAGAAGAGGAAAACAAAGAGAAGAAGAGGAGGAAGAAGAAGAAGGAGAAGAAAAAGAAGAAACAAAAGACGAAGAAGAAGAAGAAGAAGTAGAAGAAGAAGAAGATTAACAAGTAGTAGTAGTAGAAGAAGAAGTAGAAGAAGAAGAAGGAGAAGAAGACGAAGAGGAGAAGAAGAAGATGATGAAGAAGAAGAAGAAGAAGAAGAGGAAGAAGAAGAAGAAGAAGAGGAAGAAGACAAACAAGAGGACGAAAATCAACATGAAGAAGAAGAAGCGAAGAAGATGAAGAAAAAGAAGAAGAAGACGAAGAAGGAGAAGAAGAAGAAGAAGAAGAAGAAGAAGAGGAAGAAGAAGAAGAAGAAGCAGAAAAAGATGAGGAAGAAGAAGAAGATGATGATGATGATGATCACGATTAAGAAGAAGAAGAAGAATAAGAAAAGAAGAAGGTTAAGAAGATGATGAAGAAGAAGAAAAGAAAAAGAAGAAAAAGAACAACAAGAAGAAAAAGAGGAATAAACTATAGAAGTCGAAGAAGAAGTTGATTAAGAAGAAGAAGAGGAGGAAGAAGAAGAAGAATGTGATGAAGAAGAAGAACAAGAAAAAGAAGAAGAATAAGAAGAAGAAAAGAAGGCAAAGAAGAACAATAAGAAAATGTAGAAGAAGAAGAAGGAGAAGAGGAAGAAGAAGAAGAAGAAGAAGAAGATAAAGAAAATGAAGAAGAAGAACAAGAAGAAGAAGGGCAAGAAGAAAAACCAGAAGCAAAGAAGAAGAAGATGAAGAAGAAGAGGATGAAGAAGAAAAAGAAGAATAAGAAGAAGAAGAAGAAGACAAAGAATCAAAAGAAGAAGAAGAAGAAGAAGAAGACAACATAGAGAAGAAGCTGAAGAAAACAAGAAAAAGAACCGGATGAAGAAGAAGACCAAGAAGAGGAAGATGAACAAGAGAAAAAAGAAGAAGATGAAGATGAAGAAGAAGAAGAAGAACAAGAAGAAGAACAAGAAAAAGGCGAAGAAGAAGAAGAAGAAGAAAAAGAGGAATGAACTGAAGAAGTCGATGAAGAAGAAAATGAAGATGAAGAATAAGAAGAAGAAGAAGAAGATGATGAAGTGGAAGAAGAAGGATCAGAAGAAGTCGAAGTAGAAGAAGAAGAAGAAGAAGAAGAGGAAGTTGAAGATGACGAAAAAGAAGATGAAGAAGTAAAGGAACAAGTAGAAGTAGTAGTAGAAGATGAAGAAGAAGAAGAAGAAGAAAAAGAAGAAGAAGATGAAGAAGAAGGAGGAGAAGAAGAAGAAGAAGAAGAAGAAGAAGAAAAAGAAGAAGAAGAAGACAAAGAAGAAGAAGAAGTTGATGAGAATGAAGACGAAGAAGATGAACAAGAAGAAGAAGAGGAAGAAAAGAATAAGACGACGAAAAAGAAGAAGAAGAACAAGTAAAAGAAGAAGAAGAAGAAGAAGAAGAAGATGAAGAAGAAGAATAAGAAAAGGAAGATGAAAAAAAGAATAAGAAGAAGAAAAGAAGTTGAAGATGAAGAGGTAGAAGAAAAAGTATAAGAAGAAGAATAAGGAGGAGGAGAAGAAGAAGAAGAAGAAGAAGAAGAAGAAGAATAAAAAGAAGAAGTAGAAGATGATGAATAAGAATAAGAAGAAGGAGAAGAAGAGGAGCAAGAAGAATAAGAAGAAGAAGAAGACAAAATAGAAGAAGGCAAAGAAAAAGTAGGTGAAGAGGAAGAAGAAGAAGGCACAAAAGATGAAGAATAAAAAGGCAAATAAAACGAAGACGAAGAAGAGGAAGACAACATAGAAGAAGAAAACAAAGGAAAGGAAGAAAAAGAAGACGATGAAGAAGAAGAAGAAGAAGAAGAAGAAGAAGAAAAAGAGGAGGAAGAAGAAGAAAAAGAGGAATAAACTACAGAATTCGAAGAAGTGGAAGAAGAAGAACATGAGAAGATTAAGAAGAAGAAGAGGAGGAGGAAGAAGAAGAAGAATGTGATGAAGAAGAAGAAGGAGAAGAAGAAGAAGAAGACGAAGAAGAACAAGAAGAAAACAAAGAAGGAGAAGAAGAAGAAGAAGAAGAAAGAGGAAGGAGAAGAAGTAGTAGAAGAAGAAGATAAAGAAGAAGAAGAAGAAGAAGAGGAAGAAGAAGAGGAAGAAGAAAAACTAGAAGACAAAGAAGAAGAAGAAGAAAGTGAAGAGGAAGAAGAAGAAGGATAAGAAGAAGATAAAGAAGAAGAAGAAGAAGAAGAAGAAGACGACAAAGAAGAAGATGAAGAAGAAGTAGAAGTAGCAGTAGTAATAAAAGAAGAAGAAGAAGAAAAAATAGAAGAAGAAAAAGAAGAAGGAAAAGAAGAAGAAGATGAAAAAGAAGAAGAAGAAGAAGGAGAAGAAAGAGACAAAAATTAAGAAGAAGAAGAAGATGATGATGATGAAGAAGAAGACAATGAAGAAGAAGAAGATGAAGAAGATAAACAAGAAGAGGAAGAGGAACAAGACGATGAAAAAGAAGATGGAGAAGAAGAAGAATATGAAGAAGAAGAAGAAGATGGAGATGAAGAAGAAGAAGAAAAAGAAGATAAAGAAAAAAGAAGAAGATGAAGAAGAAGAAGTAGAAGAAGAAGAGGAAGAGGAAGAAGAAGTACAATAAGAAGCATAAGAAGGAGAAGAAGAAGAAGAAGAAGAAGAATAACCCAAAGAAGAAGAAGAAGAAGAAAAATAAGAATAAGAATAAGAGGAAGAAGGAGAAGAAGAAGAACAAGAAAAAGAAGAAAAAGAAGACAAAATAGAAGAAGACAAAGAAGAACAAGATGAAGAGGAAAAGGAAGAAGACACAAAAGAAGAAGAAAAAGACGTGGAAGAAGAAGGCAAAGAAAGCGAAGGTGAAGAAGAAGAAGATGAAGAAGAGGACGAAGAAGAAGGGAAGCAAAAGAAGAAGAAGAAGACAAAGAAGAAGAAGAAGTAGAAAAAGAAGAAGAGGATGAAGAAGAAGTAAAAGAAGAAGAAGAAGAAGAAGATAAAGAAGGAGAAGAAGAAGAAGAAGATGATGATGATGATGATGATGATGAAGAAGACGAAGAAGAAGAGGAAGAAGAAGAAGAAGGTTATAATGATGAAGATGAAGAAAAAGAAGAAGAAAAAGAAGAAAAAGAAGACGAAGAAGAAGGAGAAGATGAAGAAGAAGAAAATGAATAAGAAGACCAAGAAGTGGAAGAAGAAGAAGAAGATGAAGATGAAGAAGAAGAAGCAGAAGAAGTAGAAGAGGAAGAAAAAGTAGAAGAAGAAGAAGAAGAAGAAGATGAAGAAGAAGAAGATGATGATGAAGAAGAAGAACAAGAAGAACAAGAAGAAGAAAAAGAATAAGATGATGAAGAAGAAGAAGATGAAGACAAGAAGAAGAAGAAGAACTAGAAGAAGAAGAAGAAGTAGAAGAAGAAGAAAAAGTAGTAGAAGAAGAAGAAGACGATGATGAAGAAGATGAAACAGAAGAAAGAGAAGAAGAAGAAGTAGAAGAAGGGGAAGGAGGCTGAGACAAAGATTAAGAAGAAGAAGAAGACGAACAAGTAGTTGACGTTGAATAAGAAGAAGAAAAAGAAGAAGAAGAAGAAGAAGAAAAGAAGTATATGAAGAAGAAGAAGAACAAGAAGATCATGAAGAAGAAGAAGAAGAATAAGAAGAAGAACAAGAAGAAGAAGTAGAAGAAGGAAAAGAAAATGAAGAAGATTAAGAAGAAGAAGAGGAAGAAGAAGAAGGAGAAGGCAAAGAAAAAGAAGAAGAAGAAGAAGAAAATAAAATGAAGAAAAAAGTGTGAGAAGATAAAGAAGAAGAAGTAGAACAAGAAGAAGAGGAATAACAAAAAGACGAAGAAGGAGAAGAAAAAGAAAAAGAAGAAGAATAAGAAGAAGAAGAAGAAGAAGGAGAAGAAGAAGGTGAAGAAGAAGAAGAAGTAGAAGATAAAGAAGTAGTAGTAGAAGAAGAAGAAGGTGATGATGAAGAAGAAGAAGAAGAACAAGAAGTCAAAAAAAGAAAAATAAAAGGAAGAAGAGGATGGAGAAGAAGAGGTAGAAGAAGAAGAAGAAGTAGAAGATGAAAAGGAACAATAAGATGAAGAAGCTTAAGAAGAAGAAGAAGAAGAAGATGGAGAAGAAGGAGAAGAAGAAGAAGTAGAAGAAGAAGAATAAGAAGAAGAAGACAAAGAAGAAGAAGAAGAAAAAGAAAAATAATGAGTAGAATGACAAGGAGAAAAAGAAGAAGGTGAAGAAGAAGTAGAAAGAGGAGAAGAAGAAGAAGAAAAACAAGAAGAAGAGAAAGTTGAAGAAGAAGAAGAAGAAGAAGAAGTAGAAGAGGATGAAGTAAGAGGAAGACGAAGAAGAAGATGATGAAGAAGAAAAAGAAGTAGAAGAAAAAAAGAGAAAAAATAACGAAGTATGAGAAGAAGAAGAAGTTGAAGAAAAAGAAGAAGAACAAAAAGAAGTAGAATAAAGTAGGAGAAGAAGAAGAAGAAGTATAAGAAGAAGAGGAGGAGGAAGAAAAAGTAGTGCAAGAAGAAAAGAAGAAGAAGAAGAAGAAGAATATTGCGAAGAAGAAGAAGAATGAGTAGGAGAAGAGAATGAGGAAGCGGAAGAAGAAGAAGACAAAGAAAAAGAAGAAGAAGAAGAAGAAGAAGAAGAAGACGATGAAGAAGAAAAAGAAGAGGAAGAAAAAGAAGAAGAAGAAGAAGCAGAAGAGGAAGAAGAAGAAGAATGAGAAGAAGAAAAGGAAGAAAAAGAAAAAAGAAGAAGAAGAATAAAAAGGAGGAGAAGATGAAGAAGAAGAAGAAGAAAAAGAAGAAAAATAAGAAGAATAAAAATAAGAAGTAATAGGAGGAGAAAGAGAAGAAGAAGAAGAAGGAGAAGAAGAAGTAGAAGAAGTAGAAGAAGAAGAAAAGGAAAAAGAAGAAGAAGAAGAAAAGGAAAAGAAGAAGAAGAAGAAAAGGAAAAGAACAAGAAGAAGAAGAGGAAGAAGAAGCAGTAGGAGAAGAAAAAGAACAAACAAAAGATGAAGAATAAGAAGAAGAAGAAGAAGAAGTTGAAGGAAGAAGAAGAACAAGAAGTAGAAGAACAAGATGACAAAGAAGAAGAAGAATAATAAGTAGTAGTAGTAGAAGAAGAAGAAGAACAGCAGGAGGAGAAGAAGAAGAAGAAGAGGAAGAGGAAGAAGAAGATGAAGAAGACAAACAAGAAGAAGAAAATCAACACAAAGAAGAAGAAGATGAAGAAGATGAAGAAAGAGAAGAAGAAGACGAAGAACGAGAAGATGAAGAAGAAGAAGAAGACGAAGAAGAAGAAGAAGAAAATAAAAAAAAAGAACAGGAAGAAGAAGAGGAAGAAGAAGATGGACAAAAAGAAGAAGTAGAAGAAAAAGAAGAAGAAAAAGATGAGGAAGAAAAAGAAGAAGATGATGATGATGATCACGATTAAGAAGAAGAAGCGGAAGAAGAAGAAGAATAAGAATAAGAAAAGAAGA
>JAIUJO010000416.1:215000-217500 GCA_023846275.1 Vanilla planifolia | reverse complement strand
AAGAAGAAGAAGAAGAAGAAGAAGAAGAAGAAGAAGAAGACGATGAAGAAGAAGAAGTAGAGGACGAAGAGGAAGTGGAAGAAGAAGAAGAAGAAGAAGAAGACAAAAAATAATAATAAGAAGAAGAAGATAAGGATTAAAAAGGAGAAGACAAGGAAGAAGAAGAAGAAGAAGAAGGAGAATAAGAAGAAGAAGAAGAAGAAGAAGAAGAAGAAAAAGAGAGGAATAAGAAGGAGAAGAAAAAGTAGAAGAAGAAGAAGAAGAAGAAAAATTAAGAGAGAAAGGAGAAGAAGAAGAAGAAGAAGTGAAAGAAGAAGTAGAAGAAGAAGAAGTAGAAGAAGAAAAAGAGAAGTAAAAGATGAAGATGAAATAGAACAATAAACTAAAGAAGATGAAGAACAAGAAGATGATGAGGAAGAAGATGAAGATGTCGAAGAAGAAGAAGACGAATAAGAAGAAGAAGAAGAAGAAGAAGAAGAAGACAAAGAGGAAGAAGAAGAAGAAGAATAATAATAATAAAAGAAGAAAAAGAAGGAGAAGAAGAAAAAGAAGAAGAAGAAGAAAAAGAAAAAGAAGAAATCGAAGAAGTAGAAGAACATTAAAAAGAAGAAGAAAATAAAGAAGAAGAAGAAGACGACGACGGAAAAAGAAGTTGAAGACAAATAAGAAAAAGATGAAGAAGAGGAGGAACAAGAAGACAAAGAAGAAGAAGAAGAAGAAGTAGAAGTAGAAGTAGAAGAGGAAGAAAAAGTAGAAGAGGAGGAAGAAGAAGAAGAAGAAGAAGAAGAAGAAGAAGGAGAATAAGAAGAAGAAGAAGAAGAAGAAGAAGAAGAAGAAGAAGATGAAGAAGAAAAGAAGAAGGACAAGAAAACGAAGAAGAACAAGAAGAAGAATAAGAAATAGAAGAAGAAGAAGAAGGCAAAGAAGAAGAAGAAGATGATGATGAGAGTGAAGAAAAAGTAGAACAACAAGAACAAGATGAAGATGAGGAGGAAGAAGAAGATGATGATGAAGCAAAAGAAGAAAAAAAAGTAGAATAAAAAGAAGAAGAATGAGTTTAAGAAGAGCAAGAAGAGGAAGACGAAGAAGAAAAAGAAGACAAAAAAGAAGAAGACAAAGAAGAAGAAGTTGAAGAAGAAGAAGTTGAAGAAGAAGAAGTTGAAGAAAAAGGCATAGTAGAAAAAGTAGAAGATGAAGAAGAAGTAGGCGAAGACGAAGAACTGGAAGACAAAGAAGAGGAAGAAGAAGAAGAAGAAGAAGAAGAAGAAGTAGTTGACGATGAAGAAGAAGTAGAAGAAGAAGAAAAGAAGTAGATGAAGAAGAAGAAGAGGAAGAAGAAATAGAAGATGGTGATGAAGGAGAAGAAGAAGAATAAGATGAGTTGAAGTTGAAGAAGAAGAAGAAGAAGATGAAGAAGACAAAGAAGAGGACGAAGAGGAAGAAGATGAAGAGGATCACAAAGATGAACAAAATGTAGAGGTAGGCGAAGAAGAAGAAGAAGAAGAAGGGAGGTGATGACTAAGAAAACAAAGAACAATACGAAGAAGAAGAAGGAGATGAAGAAAAACAAGAAGAAATAGAAGAAAAAGAAATGATGAAGAAGAAGAAGAAGAAGAAGATGATGACGATGAATAATAATAGCAAAAAGAAGAAGACAATGACGAAGAAGAACAAGCAAAAGGTGAAGATGAAGAAGAAAAATAAGATCAAGAAGAAGATGAAGAAGAAGAAGAAGAGGAGGAGGAAGAAGATGTAGAACAAGTAGTTGTGATAAAGTAGAAGAAAAGAAGTAGATGATGAAGAAGAAGAAGAAGAGAAGAAGAAAAAGAAGAAGACGAAGTAGTAGAAGCAGAAGAATAAGATGAGAAGAAGACGAAGAAGTAGAGGAAGAAGATAAAGAAGAAGAAGAAGAAGTAGGAGAAGAAGAAGAAGAAGAAGAAGAAGAAGAAGAAGAAGAAAACGAAGAAGAAGAAGAAGAAAATGAAGAAAAAGTAGAACAGGAAGAAGAGGAAGAAGAAGAAGAAAAAGGAAAAGAAAAAGTGGAAGAAGAAGGAAAAAGAAAAGGAAGAAAATTGTGGAAGAAGAAGAAGAAGGAGATGATGACCACGATGAAGAAGAAGAAGAAGAAGAAGAAAAGGAAGAAGAAGAAGAAGAAGAAGAAAAATTGTAAGAAGAAGAAGAAGAAGAAGAAGAGGAAGAAGAAGATGAAGAAGAAGAAGAAGAAGAGGAAGAAGAAGAAGAAGAAAACAAAGAAGATGAATTAGAAGAAGAAGAAGAGGAAGAAAAAGAAGAAGAGGAAGAGGAAGAAGAACACGACGAAGAAAATGATGACGAAGAATAGAAAGAAGAAGAAGACGAAAATGAAGATGAAGAAGAAGAAAAAGAAGAAGACGATGACTATGACGATGATGATGAAGTAGAAGAAGAAGAAGAAGAAGAAGGTGACGATGACGACGAAGAAGAAGAAGAAGAATCATTATATGAAGTCGAAGAATTAGAA
>JAIUJO010000416.1:197500-202500 GCA_023846275.1 Vanilla planifolia | reverse complement strand
ACAAGAACAAGAAGAACAAGAAGACAAAATAAAAGAAGGCAAAGAACAACTAGATGAAGAGGAAGAGGAAGAAGCAACAAAAGAAGAAGAAAAAGACGAGGAAGAAGAAGGCAAGGAAAACGAAGACGAAGAAGAGGAAGATGAAGAAGAGGACGAAGAAGAAGGGAAGCGAAAGAAGAAGAAGAAGAAATAGAAAAAGAAGAAGAGGATGAAGAAGAAGTAAAAGAAGAAGAAGAAGAAGAAGAAGAAGAAGAAGAAGATAAAGGAGAAGAAGAAGAAGAAGAAGATCAAGAAGAAGAACAAGAAGAAGAAGAAGAAGAAGAAGAAGTAGAAGAAGAGGAAGAAGAGGAAGATGATGATGATGATGATGATGAAGAAGATGAAGAAAAAGAAGATGACGAAGAAGAAGAAGAAGAAGAAGAAGATGATGATGATGAAGATGAAGAAAAAGAAGAAAATAAAGAGGAAGAAGAAGAGAAGGAAGAAGGAAACAAAGAAAAAGAAGACAGAGAAGACGAAGAAGAAGAAGACGAGAAGGAAGAAGAAGAAGTAGTAGTAGTAGAAGACGAAGATGACAAAGAAGAAGAACAATAAGAACAAGAACAAGAAGAACAAGAAGAAAAAGAAGACAAAGAAAAAGAAGAAGATGAAGAAGAAGAAAACAAATAAGAAGAAGACAAAGAAGTGGAAGAAGAAGAAGATGAAGAAGAAAAAGTAGAAGCAGGAGAAGTAGAAGAGGAAGAAAAAGTAGAAGAAGAAGAAGATGATGAAGAAGAAGAAGAAGAAGATGAAGAAGAAGAAGAACATGAAGAACAAGAAGTAGAAAAAGAATAAGATGATGAAGAAGAAGAAGAAGATGGTCAAGAAGAAGAAGATGAAGACAAGAAGAAAAAGAAGAACTAGAAGAAGAAGTAGAAGAAAAAGGAGGAGAAGAAGAAGAAGATGATGATGAAGAAGATGAAATAGAAGAAAGAGTAGAAGAAGAAGAAGAAGAAGAAGGGGAAGAAGAAGAAGAAGAAGAACAAGTAGTTGATTTTGGATAAGAAGAAGAAAAAGAAGAAGAAGAAAAGAAGTAGATGAAGAAGAAGAAGAACAAGAAGATCATGAAGAATAAGAATAAGAACAAGAATAAGAATAAGAAGAAGAAGAAGAAGAATATGAAGAAGAAGAGGAAGAAGAAGAAGGAGAAGGCAAAGGAAAAGAAGAAGAAGAAGAAAATAAAATGAAGAAAAGAAGTGGAAGATGAAAAAGAAGAAGTTGATGATAATGAAGAAGAAGATGAAGAAGTATAAAAAGAAGAGGAGGAAGACAAAGTAGTGCAAGAAGAAAAATAAAAGAAGAAGAAGAAGAAGATTGCAAAGAAGAAGAAGAATAAGAATAAGAAGAAGAAGAATGAGTAGGAGAAGCAAACGAAGAAGCTGAAGAAGAAGAAATCAAAGAAAAAGAAGAAGAAGAAAAAGAAGAAGAAGAAGAAGACGATGAAGAAGAAAGAGAAGAGGAAGAAGAAGACGATGAAGAAGAAAGAGAAGAGGAAGAAGAAGAAGAATGAGAAGAAGAAAAAGAAGTAAAAGAAAAAAGAAGAAGAAGAATAACAAGAAGAAGAAGAAGAATAAAAAGGAGGAGAAAATGAAGAAGAAGAAGCAAAAGAAAATAAAAAAGAATAAAAATAAGAAGTAGTAGGAGGAGGAGAAAGAGAAGAAGAAGAAGAAGAAGAAGAAGAACAAGAAGAAGGAGAAGAAGAAGTAGAATAAGTAGAAGAAGAAGAAGAGGAAAAGAAGAAGAAGAAAAAGAGGAAGAAGAAGTAGAGGAAGAAAAAGAAGAAACAAAAGACGAAGAAGAAGAAGAAGAAGAAGAAGTAGAAGAAGAAGAACAATAAGTAGAACAACCAAATGACAAAGAAGAAGAAGAATAACAAGTAGCAGTAATAGAAGAAGAAGTAGAAGTAGAAGAAGAAGAAGAAGAAGAGCAAGAGGAGAGGAAGAAGAAGAAGAAGAAGAAGAAGAGGAAGAGGAAGAAGAAGATGAAGAAGACAAACACGAGGAAGAAAATCAACACCAAGAAGAAGAAGATGAAGAAGATTAAGAAAGAGAAGAAGAAGATGAAGAAGGAGAAGAAGAAGAAGAAGAAGAAGAGGAAGAAGAAGAAGAAGAAAATAAAAAAGAAGAACAGGAAGAAGAAGACGAAGAAGAAGATGGCCAAAAAGCAGAAGTAGAAGAAAAAGAAGAAAAAAAAGATGAGGAAGAAGAAGAAGAAGATGATGATGATGACCACGAAGAAGAAGAAGAGGAAGAAGAAGAAGAAGAATAAGAAAAGAAGAAGGTGAAGAAGATGAAGAAGAAGAAGAAGAAGGATAAGAAGAAGAAGAAGAAGAAGAAGAAGAAGAACATGAAGAAAAAGAGGAATAAACTGTAGAAGTCAAAGAAGAAGTTGATGAAGAAGAATAAGAAGTTTATTAAGAAGAAGAAGAGGAAGAAGAAGAAGAAGAATGTGATGAAGAAGAAGAAGAAGAAGAAGAAGAAGAAGAAGAAAAAGAAGAAGGCAAAGGAGAACAATAAGAAAATGAAGAAGAAGAAGAAGAAGAAGAAGAATAAGAAGAAGAGGAGGAAGAAGAAGAAGAAGAAGAAGATAAAGAAAATGAAGGAGAAGAAGCACAAAAAGAAGAAGAGGAAGAAGAAAAGAAGAAGATGAAGATGAAGAAGATAAAGAAGAAAAAGAAGAAAAAGAAGAAGAAGAAGAAGAAGAGGAAGACAAAGAAAAAGAAGAAGAAGAAGAAGAAGAAGAAGATGAAGAAGAAGAAGAAGAAGACAACATTGAAGAAGAAGCTGAAGAAATGAAGAGAAAGAACAGGATGAAGAAGAAGACCAAGAAGCGGATGATGAAAAAGAGAGAAGAAGATGATGAAGAAGAAGAAGCAGAAGTAGAAGAAGAAGAAGAAGAAGAAGAAGAGGAAGAAGAAGACGAAGAAGAAGAACATGAAGAAGAAGAACAATAAGAAGAAAAAGAATAAAATGAAGAAGAAGATGTAGAAGAAGATGGTGAAGAACAAGATGAAGATGAAGAAGAAGAGGAAGAAGTAGAAGAAGAAAGAGAAGAAAAAGAAGAGGAAGAAGAAGTAAAAGTAGTAGAAGAAGAAGAGGAAGAAGATGGGGATGAAGAAGAACAAAAAGGAGAACAAGAGGAGGAAGAAGAAGAAGAATAAGTAGTTGATGATGAGTAAGAAGAAGAAGAAGAAGAAGAATAAAAGAAGTAGATGATGAAGGATAATGAGTTGAAGATTAAGAAGAATAAGAAGAAGAAGAAGAAGAAGAAGACAAAGAAGACGACGAAGTAGGAGATGAAGAAGAAGAAGAAGATGAAAAAGATGAAGAAAAATAAGAAGATGAAGAAGAAGAAGATGACAAAGAAGAACAAGAGGAAGAAGAAGAAGGTAGAAAAGAAGAAGAAGAAGAAGAAGAATATAAAAAGAATAAATGAAGTGGAAGAAGAAAAAGAAGAAGATGATGATCACGATGAAGAAGAAGAAGAAGAAGTAGAAGAAGAAGAAAAGGAAGAAGAAGTGGAAGATGAAGAAGAAGAAGAAGAAGAGGAGGAGGAGGAGTATGTAAAAGAATGAGAAGTAGAAAAACAAGAAAAAGAAAGAAGAAGAAGAAGAAGAAGAACAAGAAGAAGAAGAAGGAAAATAAGAAGTAGAAGGAGAAGAACAAGAAGAAGAAGACGAACAAGTAGATGGAGAAGCAGAAGCAGAAGTAGTAGAAGAAGAAGAAAAGGAAGAAGAAGAAGAGGAGGAAGAAGAAGAAGAAGAAGAGGAAGAAAAAGAAGAAACAGAAGAAGATGAAGAAGAAAAAGAAGAAAAAGAAGTAGAAAAGTCAAAGATGAAGAAGAACAAGAAGAAGAACAAGATGACAAAGAAGAAGAAGAATAACAAGTAGTTGTAGTAGTAGTAGTAGAAGAAAAAGAAGAAGAAAAAGAAAAGAAGAAGAAGAAGAAGTAGAAGAAGATGAAGAAGAAGAAGAGGAGGAGAAGAAGAGGAAGAAGAAGAAGAAGAATTGGAAGAAGAAGAAGAAGAATTGGAATAAGAAGAAGAATAGGAGGAAGACAAAAAAGAGGAAGACAAAAAAGAGGAAGAAGACGAAAACGAAGAAGTAGAAGATGAAGAAAAAGATGAAGAAGTCAAACAAGGAGAAGAAGAAGAAGAAGAAGAGGAAGAAGAAGAAGAAGAAGAAAATAAAGAAGAAGAACACGAAGAAGAAGTTGGCCATGAAGAAGAAGAAGAAGGAGAATAAGAAGAAGAAGAAAAAGATGATGAAGAAGAAGAAGATGATTATGATGATGATGGCGATTAAGAAGAAGAAGAAGAAGAAGAAGAATAAGAAGAAGAAGAAGATGATGAGGAAGAGGAGGAAGAAGGAGAAGAAGAAGAAGAAGAGGAAGAGTAAGCAAAAAAAGAAGAGAAGAAGAAGAAAAAGAAGAAAAAGAAGAGTAAGAAAAAGAAGAAGAAGAAGAAGAAGTGGAAGTAGAAGATGACGAAGAAGATGAAGACGAAGAAGAGGAAGAAGAAGAAGACAAAGAAGAAGAAGAGTAAGACGAAGAAGAAGAAGAAGAAGAAGAAGAAGAGGAAAAAGAAGAAGAAGTTGAATAAGATGTCGAAGAAGAAGAAGGCAATGAAGAAGAAGAAGAAGAAGAAGAAGATAAAGATGAAGAGAAGAAGAAGAAGAAGAAGAAGAAGAAGAAGAAGATAAAGATGAAGAGAAGAAGAAGAAGATGCTGGTGACAATGACGATGATGATAGTGAAGAAGAAGAAGAAGATGAAGATGAGGATGAAGAAGAAGAAGAGGAGGAGGAGGAGGAAGTAGGAGAAGAATAAGAAGAAGAAAAAGAGGAAAAAGAAGAAGAAGAAGAAGAAAAAGGAGAAGAAGATGCAAAAGAAGAAGAACAGGGAAAAAAAGAAGATTAAAAATAAGAAGCAGGAGAACAGGAAAAAGAAGGAGAGAAAGAAGAA